>JAYRBT010000082.1:108856539-108863080 GCA_036023395.1 Myiotriccus ornatus
GATTTTGATGTAATGGATGATATTATTTTGAAAAAACAAAATTTTTATTTCATGTTTCGAAAAACATGGAGTCTTTGTTTCCTTCAGTACTAGGTGTAAAGTATGAATAAATTACTTCTGGATAGTAAGAACTCATCAGAAGTCCAAAATCTCCCAAAATTTTTCTTTGCATTCCGAAAAATATGCCCAGAGTTACAGAAGAATAAGTTTAGAGTTTTGGTGGGTTTTTCCCTTCTGTGGTTAATCTTTAATATTAAAAAAACAGTTCTTAGCCTCATTTCATATTAGGAAAATTCACTGTAGTGTTTCAGGGAAATAATTTTTACCCCAATCATTCTTACAGTTAAAATTGATCATTATCTCAAAAGTCACTGCAGTAAATCGATAAAATGGAGTTCTGCACATGGGTAGGTCTAGAGACAGATGCATAGTGACACTGACTGGAAAGTTAAAATTCTACAGAAAAATTCTAAATTTAGAGAAAATTGTTTCTCTTAAGAAAAATAAAAATAAAAATAAATGAAACCTGCCTCTTGACAGCGATTCTCAGTTATGAATATTAATAAAAGTTGTGTATATCCCAGCTACTTTGGAAGGCAAGCAAGTTCAGTGTCTCTATCTTCCCCCGTGTTCAATGTACTTTTAATACTGCACTTTCCTCAATTCTTTTGTTTAAAATGATCAACTTTCTGGACTTATGGAAGATTTATCTTCTCCTCAGTGTGGATTTTCTATTTCCAGTCTATAACATTCTATTCATGGTGGTGGGATGAAGTACATCATAGTGATGCCAGTGATGAGATTCATTTTTTCTCTTCCTTAAAGTTTCTCAGTGAATATGTCTAGTAGGTCTCATCACATTTTTTTATTTTGTCTACATGACTCTTCTTAGTTCTACCTAAAGATAAAATGGGAAAACTCAATAAACTATATTTCCAAGAAACATTCATTTTATAAAAAATAAATTCCATTTATAACATTCACCTCCCTTTCTCATAAAGTTCAAACATAACATAATAGTTGTTATATGTAGTGAAGGATTCAACCCCACCTCCTCTGTGTACATTCTTCAAAAATTAAACAGCTTTTAGAAAGTCATCACTTAATACTCAGCATTTTTGAATTTGAAGAATACAACATACTGATGTGGGTGAAAGAGTGAAACTTTATGTGTAAATCTCAATCAAGCATTTTCGTGTACTTGGTCAGCAGATTTCTTTTTGGAACTACAGCATGTTGGTATTTATATTTTGAATAATTTGCTTAACTTCAAAAACATTTTATAGAGCTAGACAAGCTGAAGGTACCTGTAACTCATGGCTGGCCTTTCCAACAACAGCTATAATTTGAACTGAGTGAATGGCAGCCTTCACAGGAATGAGTGACTAGAATTATCATCGCTTCTCTGCGTGGTATCCATTCTAATGAGAAAAGGAAAGGAAGAAAAGGCATACAGAGGTCTGTTTGGCAACATAGAGTCATTTAAATGGGCTTTGAAAGAAAAAAATACTGGAACCCACTAACTCATGTTGGCAGAGATCTAATATTTGAGATCAGTTGTCTCAAGGTGGAGAAAATATCACTCCTCTAGAATCATAGAATCATTTAGATTAGGAAAGACCTTTAAGGTCTTCAAGTCAAACTGTTAACTCAGCACTACCAAGCCCACCAATTGCACCGTGTCCCTAAGTGCCACATCTACACGTTGTTTAAATACAAGTATCCAGGGATAAGTTTAAATAAGTATCCAGAGATATTTACCCACTTCCTCGAGCAACCTGTTCCAATGCTTGTCAAATCTTTTGGTGAAGAAATTTTACTTAATATCCAAACTAAATTCCCTCTGGTAAAACCTGAGACCATTTCTTGACTGAAAATTTGCATAGTCCAAAATCATCAGGATACACACTGCTTTTAAAAACATCACATCTTGGTTTTATGGTCTGCTACAATTCATAGAGTAAGAAGAACCTGAACCCACACCCAGTGCTTAAGGTTTAGGACGGACTGGACTCCTTTGTATTACAGCCAGTTTATTTCCTCTTTTCACCCTTATGACAAGATCTTTTGTACAGTCCTTCATTCTCTGTGAATATCCTGGCCTTTGCAGATGAAATCTGCACTGATAACTACATTGAGTGATTTAGCTGCTAGAAAGACCACCTTCAATCTGCATTCACATGTCCTGAGGATTCTCCTGAGAAAAGGTGCACTTAGCAAGGATTGAAGAATATGTCACAATAGAAATAATGTAAGAGTAGAATAATCCTTGGAAAGTTTAAGGTATAAGTATCCTAAGGATACTTATTATTATGAATATTTATGCTAAGAGTAATTCTAGAGACATTATTCTAAGTAAAAGGATATTTCTTTTTAGAGTTTCACATGAATGTGCGTAGTTGGACTGAAGGCAGTGAACTGAAATACAGGAATTGGAGGAGTTGATATGAGGAAAAGATTCATCACTGAGTTACACATTCCTGGCTGTTGCAATATTTTGAAGAAGCAACACAGGTCAGCTACTGCTGACAGTACAGACTATCTACTACACAAAACAGCACTTTTATAGAACCATAGAATGGTTTGGGTTGGAAGAAAGTTTTGAAGATCATCTAGTTCCAACTCCCCTGCCATGGGCAAGGACACCTTTTCCTAGACCAGACTGCTGAGAGCCCCTTCCAACCTGACCTTGAACATTCCAGGCACAGAGTATCCACAACTTCCTAGGCCAGACTGTTCCAGCGTTCCACTGGTACCTCAATCTTTTACCCTAGTGTGAGAGAAAGTCTTTAAGTATCCTTGGAGGTAAAAAAATACTAAACTAAAAAATACTACTATTCTTTGTTAGAAAACCTTATCACACTTAAAACTGAGTGTTTATTACAGGTGTTGTCTGAGGTGAGGACTAAATAAACAGTAAAATAATATCAAAATCTAGTGTGAAGACTTCCACGTCTGAATTATTTTATTTTCAGTGAAGGCTTGATTAGGAATTTCTGGTTTTGTGAAGCTGAACAGTCAGGAATATTTTAAAGAATTAAATAGTATGAAACAGTTGACAAACTGTTTCAAGTCCCACAGACAGTTGGGCACACATTTAAGTTAGTGGAATCAATAATCCTGTTGAATGCATAGAATTTGAGCATAAGTGCATAATTCTAAAATACACTAAGTCTCTGTGTGCACATGAACAGAGAAACACATATTTATAATATAAAGGATTCTTTTTCAAATTGAAGTCATGCAATGATGAATTGGTCTCAGTTCAAAATATATTTTTTCTGTTTCATAACAAAGACCACACAGAAGCCACATTAAAATGAAAAGTTAAACCACTTATACCTCAAGATGAATAAAGACTTAGAAATCTAAGTCTTGTATAAAGAGTGAAGTATCCATGTGCATTTGATACAAAGCACTCCATTAGATGCTCTGTCACTGTCCGCATACAATTTACTTTTTCTTTTTTTTTTTAATGAGTCAGTAAGAAACCTCTGATAGCACCATTTCAAATGCAAATAATTCTGTTCCAACTGCCTCTTTACATTAGCTAAATGAAGTCATCAGTAAACAAAATTGGAAGAAATCTTAACACAACTGCTGTAAACAACTTTAAAAGTTTTATATCCCAAAAGATTAAAAGTGATAGAAGACAGTTCAGATTCACTGGAGATGTTCATCAGTGATAGAGTTTATGGTCAAAAAATAATCTCTCTCATCTCACCCAAACTGATACTGGTCACAGCAAATTATAATCAAAGATAGATTTCTTGGAGAGTGATAATACCATTAGATTTAAGGAATTAAAAATACATGAAACTTTTGAGTTAATGAACAGGGTCCTTAACTGCTCATTTAATTCAAACAGCTGTTTGTTAATGCCCTAAGCAGTGTCATAAACTGTGAAAATACTGTTGAGTGCAAGACACTAGTTAATGCTATAAAGCAACACATGCTCTAATATTAAAAGGATTTAATGGGATTAATAGAGAATAAAACATTAACTCCCTATTATGATGTTTTTAGGACCCAAGGGCAAATTCTGGCTAAAAAGGACTCTGGTTCTAAAAGCACAAAAAGTAAACTATAGCACTGTACAGCAAATCATGGCAATTTTATGCTCCTGAAAAAAAAGTGGAACCCTGATAAGATCACATCTGTTCCAATCACAGACTGGATAAAATCACTGTTTACTAAAGTCCTAAATAACTAAATATGTGGAACCCCAACAAGATCCCATCTGTTAAGACTACAATTTGGATAAGGTCCCATTACAAAAATTTCTATATAATAACATCTTACTACAAAATAATGAAAATTTTTTATTTTCTTCAGTTTCATAAATTCTTTCATAGGGATACACAATATTATAAAAATTCTACAGCATAATTAACTGGCTTGATGAACATTAATAATATATTAGTATTTGGATTGTCAATTCAAAAATTCAATCAAAAACTAGTTTTACTGTTTAAGCCATATAACCCCAGTCACATATTCTTAAATCTAGTTATTTCAAATATACTGATACAATTTTTTTTTCATTTCTAATGCAAAGACAGGTTTGATATTATACGTAGTTCATCAGTATACTACAAAAGCTTATTATTTGCAAAGGTCTCTACTAGTTTTCCTGATTCTCTTTTGAAAGAATATTCTTCTAGAAAGAAAAAAGAAAAAGGTAGGCTGAATTTACTTTTATAGGTATAGAATATTTGAAAATTTTCAGTAGTAGGAGAATTTTGAAAAAGTTCACACAACCTTAATATATAAATAAAATCTATTTTAATGCCCAAGCTTTTTTTCAAAAAAAAAGTCATACTGAAGAAAAGTATTTGTTTTTTTCTAAAGATTAAAGGAAGCAAGCTAAACACTGTGTTTCTCCAAAACATTATTAATTGCTTTATATCACAGCCCATAAAATCAGATGTACTTTTGTCCTTTTAAACTGAAAAAGAAAAAAAATGCCCTCCACAAACTTAGTGATATCTTTTAAATAATTTAATTATAATTCTTTGGTTAATTTCTGTATTTAATATTTTTAAAACATTAATAATAATTTACAACTGTATTTGCATAGCAGATATTTTCACCTGAATATCTCAGGTCGTGACTTTTCTAAGATCACGGGATCAGAAAGAGCAGGGCCCTCGTTTATAATAAAAGTGAGGGCTGACAGCCACCAAAAAGGTAATCAAAGATGTGAATGTATTTAATTTCTGCTTAAGTTCATGAAGAATATGCATTTCCAGTGCTTGATTTCCCCAAAGGAAATTGCTTAAAACCAGTCACATATCTAGAGGAATAGAACATCTACTTACAAAGTAGTGGTCTTCAACTAAATGAAGACACATGAAGACTAAACGAAGACTATAATGACAGAGCAGGAATGAAGAGACAAATTAAGAAATAGTTTTACACGCTTGGACAAACTTGAATATTTACAATCACAGAATCATGGAATTGTTAAGGTTGGAAAAGACCTCTAAGAACATAAGGTCCATTTAAAAATCCTGATCAAAATGTATTGAGATATCCAGCTTGTCCCAGCAGAGATTTAATTTCAGGTATGGACTGCTGGAGGAGGAAGGGGAGGGGGGAGGTTTGTTAGTTTGTTTTAGTCTATGAACCTAGAAAGCAAAATAATCTTCCTGAATGTTTGCACTAGATTCCACTTGCAATAACAGGCCCTATTTCCCCGAAGCCTTCTGGCAGATAAAATCAGCTTGACATGTGCTCTTCTGCGTAGACTTTCTTTACCATTTAAAATATAATATTAAAAAAAGATTCCTCCTATCTTCTGTTACACCTTTCTTATTGTGTAACAAATTTGCACGACATCTGTTTCCCATCTGAACTTGCTTATGTATATGGAGTCACTAGAATTTGCTTCCCTATAAAACTCACATGGCTACATTTCATGAATCTGCTCCTATGATGCTGCTTCCAGTTCCACAGTCATCACTTAAAAGTTAACATTTCAACATTTCCCACTTGTTACCACATGGTAATATTTGCCAAGTACTGTTCTATGTTCTGAGGTCTTTAAATGCTGACACAGAGGCTTGGACTATAGTTGTACACAGCAACTGTGTGGAACACATTAAAAAATTCTGGGCATCTTTCCTGCAGAAGGTGACTAATCTATTACTCTAAGATTTTTTACCGAACTTAGTTTCACAAACATTTCCTACTAAATAAAAGGGTGACTTAGTATTTTTAATTCGTGTAAGTAGAAGACATCTTTCATAGAACAAAAGCTTTCAAATACATTGTTTTCCTGATTCATACCTAGCTAGTCTCATTACTGAGCAGCAACTTTGTAGTGGGTCTGGCTGAAGCAGAGTTAAGCTTTTCGTTGTGGCTGGTATGGTGCTGCGTTTGAGATTTGTAACCAAAGCTGTGTTAATAACACACTAATGTTTTAGCAATTGCTGACAAGTGTTTGCACAGCGTCAAATCCTTCTCTGTTTCTTGCTCTGCCTCCTGCAGAGAATAATAGCAGGCCTTCCCTTCCCTTCCCTTCCCTTCCCTTGCCGTC
>JAYRBT010000082.1:108863180-108875680 GCA_036023395.1 Myiotriccus ornatus
AATTAGCAAAGGCATCACTAAGAGTTTTGATTGGGTTTTTGTCCGGAAATCCACCTGGACAAAACCATCCACAGCCCTAGGGACGGGCTGGTGGGCCAAACCATGACAGTAAGATAAGACCATAGGCTGCCGTACTGTACAGATATAGATGCTGCCTGAAGCACTTGAACAAGAAATATCTGTTCTTTGTATTTATTCGAGTAGCTGCCAGGAAAAACTGCTTATGTTTTGGAATTCTCTAATAGTTTCCCCCATTTGAGCATACCTATGATTTATTGAGATCTTAAAGAGTGGTCAAAAGAGCACTAAATATTTGTGAGATTATGCAAAATGGTTAACACTACAGCACACATGTTCAGTCTCTTTAAAATGCTCCTATAATCCATGAAAAGAATGGACTCTATCAAAAGACAGCCAAGTACAGCAGTATAACTGTTTGCTGGGAAACACTTTTCAGAATCTTGATAAAAAGAGATTGACTAACCTTCTCTCCCCATACCACAAACTGGAAATCTCCATGTCCAGACTCCACTTAATTTTCGGTACTCACTGTATCACTCAGAATTTGTAAACAATGTACCTTTTACAGTCTGTGCTAGCCCATAAAAAAGACTCTATCTTAAGACCAAAAAATGACATATGTTTTTTAATGTTTCCCTTATTTTTTACAACAGTTTCCTTCTTCAATTGTCACTATGTCTCTCATTTTAACACAGAGCTTCCAATTCTTACAATAAGTAAAAAATGGAAGACAGAACAAAGTCAGTGAAAGGACAGTGTCAGATGTGACAAGATATTTCCAGCAAAAAAAAAATCACCATCAGCTAGCAAACAAGAGACAATTCAATACATTTTAAGTTGATCAACTTAGTACAAGTTAGAAGGCGTCATAGCATTCCTAAGAACAAAAGTAACAGGAGGACTTCTTATACATTAAAAAATCGAAAGGGCCTCCGTCATGCTTTTTTTCTTAACTGAAGTGGTATCAAGACCTGTACCCATCTTCAGGTACACATTTAAAGCTGACAGTAGATTTTCAAAGAGATCTATTTTATAGCAGTTAGAAACAAGTCAGAAAAAAAAAATAATACAAGATTTTTCAAGTTACTAAAAGTGAAAGCATTCACTGTCCCTGGTTAGTACCTAGGGATGCTGGCACTATTGACTTCTGGTAATCTACAGAACTAGTGGTGCCAGTAATTTAGATTGTTGACATCTCGTATATCACGTCATGAGAGCTATAGGTGCTGTTTTTCTCTCCAGACCTCAACTATCCCTCAGATAATCTAAAAAGTAACTCCAACTAAATGTCCAGTACATTAAAATTACAATCCAGGACTTGTTATAAAGTTACACCTTTCTGTGTAGTATCTAATTTTTAAGTTTAATTTTCAGTTCACAGTACTCAAGATGTAGATGCAAATAAAGGTGAAGAGAAAGATGGATAATAATAGTCATTAATTTTGTCACTAAACAATGAGGCATAGCCTCCCAGTTTTTATCGCTCTTGTTGGCAAGATAGAATATTAGTATTAAACCTTCCCTTTGTATGTATACTGTTTCCACATTCATTTGTATCAAAGACAGTATCAAAAGTTGGTGCAAGAAAGAGAAAGCTAAAGAACAGTAAAATTCTCTCCAAGATAGTTTGAGTTTCATATCTGGATTCATAGGTACAAGACAAATATTTACCCTTACTAAAAATATTTTCTATTCTCATGAGATCCATAAGATCATCACTGAAAACCTGAAAATTATCTGTCATGATCTTCTCTGAATGAAAAACCGTTTTTTGAATTTTTTTTTTTATTTTATTTTCAAAAGAATGATAAATCGCCAAAAATATTGAGTGGAATTATCAGATAAGACAGTAAGTTAAAAGAGTTAAAGTGACTTTAAGATCCATGTATTAAATATCACGACAGGATTAAAAATCAAGATTTCCAGACTTTTAATGTACTAGTAAGCACTGAAGGGTATCTATCAGGAATGATTTCTATCTTGATAACCTATTTTCATTTTGGAGAGTTTTAGGGAAGACAAGAATGAGCAAAACATTTATATTCTCAAAAGAGGAGTAAATATTTATTTGCAGCTATATATGCTCAATTTATGTATGCTCTATTCTAAAATTTGGTCAGGATTTAATTTAGCAAAGGAGGAGGAAAATGGGGCAAGTTTTTCAGACTCACAACGTGAAAGTCAGCAATCTATTGAAAGTGCTTAGAAACAATTATACAACTAAAGAGACTTACAGTTGTGATTAACTAGCTCTTGGACACTACATCATGTAAGTATTTATCCCAACAGCACATACTACACTTACCAGTTCCTAACTGACTAAGCAGGGTAACTAATAGTGTGCTATTTTTCAAATTCCATTATTCTTCAGAACTTCAGTACATGTAAACCAGCTTTCAGTTAATGGTGTCCTACCACATTCTCATGGACTTCTTAGCAGAGCAAAAGAAAATTTGCTGATGAATAAAACCCACCATTGTTATACAAGTAAATTGAAGGACAGATCAAAACAAAAGGAACAGGAACTCCTTTCCTGAATATGGGAAGAATGAAGCAGTAGTTGTGCCTTGTGAGTTTCTCGCTATGGAGCTCAAAGGTGTTTTGGGCTTGAGCTCATTCCAGAGTAGAATCTCACACTTTTGGAATAAAGTAGCCTTATCTATTTAGATACAAAGATATGTTATTTGTTAGACAGGAAAGGCAGCATTAACAGCTGATATTAAGGATGGGTATGACAGAACTTGCTGAACCAGACACATACCTTCCAAAATACTGCTAAGCTAAGACTGTGGCTCCAATGCTATAAAAACATTTGCTTTTTTGTGTAACAGCCCAGAGACACAAAAATTAATGTTCTCTCCTGTAGCACTATTTTGAAAATAATCCAAATAAATTTCACTGAAAATGGTAACTTTTATAGATCAAATATAACAATTTCTGTATTTACAGGTAGTACAGTGTGGCTACATAAAAAAGGTAAGAATATTTTGGAAGAGATGTCTGAGATACATGTGTGGTAAGGCCCTCTCCCTCCAAGGATCCTGAAAGTTAAATAGCTCTTTTCTTCTTGATGAAAGACTTAACTAAAATAAGCAGTATGAAGAAATCTCCAACTGTGAACTAATTAAAGACAGTTCCCTTTCATGGTTTTCCCACTAAATGTCATTTGTGATTTTATTTTGCTTTCCCAAGTTTGCCTTACTTTACATACATGCCTTTTAAAAGGTTAATGCAAAATGCTAATTATTTTAAATACTGAACAATTTACCCAAAACCTCAGAAAGTTTATATCAGCATTTATGAAGTCTAGAAAAAATAAAATTTTCAACTGTGACAACATGTGCAGACTCAGACTAGTCATACTCTTTAGCTTTACCAAAACAAAACCAAACAAATAATGTAATAAAAAATCAATCAGGAACCCATTATTTTTGATTTTATTTATTTAAAGTTGAACACACCATAATATGCAAGTGCTCATATAATGCTGAAGTCAGCCTTTAAAATATCAATGCTACTCTAAATTAAGTAAAGTTTTCAGCACCTCCAAATCAATCTAGCTATATGACAACATAAGTAACAAAACCCAGCTGACTCAGTCAACATCCTTGGGGGTTTGTATTCAATGCTACCCAAGGTACACTGCCCTGTGGCACAGGAAAAAAGAAGGCTGAGATTTTTTAAGAGTTACAAAATAACATTCTTGGTGATGTAGGAAAAACACAAGGTGCAGGAAGAAGCAATCCGACCTGTCTGAGCAGGAGATTGGACTACAGACCTTCCATGGTATTTTCAAATCTAAATGAGTATACTATTTTAAGCCTGGGGAGTCTCATCCTCCTCCTTAACAAAGATGTTTTAGCACTACTCTGGCAATATGACACCTTTTTAACACTTGCTCCATATGCTCCCTAACTGTGGGGATGTAAGTGACAAGAAGTGACCTGACAGCCTACCCCTCCTGCTATTTTACTTTCCAACAGCCTCAATCATTCTCATATCCCATATGCTATTCCTTGTACATCATGGCATTTCTTTATTTCCCATGTCTGGTGAACATGCAGTGATACAGTGGGCATTTTCTTTATTACTCACTAATTAATATAGTTATGGACACAACCAGCTGGGAATGCAGTATTCTTTCCTACAAATTGGCCACCACTGCATTAGCATGATAAAGAAATGCCATGATTTAAAATTGAGCAATAAAGTTATAATTCAGTTTTCAAAAAGCTAAACATAGTTCTCATTCCCTCTTAAGACTTCTGGACAGTTTGTTAAAGTCAAAAGGTTGGGTTTTCTATTCCTTGTACAGCACACTGGAATTATTTTAATTTTAATTTAAAAACTGACATTTTTTCTTAATTCCATATGCAAATTGGTAAGAAATGCAATGCCAAAATTCCTACCT
Source organism: Myiotriccus ornatus (assembly GCA_036023395.1). Lineage (NCBI taxonomy): Eukaryota > Metazoa > Chordata > Aves > Passeriformes > Tyrannidae > Myiotriccus > Myiotriccus ornatus. The sequence goes on from JAYRBT010000082.1 coordinate 108,867,613, forward strand.
GACTGACATAATTCACAAAAAATACATTGGATTTGTACTCTGAGGTAATGCGTCACATCTGTGATGGCACAGAGTGGTCATGCATACATTTGTAAAGCAGAAGTATGTAATAATTATTCCCAGTGCAGATGAAAATATCTTCTGCTGCTAGGGATATTCATGAAACCTGAGAAATCTCTAAAACTGAAGAAAATCTGACATTAGAGATAGCTGACAATCTTTTCAGTTCTTCCTGATAATGCTTACAACGGAAATATATTACAGTAAATGTTATTTTAAAATATTTATTCAACACAATTACACCAGTAATTTAAAATTGGCAGTAGTTTTCATTTTCCTATGCAATGCACTAGATCAGAAAAGGGAAGTGAAACAGAGTAGAAAAATACAGCTTTAGAGAAACTCAGCCTCTATTCAAAACATAAGCTAACTTAACTGCCAGTGCCTCAGCTCCAAGGAGTTGGTTTATGAGCTGACAACTTGACAGTATTTCTTTGTTATGACTGGCTGAGGATGTCCAATTGTCATACAATAATTTTCAGTAATTAGTATACATATTAGAAGTAACTCATCTTTTCACAAGAACAATGTTCTTTTGGATAAACAATAGCTTCTGCAACACTAAATTATAGAGGCCAAGATACTAATTTATGGTGGGTTACAGTTATACATGTTGTGGGCCACAAGCACTCTGTGGGCTGTGTAATGAAGGCCAATAGTTTAAAAACTGATTAGAATTACAAATAACCTGCCAGGTGTTTTCATTGCTGTTTTGGAAGACAGCATTATCCCAGTCTAGAGTCTCCAAAGCCAAGATGAAAGAAAATAGTATGGAAAACTCTATGGTCAATAACATTTCAGAAATATCTTTCTCAAATTGTGTACTGTTTTTATATCACTGATCAAGAGTAAGGGTAGGACCGTGTGGCACTACCACTGATGTCAACATAAAATCTCATCACTCCACCCACGTGTTACACTGGCCTTGTAAACGGTTCTCTTAGACCATCTGTGAGAGGTTTGTGGGCTCAAAATAAATTAAGAGTAGAATAATTATAGAAGAATGGTACAATAGACAGATGGTTTTATCTGTACTTACATCACAGGGGTAAGTTACAACTCTCTACCTCACATCATTATATGAAAATCTGAAATATTCCTTTTAAATAAATTCAGAATAAACAAAAAAAAGTTTATAAAGTCCTTTCCTTTTCTTCCCACTAGAATTTCAATGCAGAATTTTAGATATATCTAAGAAAACCATATTCTATTAATACATGTAATGGTTATCTATGATGGAGAGCCAATCAACAACGTTACCCATAAGCAAGATTACCATAATCACAAGCTCTAGATTTAAGGGATCCAGACATAAAATATAACATTTAATAAAACAATAAAGAGAACAAAATAAAACATCTAATGTAGTGTTTTGAGTTAAAGGGAAAAAATATAATAGTATTTTCATATTGAATCATAGAATCATAGGATATCCTGAGTTGGAAGGGACTCACAAGGATCATCAAAGTCCAACTCCTGGCCCTGCACAGGACCATCCCCAAGAATCAAATCATGTGCCTGAGAGCATTGTCCAAACACTTCTTGAACTCTGTCAGGCTTGGTGCTGTGACTGCTTCCCTGGGGAGCCTGTTCCAGTGCCCAGCCACCCTCTGGGTGACAATCCCTTTCCTAATGTCCAAACTAAACCTCCCCTGACACTGCTTCATACTATTCCCTTGGCTCCTGTCACTGGCTACCACGAGAAACAGGTCGGTGCCTGTCCCTCCTCTCCCCCTCACAAGGGAGTTGTAGACTGCAATGAGGTCTTCTCTCAGTTTCCTCTTCTTGAAGCTGAACAAGTAGAGTGTTTACATGGATAGTATTCATGTTTTTCATTTGGGAATGGCCATGACGCAAGAAATATCATTTGGGTTCTTTTAACAACTTTAAGCAGCTCTAGATTAGAAGGGGCTTAGAGAAAACAGGTCATAATGCAGGATATGAGCATATACTCTGACATTCAGAATGAGAAAAAAAATCACACTCTTGTGGATTTAAAAGATTAGCATTAAGTACTTTCCCGTGTTAAAACTAAGGAGCTTTATGAGACCATACATGTCATTAAGATATTATCTGAAGTCTAATTGTCCTGGAAAGTCCACTGCCTATATACACAGAGATTTTTATGGATATACAAATGATAAAATCTGTTGTATTATTAAATTATTTATGGATTATAAATATAATAAAATATTCAGACCAGGTCTGATACTAAACACATATTTGATTGAAACTGCTAAGGGAAGGTAATTGCCATGCTCAAGTGGCAAATGTAACTGTTTTCAGAAGTCTTATATAAGGAACATAAAAAATATAAAAATAAAATATAAAGAACATTAACTGGATTTGCAGTATCCAAAACTTCAAAACTACACCACCATTCATCAGTTCAGAGTAAAACTATTTTACTATCATTCAGTACAGATGTACCTTATTAAATTCAATTGTTAAGGAACAGTAAGTAGATGGGGTTTACGTTACAGATTTCCTGAGAGCATATGCCACTGCTATACTTTCCAAGGGTTGTGTTATAGATGAAATAACAATACATTCAAGTTTGTATTTAATATTAAGAGAAAATAATAAATGTAAAATTTAACTTTGACTTAACTTTTTTTAAATTACAAATTTAATTTTATTTAATTACAAGTTGCATACTAAAATGTCCTTATTGAGTGGATACTAATTTAATTTTTTTTCCCACATCTATTTAATTTTCTACTCATGAATCCTTTAAAATTCATCAAATCTGAATGGCAAAGTTTTTAGACACCTGAAAATTTTCTGTGATGTGAATGTACGTTTCCAAGACCATTAGTACTCTCCAAGCTTATAATTCTTTTGGCTTAAATCTCGTTACAGGCTACAGCTTAAATGAAAACTGCATTTGAAATATATAACTTAATAAACGTTAAAACATGCATTGAGCGTAGGTGCTTAACTGAAGAATCCCTGAAATTTTTAAATAATGCCTTAAAAATCCAAAATATAACATTTCCACCTATTTGTAACAGATTTTCTAAATCCAGCATTTTTTAAAAAATAGGTATGATCCTGTCCAGTGCAGAAGAAAATCACTATGCAACAGCAGTTTTCTAAACCTTATTGCACCAAAAACAATTGCATTTGTGGAAACTGAAGTGTGAAAAGCTTTTAGGAATGATAAGAAGGGAACTGAATAACAGTACATGTTTCTGCATAAGGGTAACTGCAAATGGTGATCTTTGCAACAGAGTAAAACCCTTCAGCTTCATTTTGGGAGCTCATTCTGCTTTTAACTATCTCTGTAGGGTAAAGTAAATTTGGGTCTTGATTAACATAATGTGCAAAATATTAAAGAAATTGAGGAAAAAAATTAAATACTTTAATGTCAAGTTTCTGCTGAAAATAATGAGGCTGCATAGATTTTGGATAGAGAAGATTCAGCCTTTGTACTCTACAATAGCCAAAAGATGTTCTTAAAAAAATGAAGGTAGACAAAACCATGAAATAGGTATCATGGTCCTGATAAGTCATCTGTAGATGACTTTCTTTACATGTGTGATGCTTACTGTAGATCAAGTTGAAAATTAACATTACACAATAAATGTTTATCAAGAAAAGGTCTTTGCTCCATATTGGTTAAACTTGGATTTTGAACTAATCTGTATATTTACAATTAATCTAGGTTTCCATCATTTTCTTGGTGAAGTTCTTAGGAATTTTCAGGTTTTAGTGGGGAAAAAAAAAAAAGAAGAAAGACTTCTAGCCAATCTTCTGACTTCTTAATGTTCTGATCTACAGTAAGAGAATCCATTTCTAACAGATCTAAGCCCTGCTGTGAGACCAGCCCACTTGAATTTACCTGTCAAAACCTAAAAAACCTATTTCTGTTTTTATGAACATTGTATTCTAAGGGAGGGAACTGTTAGTGCAGATCTTTGTTCAAGTGCATTCTGACACGAGGAAAATCTGCTCATGGAGATCTTTTTACAAAACTATGTTCCAGCAACCAGATTGGATTAGGACCCCTGAAGAAAACAGTAATTTTTATCTATTGGGCAAACAGTCCTGAGACACTAATTTATAGATTCTTCTATGATATTAGGCCAAAAAAAAAAAAAAAAAAATTTTTTTCTGTTCTTTAAAATGTCCTCTGCTTCTTTGTCCAAGTTGTTTGTTTTGCCCACTGCCTATATGAAGTTTACTGTCATATCAATCACCCTGTAAAAAAACAAACCAAACTTCCAAACTGGCAAACTCTCTTTCATTCTTATCTAACTGGTCTGTGCCAATGCCTACTGAAAACAGACATGCTTATTAAGACACTATTTACCAGCACTGGATAATCCCTGTGCTAGCTGACATGCAAAATGGTTTGGAGCTACTTTAATCTCTGACATAATCAAACAAGTAACAACATCTTTTGACCACCACTGCTCAATAAAAGAGCAATATACCTTACCAGAGAGGGTTGGTATGTTCTAGCTGAAGAGCCAAAGGCAAATTTTAAAAAATGAAATAATATTTAAATAACGACTTCTATTTCTATTAGCAAAGAATAGGTCTGCCCAGCTATTAATATCTAAGTAAAATGTGTATTCAAATCACACCTGTTCAATTTCTCAGAAGTGCTATTTCAGCTAATTTAACCATTCATTCCTCTTAGGGACACATTTTGTCTGGGAAATTCAAGCTACTGAAACCAACCTGAGTAAATCATGCACTTAAATGATTTTTGATAACAGAAAATTTTGGCTGACTGAAAATGCTTAAAGCTATGGAAGTACAGAATACTGGTGGATGACTAGACGATTTTGCATTCCATATGTCACAAACACAAGTCTCAACTAACGAACTTGTTATGTTTTAACTACCAGCACTGGAACTGCAGTGCTAGAAAATATGACAGATAAATAATTCACCTGAAGATATTATTATTTTCCAAGAATGAATATAATTACAATATACAGGAGGCTTTCCCCTCCTTCCTTAGCAGACAGACACAATCATAAAGTAATAAAACTGTAGAATTGTGTTCTTCATGTCTGCCACTTTAATTTGATTTGTATCGAATTCAAATATACTGGCATATGCCATTTGAGTTGAAATAGCCCCTTGTATTCCCATGGGGTTTATTTGCATTGCAGAAGCAGGTATAACCTAATTTTGTGTCTATGACTTAATCAAGCAACGTCTTCAAAATTATGGTCCCAAAAATCCTGTTATTCCTAGCTAGTACAATCAACGCACATTATTTCATGTTCAAAATGGATAGAAAGAGCAGAAAATGTCTGCCTTGCAGTTTATAAAAACCTCTACTCCTTCATCAAGAAGCAGGAGACAATTCTGCTGGGTTGCATCTCAACTCCCAACACTCTAAATACCTTCTATTCATGTCTTTTGGAGATAACACTCTTACTGGAAGGCTAACGGGATCACATTTTGGAACTGGACTTCAGACCAGGTTCTGAGTCAGCTTCTCTCTTTTCCAGTAAAAAAGGGAAGTGTTATGACGGGATGTTTAGTTCTATGTTGAAATGATAGGGAACAGTAGGAGATATTTCTGTATTTCCAACTCAATAAAGAGGGTTTCAAATTTTCATTTTATTAGATATACTGAATTTGGGGGCTATGTGCAAAAAGTTCAGATTCAGCGCAGTTTCTGAATGGTGACCTAATGAAGGACAGGTTTGCTCAAGAATCCTTTTTTTTTTTTTAACCTTACATTGATGAGTCTGATAAGAGACAATACAAACTATGACTCTTAGAACAAATAATAAATTAAAGTACACATCAATTTGAAATTCTTTAAAAGTACAAGCTGCACTTCTTCAGTATATCTTAAATTTTCATGATTTTAAAGATTAAATTTTAAGGAAATACTTAAAACACAGTTCTTTCTCTACTGACACTACATATTCTTCAGAAGCTTCTCTTTGAAGAGATAATACAAAACTCCCAGCACCTCAAACTGATGTTTAGTGTGTGTGCGTGATTTCACTGTCGTGAATCCCAGTAACTCAGTTTTTGGGTTGTTAGTTGGACTGTTTATTGAACTTCTTTGGCCTCAGGCAACTGCCTATAGTATCCTATGATGTTGCAGTCATCAAAAGTTCTTCTACAAAGTCATTGTGGCTAATTTTTTCATCAACTCACTGCCACTTGAGACACTTTGAAGTTGAGACTTCAGATCCCTTGTTCTCTAATTAGATAGTTTTAAATAATTTTAACTAAAATTGCTCTATCATATTATGGTAGGTTCATGCCTTTTAAAACAAAACAAAACAAAATAAAACTGAACAAAACACAACTATTTTTGGCTGTAGTATGCGAGCCATAGCTATGAAACTGATAGTACTTTTGCATAGTTCTCTTGTTATTGACTATGGGGACAAAATGTTAGTCACCTAATAAAGAATTTTTAGTGGTTCAAGTTTTGATGCACTCTGTGCAACTTGCCAGACATACAACAATGCATTCTGGAAATTCTCCTGCTATTCAGTTAAATAATCTCTTAGAAAAGCTATTTAAAATACAAAGATGTAAGCAATTACATAAAGCTCTAGAATTAAAATTTCATAATGAAAGGGCAAACGTTTCCACATCTTTAAAGAATACTTCCTCAACTGATAGAAGACAGGAAGTTATGGTCTTTTACTGAAGATGATGCCTTTGTTAGAAAATTTTTCTTCTTCTTAAGAAGTAGTCAAGCATGTTCAATGAATAATTACTGAGTAACACAATTACAACTGACAATTATCATGCATCTTATCTTTGTAACAAAGGTGAGTAAAACAAAGACGCTCCAGATAAAACTAGGGACACCAATGTGTCTCCAGTTTTCCTAGGTCTCTGCTAATTTTGATCATGGATTTAGGATAAAGACGGATGTTCTTGCTGACAGGTAATCATCTTACTATCATCAGTTGGCAGTTTGGTGGTTATTTATACTTATAGTCTCCATGAAATACTGAAAAAGCAGGCTATATAGGTGCCATTCCTTTTTTGATCAGATTTTTTTCCCTTTGGTATATACATGATGCAACTAAAATGAAGTAAAGAAATAATTTAGGTTGATGAGTTATTTGAAAACTTTTGCAGTTCCTTACTGCAGTATAGACACCACAATTCATATGCCAGTGAGTCAGTGAGCTACAAACCTAGATGAAAAATAATTTATCTGTTCGTGAACTGATATACTTGGAAAAAATGAAAAAGAATTAAAAAAACCCAATCTGAATCTTCACTTTGGTACTAAAAGCCTTTGGTTCTTATTAAAAAGGTGGCATGCAGTTTTGAAATTTGGCAGGAGAAATACAAAAATATACATATAGGCTTTAGACTGTTTTGGTGAAGTCCCAGTGATTGAAGTCCTACTGACTGAACTGATTCAATGATTCAGGCTTCTATCTATGGACTCCTACAAATATCAACTCCAGAACTAAAAGAACTTTCAAATGAAAAATTTTTTTTCTGTGGCTCCCCAGATGAAACTGAAAGTGTACGCGGGGATAAGAGGAATTGAGACACCACAGCTCCGTGCTTTTGCTTAGTTGCAGAAACACATTGAGTTGGGTTGATCACAGGACATGCTTTAGAGTCACTGCCTCAGGCTGTCAGAAGTCTGAAAACCTGTAATATCACTCTACTACAGGTCCCACCTCCTTTACCTTGTGTTCCAGATGACTCTTCAAATCTAAGATTGCTAGTAACATAGGAGCAACTATGATTTAACTATGTAATCCAAGGATTCACTATAGCAACCTAGAATCACAAGGTTGATTCCACCAGGTTCAGCGTGTGCTTTGTCAGAAAATGGACCAAAATTAGAAGGAGGTACTCTCAAACTTTCAGAATGATGTGACTTGAATTTCACATAGGGTAGATCAGTGAGAACACATCGCACCAGTGCATCATGTACAGTAACTGACCTATTAATTCATTCCAGACCAGGTTTCTTTTTTTTACAGCCCTAACTGGGCTAAGTCTTATTTATCTGGGAAACTGTCTCTTTGTACAGCTCGTT
>JAYRBT010000082.1:108880680-108894521 GCA_036023395.1 Myiotriccus ornatus
TGCTTATTACCATAGTTTGAAATTTATTTCTTTATGAGGGAAAAGAACATGTAAGGAAAAATGTGAAAAGAATTCTAGGACTGTATCTTAAGAAAATGTCCCATGTCTGAAATTTTGTACTTAGTTCTTCAGCTTCCAAGCCTACACATATCCTGCAGTTGCAATTTCAGGTATCAATTACCATTTTCCAATATACATGTTTCTAGACTTGCACTAGATTTCAGATTATTTAGAAACAAATTCTGGAAAACTTTGAATTCCCACACCCATCATAGAAAATGCAGAAAAGAGTTTCTTCAAAATTAGAAAAACACCCTTAGCAAAATCCAAAGTATTATTAAAATGTTATGAATGAAGACATTATAATCAAAATTGGTTTGAAATATTAGAAAGAATTTCTTTGTAGAAAGAATAATTAATAATTGCTTTAAAAAAAGAATTATACCATTACAATAGTTCTCATCCATAATGCTGAAAATACAGCAAGGGTTAATTTGCTTTTAATTATTATGTATATGGCTTGTTTTGAATGAAGAAACATAAAACTATCCCTTAAAATATCTATTAACCTTCTACTTTTATGTCCCCTTGAGTTTCACTCAGAGTATTACTACTGCCATGGCACCCAACCTCTAGCCATGCATATTCCTCAGAAGGCGAGGTATGTGACTTCCCTGTGAGCCAATAAAATCAGTGGGATGGTTATTTGGGTAATTCTACCTGCACTTCCCACAGGACAGCATATAAGTTGATATACTAAGACTACCCAGCAGCACAGAGTAAGATTCAAAAGTCTATCTCGTAACATGGGAGTCCCACAGACCACTGTAACACACTGTTGGAAGCCACTGAGTCAACTAATTAAAGACAATTTTATAGCCAGACTATTTGTTATCCTTACCCTGCACTAACATGGAATAGCCTAAAGGGAGGAAATGGCACTCTAGCTTTTAAAAAAAGTCCTCTGTTGTCGTATATCTTTAAATGCAATTCTTGCGTTTACATGGACATGCTGTAACAAAGCTCTTCAGTAACATTAACATTGATTAACAGTATTTTTTGAAAGAGATGGAAACTGTTCTGAAGGTATTAGTGCAGCAGGACTTAAAAGAATGCCTAGAAGAAAATATAACATAAAAGATGAATTATAAAAGAGACCCAGTGGATTTTACCTAATACTGTGATGATAAACAGCCCCATGGATCTAAATCTGTTTTTCCCTATTTTTTAATTCAGCTTTCAGCAATATGTTATCATATTTCTATAACAATCCCTTCTGAAATATGCCATTTTGTAGATTATTTCATTAGTAATACTCTGAATATCTGACGAAACAACATATCATGACTAGCTGTCAGAAACAGACATGGATTTTCTGATATATCATTTCCTAGACAGAAAATCCTTTTCTATGAAAGAGAAAATACTCGTAGGAACATGCTGATTTGTTTCAAAATGAAAAATAAGTAAGTTAAGGTAAAAACATTCTGATCAAACATTTGCAGACCAAAGGTGGCTTTTTTAATAATAACTGATATAAAGCTTATTTTAATATCTCTAACATTTAAAGTAAATGTTTTTTTTAAGTATATTCCTCCTCTTTAAACTTTCTGCATTGTGATAAGGAGACACTATTGTTGTTCCTTTAAAGGAATTTCCATATGTCCTTTTGCATAGAGGAGAAGTTCTCATTCAGTTTTAGAAGAAACATTGCTGAACTTGGTGCAATTTAAAGCTACAATGTTAAATAAATATCAATCTATTTCCATCTTCTTTTCCAGGATCATGCAGCATACAAATAAATCCGTAAAAAAATCTGGAAAAACTATTGGGAGGTATGAGTTTCCTTAGCAGAAGACTAATGTTAATTAATAGAGTTAGGAAGTTATGATATTGCTACTATTTCAAAGCAAAAGAAAAAAAAAAAAAGTCAAAGTATTAGATATTTGTAAAAGCTTTGCTTAATATATATATTTTGTTTAATATTTAATATTTAAGCTTTGCTTAATATAAATTACAAGTCTGTATATGCAGAAAGCTCAAAGATTTATACGTCTGCACTTCATGAATATATTATCATGTGTCCAATAGCAAATACTAACGAGGACAAATTTGAATATTTCAAGAGAGTTTTGGTCATTTAAAATGTCTTGCTCAATCTTCAGAAACCACAGTAATCATTTTTAGAGTTACTTTAATTGAAAGTACAATAATCCCATTAGCAGCAGAAAATAAGCACAAGCAGGCTTGTTTCAAGGTTAGGAAAACAAGGCACAACATAATCATTCTGAACGTGATCCAACACTCATTACAAATTGTTATGTCAAAGAATTCTTATCTGTGTGTTTAATACAGCACATATCGGCACTGAACCAAATGGCAATATGATAGTTGGGGACTGTACAGTCTCTGTAGAACAGGAGGTAATGAGATGCTGTGAGAGTAGTTACAAATAGCACAGTGATAAAACCGGCCTAGAAAGTATCCCTTCTTCATGACACACTTAAATTTCACCCCGTTCAATAGCACGCCTCTTAGTAAATCAGAAGTCACACCTTGTATTTAGCTGTGACATTTGTTACGTTTATGTGTCACAGTGTTATCACTTGGCAGTCCTCTCCTCTCTGTGCAGTCAGTCTCTGGAAAATCTGCAAATCAGTAACTCAGGTTTCCAGCCAAATCACACATGATGTGTGTTCCTGCAAGAACCACGCACACAGATGCTTCAGGTTCAACATCCCTTTCAGTCCTGATCATGAATAGAAGATTTCTATCTCTCAGTGCGCTGCAAGAGTCACCCCACAAAATTCCTTTCTCTATATCTGTGCTGAAGTCTCTAGTCTCTTATGAAGATTCTCTCATTATCAGGACTATTCTTCAACTCCAGTTCCCTTCATGATGTCAACAAGAAGGGTCCCTAGTTTTCTCACCAAATTTCTCACCTACTTTAGGGTCAGTTTGTCTCTTGACAAGAGGTTGTTTGGTCTCCTTTATGGATGTAACAGTCCCATCCAGCCTCCAGGAGAGAGGGATTTCTTGCTTGAATAAAGATGTCACTCTCTATCCCCTTCTTGACAAGCTAATTCCAACCTTCTTCACTTGGCAAAAAGTTTTTCCTTCCTCTTGTTCTTGCTTACTAGTTTTTACTCACCCTCACAAATCCTGTACTTTTATTGCAGGACATTTTATTGGACCTTTTCATAGACCTCAGACTGGGATTTTCCATCTCACTGGTCTTTCCATTTATTACTGCATCATTCTCTTCTGCATAAGGTGTAATGGCTCATACCTGTCCATCTTAAAAATGAGGTAATGAGGATGACTTGTAATTCTGACCTCCAAACTGCACTGCTAGCTGTGCACCTCTAATTTTTTGTACTGACATGTACATCTGCATTTCTCCTTAAGTAGAAGGAACTATGAACTAACCTTCCCTTTTCAGAGTTAAGAGTTTGTTTTACTGCTTAGATCTGGCTCCGAATCAACGAAAACATCTAACAACACTTCTCCCAAACAAAAGGATACAACATATATTGAGTTGCTTGAGGTTTTATTTTCACCTTAGCTATGAATACATATGGCGCTACCATATATATTCATAACCTATATATGAAAAATCCACTTTTAGATTTTCCAGTTCAAGATATTTGGAACAGGTTATTCTAATTTTTTCAACTTTCAAGACAGGTTGTTCTCACTCAGTATAATATCTCACTGGAATTTCTAGAAACCCTAGATAAGAACCTCTTGAACTGCTTCCTTTAAACTGGACTCCAGAAGTTGGGGCATTGCTTTTTTATTTCTTTCTACCCTTGGGCAGGAATTCTCCAGATGTTCTTTCTTACTGCTTTAACCTTTTCTCATATTCTGCTAGCTTATCTTGGAGATTATTAAATACCATCTGAACATTTTGCTGCTTAAACCTCACACCACTTAAAACTTATTAGAAAGAGAAAAAAAAATCAATGAAATAATCATTGCTTTACTGTTTTTTAGTCTTTGCTTACATGTTTCATTTTTAATTTTATAATAGATAAAATAATGTCTTCTCACAACTAATGATACCCTTATAAACAAAAAGCAGCTGTATGATAGAGTGTTTATCATGAATGTTTAGAGCACCTAGACATTCTGCCTATCAATCCATATCCAATGAGTCTATTGAGATACGTAACTTTCAGAATTATAAAACTTTTCATTTTTAGAGAATGGACTGGTTCACCACATGTGAAATATTTCCTTGAATAATGATATTCTAAGACACAGAATGACCCCACGGCCAGTGCTATATTGAGTAACTACGGCTTTGTTATTTATTGGGAGTGGAAGTGGGAACTTCACTCTATCTGTGCAATATTTTGTTTCTGTCTCTGTCCATGCCTAGTATGGTTGCTTTAACCTGTAAAGACTAAATATGTAAAGTTAAGGACTTTTCAGAGGTTTTCACTTTGTACTGACATTCTGTTCTCTCAGGGTTTATATTTCTGTTACTTGTAGACAGAAGCATATTTAAAAAAAAAAAAAAAAAAAGAGAGATAGAGAAAAAAAAAAGAAAAAAAGCTTTTCTAACTGATTTTCTGCAAGATAACCTAAACTAAAGCCTTGGAGGTAACATAACAGTTAGCTGCTTAATAAAGAACCTGTCACAATGTGCACACAAAAAAAGGAAGCTCAAGAGGCAAGTTTAAGCCTATTTTTTTAATTTTAAGGCTTGGTTATGTAAAATAAATGTTATTTTAACATTAAAATAAAATACTTTTTTTTTAAATTTTCGAACAAGCCAAACAGTCTGAGAAAGGGAAAAATCTGTCCCATAACAATAAAGCTGACCGCTCAGGAGCCATTTACACTGTCAAGAGAGCAACAGCTGGGATCAATAATAAGCTGTTATCCTTCTTAGTGATTAGCTGGTACTCGACAGAACTGATGTATTTAGGAATTTCGTATTTGATTCTAAATTCTGGAGGTCACAAGTCTGTTTTGAGACTCTCTTCAGAACAACAAATCTCTTTGCAGAGAATTAAAGCATCTAAGGCCTTCTCTGAATCCAAAGAGGGGCTTAGTGAACCATCAGAAATCACATAACTTCCTTTTCAAATAAACTCTCTTCCAGCCTTCCTAATCTTCAGTACATCCCTACATCTTACTTCCTGCCGTTGTTTCCTTCCTTGATGGAGGAGCAGACACACTCTACAGCAATATGGTGTGTCTGATGCATATAAAGGGTGGGCCTCAATATAAGAAAAGATGCTCCTCCTGCAAAACTTCAGTTCACAGGATTTGCTCATCCTCCATCTAATTTAATTAGCAACAAATGCCACTGAAATAAAAAGAACTGAATGAACGCATTTCATGTTCATTCTTAACTACAGATATGAAGACGTCTTTGTCTTCCAAGAGCATAAAAATAGTTTTTCAAAAGTCATTGGTGTACAGCAATTTCCAGATGGGACACCTGTGGTACTCCATTTTCCCTTGGTTAGCATTTTAGGCTAAATTTTGCAGTAGCATTCAGTTTAGTAGTAAATTTTATTGTTGAAAAGTAATCATTTCCAACTACTGTTATTTTGAAACCATCATGTCAGTGTTTCTATTTCACTCTCGTAATTATTACTAAGTTTTTTACTGCAGCAATGGTAAGCAATAATAAGTCAAGGAGCGGTTATTCAGAGAAAGATGCTATGAAGTACCCATCAAACAACAGTGAAGACTGAAAGCAGAAGTAGGGACTCATTTACTTCAAGTTTCTCCACCAATTCAGGCTGCCAAAAAAAGGAAATAAAAGCCAAGACTAAATGTTAAAACAGGTAATCTCTTATTCCCAGTTCTTCTGCCAAGTCAGACAGGTGTCAGGACTTTTTATAAAAAGAAGAAAGATCAGTTCAAATAAATAAGAATATTTTATATTGAACTATATGCATAAAACAAAATATAAAAGGGAATGGCTAGTAGAGCAGACTTTGTTGAAATAAACTGATGAAATGCCATGTGATATATCCTATAATTAAAAACATTAAGAGCAAAATAGAACAATAAACGAAATAACAAAAAAAGATTAGCAACACCAAACTCTTCCTCTCCTTTCCCCCTAACTCAGAGTCTGCTTTGACAACCAGAAGGCATAAACATGCTGCCTGTTTTCAGCATGTCACACAACAGAGAAATTTCTGTGTGCTGTGCCTTCTACATTCAGAGAATGACAAAAAGTAACACTAGCCACTGGGATGTCATAGTGTGGAAGTCAGAGGGAGGTGTGGTGACTGTTTTTGACTGTAGAGTTTTTTCCATTAGATGGGATCTCTAAAAGCAGGTTCTTATTAAAAAATCAAGTTTTCTTTACTTTACTAGTTTAGGTCTAGAAGTTGCAGAATTTGCAAAAAAATTCCTCTTTGAAGAGACAGACTTCTTGACTACAAAGAAACAATGAATTGCTGGAATGAACTTTCAGTGCCACTTTATGTTGGCATTATCCCTTTCTTCTCTGAGCTTGAACGTAACATGTCACTGATATGAAACTGCTGACTACTGGCTAAAGAGCTATGAAAAATAAGAAGGACATTTTTCAGTAAAGTAACGGAAAGATACCCTCAGTTCCTGAAGTTCACTGAGTTTCACTGCACACTGGGTCCCTCTGGATCATTCTGTTTGAATTAAGTCTTTGGAAAAAACATGTGCAGTCCCACATATTGAGCTAAAAAATGTACAAAGATTTTTTATCCCCCCCCAAGTCAAGAATTTTATGGAATAATCTCTCAAAGACCTTTCAATATCGACAGTACATAAGTGAAGGAGATCACAGAAAGAGAACTAGTAGTATAACGATGTAAGAATAATTTTTTCACTATTTAGTTATCCTGTACAATTCAACAATCTGAGCTGCTTTCTTCTGACATTGCTCGGCAGGTTCACCTTTATCCTTGAAGAGTAAGCCTGCTGTGCAATCAGCATATACAGCCCTCCAAGGCTTGCATGGCCTAGAAGACAGCCTGTGTTATCAGCTGGATAAAGCCCTTCGAGACCAGGAATCATCAGCCACAGTAAGTTTAGGTCCACACTTCTTAAACCAGAGAAGACACAAAGTGCCTGGACTTCTCCATTAATTAGGGATGCAACTGACCATATATATTATCAGATTTCTGAAATTAATTTTGATGCCCAAAATTCTGTTTGGAGGACAGACAATTTATCATTAATAACTTTTACGGGTGTGTTTAAGCTCCAAGCAGTGATCAGACAAAAATACTCTCAAACTATTGATACTAAGTGCATATTTCCTGGAAATAATACTGTAAAATAACAAAAACATCTTTACTAATAAAGTAAAATTACTAGTTTACTTTTATTAAGGTAATTAATTATCCCTTAAAATTTATATAATAGGTAGGTCTAACCATAACTCAGCAAAACATTTTTCTATGTTTTCTATCTGTATTTGCTTCATGTTCCATAAGTTGTTTAATTCTTTAAGTTCATTTTTTGAATGAAAACGAAACAAAAAAACCCAGAAGTGAATTAGTCAAGGCTAGGTTTCCAAATAGTGTATTTTAAGCCCATGATCATGGCAACAATTGATGACATTGTATACCCAAAGAAAGGAAGCTTCTTTCAGAAGGAGCAGTTAAAACCATTCGTACAACTGGCAGAATTGCATTTCTGTAAGAGAACAGGTTCGCAAATTCAGTTACAGTTCTTCAAGTTGTTGCACAAACCTTATATATGCACAAACTTTATTATGGCACTTGTATTTTTGTAATTGTCTATGTTGCATATGGGTATATGTATAATTGTAGGCCACCATCTTCATAAAATACATGTCCCTTTTATTTTTGCCCATACATATAAAATTTTTGCAAGTAAGCACTGGCTTGCATAGCAAAATCATTATTAATGACAACAAAAAGTAACAACTTTTGCACATGATCCAAGGCTGCAACTATTTATTTCAGTGTGTGCAGAGTCAGTGACTTAACTGGCAGCTTTTATTGCTAGACCAGTACTTACAGAATGTAATGCTGTTTTAGGCAGATACCTAAAACACTTGACTTTCAGGAAAAATCAGTATTTTTAGTTGTCATTTCCCAGAGCAGTTTTTCATTTAGTTGCCTAACTAGAGAATAGTCCTCTTTTAAATATCAAGTTTCCATAACATAGTTGTCCTATACTATAAACAGTGGAGGATTAAAGCGCAGAGAATGACTTCTGAATTCCTCCTGACTTTCTTCAGCGCAAGAACAGAACTTGAAGAGATGCTGACATTAAGGTGCTGAAAACCTTTAAATTAAAAAGTGTTTTCACTCTCTACAGAAGGAAGGTTAAATTGCTATATTTTTCATAATAAATATGACCAATGGACACAGGACCCAAAAATGTGAAAATTCATGACACAAGGAAACTCTACTTTCAAAAGCAAGAGTATCTGGTAAACAAAGCTGCAGCTTCCCTACAATAAACAAGGTAAACATAAAACACTGTAGCAGTTCAACAGTAATAAACAGGTGGGAGTCTTCTATTTGGGTGATACTTGTAAAGTGGTCTTGCTGCATTAGATTTTGTAACCCAGACTAATGGGCTGTAAGCAGCTAGGTAAATGGGTTAAATTAAGAGGGAGGAAAACGCCTTTTGATTATCCTTATATACACATATATATACATATATCATTTAAGTCCGCACATGTATAAATACGATATAAATTTCAAGACCTCACAATTCAGTAGGCAAAGAATGCATCACAGTATCTTGAGATCAGTATTTTAGAAATGTCTTCTTTAGATACTTCCACATTTTTCTGGAACAGTAGCCTTATGTGTAGTCTAAGGACATTTTTCCTTATGAAAGGACTGCTTCTGAGAGGTATACCTAAAAGGTTGCTATAGAAGAAGCAATCAGTCAAAGCTTTTGTAACAGATGTTAGCATGGAAAATGAGCAAGGAATTGCAAGAATGTGAGATTTGTTAAGACCTGTAAACTTTGCAAAAGTGTAATAAGTATCTGTATAGAATCAGATGAAAATGTCCCATTTCTTGGAAGAACATAGAATCATTAGAAAGAAAATGAATATATGATAATTAATGCAAATTCCAGTCTAACTGAACTGCCCACAGAGAGTGTCAAACCTTTGAGGAAAAGTTTTAGGCTCAGTACCAGGAATGCTGGGTGAAATGTGATAGCCCATGATAAACAGGGTGTCTGTATGATCTGTCCTGGCCTAAACTTTGCAGATAATGAAATCTGAGATGATTAATATATCAGGGCCAGATAAAAATACGCACACAAAGAAGCCATGACGTGTTTTTTGCCAAAGGGTTAGGTTCACATTTGAGCTGTGTTAGAACAAAACTGCCAATGAAGAACAATTATGCCTCTTTGACTTCCTGCATCTTTTTCAGGACATTTTAACCAAAGCAGACAAAATCTGAAAACACTGGCTTTTAAGCATATGGAATACATGCAATCTGGTACCAATTATAGAAGACAGAGAATTTTTTAGAATAAACAAACAAGAATGGTGAGATGCTCTACAGTATGTGATCCAAATATCAATTGAATGAATATCTGCACTTTATGGCTTGCTGTAGTGGATAGCAGTCCAGTATCCTGCCGAAGCTAAATGAGTCCCTTGACACTTGGTCATTCAGCTGTTCCATACATAAACAACATTCTTCACTCTTCCCAGTTGCTGAACAAAAGTACTGTTGTATTATGAGGTAGAATTCATATACTATTGTCTCAATATCTAGGTTTTGACATTTAAATGCCAGCTGACCAAACTAAGTCACTTCAAATTCAGTGGTATGACAAAGAAGCCTTCACACTGTGATTCATCTTGCCTTCAAATAGTTATATTATGAAGCATTGAGTGAATTGCTTGATCAGTTGAAAGTTGGAGACTATATTACTCCTGTATGAAGAATGCTGTAGAATCGAACCCATTTCTTCCATAACATCATTTAAGCTACACACTGGACAAGCTTTAAACAAGCCAATATCTTTATCATGGGAGAGCCTTACTCTATCTGAATATTATTTTAAGTAACTTTTTCTTAAAAATCATAGAACTTGATTAGCAGAATCATGCCGTATAATCCTGCACAACTAGAAATATTACTTATTTTTAAAAAAGAATAGCCCCTTTTATAAACCCTCCCTTTAACAAATCTGTAATTTCTACAACAAAAGAAATGTATCAGTCTCTAATATATATATATATATATATAATTATATAAGGTATCGAAGTAGTGTTACTGGTTCAGAACCCTACAAATAGGGTTTGTACATTGATTAATCCACTTAACCAGGATAGTCCTCTACCACCACTCCAGAACACCAACTCAAATTATGCTCAAGTAAATAATGGATACAGTTATTTACAGTTATTAGGAAAGGCAGCATTAAAAATAACAATTAAAAAAATAGGAAATAAATGCCTTGAGAAACATTGTTAATTTACTGATTATTTGTGTTCTGACTCATCCGTCATTTCCACATGTTCTAAGATCTATTGGTAGACTTTCCATTTGGTAGAGCACAATCTTTACCAGAAAGGGAGGTACAATCTCTATCTTCACTGTCAAATTTAGGAACCTGTGTGAATCAGTGATTTTCCAATGCTTAATTTAAGATTCTATCATTTATAAGAAGTCTTGGATTTTTTTCAATAGAAATTGCAGGATTCTGAAAGCTGCTCTGAACAACATGAAAGCTTTTTTTTTTTTTTGGTAATCTATGTGACTTCCCTGTAGGATCTAACAAGTTTATATAATATGCAAGTAAAAGAATAATAAAAAATTAAAAGAATCATAGAAAGAAAATGGTTGTTTATTCTAATGCTTATAACCATGTTTATACAAAGCACAGTGTTCAGTGATGAAACTCAGTAATTCCCTTCGTGAATTATACAGTTTAGTAACTGATACAGCAGATATGAGCTATCATTTACAAGAAGGTGCCATCTGCTGAGCAAACACGCAATCAGCAGGCACTTCCTATTACACTGGCATTTTTTTGTCCTTTATTGATTTTCTCCCTTGCATTTCTAAAGCCCCTCAAGCAATCTGAGCCAGCGTAGCAAATGAAGAAAGCAAAGGACTTCTCAATGACCCCAATATCAATTCTGCTTTGTACTTTATGCTGTCTCAAGGCTATGGACCTCATAGGTTAGTTCAAGCAAGAGAGAGAAAATAGTACATACAGTGCGTGTGAGTGTGTAGTTTGAAGGTAACTGTGTAGAAATGGCACCCTAACCTTTGAGATTAAAAATACTTCAAAAAAGCATTACAATATTAAACATACTTCAATGCAAGCACTAAATTATTCACCTCTATGCAATTTAATTGTTGCTGCATAATACTTCCTTTTTCTTTTTTCCAACTTGTTGTTCAGTTTGCTTTTGCTCTTTATCTAGCTCAGGAACTCTCTGATCCAAATAGGAGATCTTGTGCAGAATTTATGCATAAATAGATGTGTTAGTATTCAAAAGCTATTGTTCTATGTTTATAGAAAAAAATATTAGTCAGTAAATGCTGTAAAAGTTACCATTCTTAAGCTTACTTTTGTTTTCCCTTTCCTATTCATTTTTCCTTCATGTAGGTTTTTGTACTCTATGCTTTGATGCAAAAAAATTTGCACTTTTAAAATAGAAATACCTCTGCTACTTCATATAATCTTTTTCATCTTACAGAAAAAAAAAAAAAAAGAGGTTTTAAAAAAATCACTGCTTACTTTGCTCCCCATGCTTCTTTATATTCTTTCTGCAAATAAAGTTAGAAATAAAGTTCTGAAATCAATATATATATATATGGAATAGCTTCCATGGAATGTGTATAAAGGACAAAATAAAAATGTATTAATTATTATCACTACCTCATGCAAAATACAGCTAAGATAACAAGAGGAGGATGAAGAAGAAAAAAATTGCAATATCTCATTTTTGTCTCTTTCATTAATTCATTTTATTATTAATTGGCACCTCAAGAAAAAAATTCTCATCTATTGTATTAATATCATTTGCATCATTAACATGAACACCAAATATCAAATGAAAGAAATTATTATTAATACATGTAGTAAGGAAAATTTTACATTAATAAATGTGTTTACATAAATGGTATAATATTTATATTATTTAATGTTTAAATTAATTTTTAAAATATATAAAAATACTAAAATAGGTATTCATATTTCCATTCTGAAACAACAATTTAAACTTGTAATCAGTGAGAAAGATCACCCTGGAAATTACCAATATCTTTTGGATATCATTTGCATACAAATCTGCTTGTGCAAACTCTGTTTCCAAGCTTTTAACACAGAAGCAAATACACAGGTGTAGACTATGATGTATAACTTATACCACACCTCTCTAGGTTTCCAGGAAACTAATGATGTGATCTTTGTCACATTGTTTCTACTTAGTTTCAGCTGGGGAAGGGCTAACAACATTACTCACTGCCATGAATGCCTTGTTTGGAAAATACTATTACTTACTAGAAGAATCTTTTTTTTCTTTTAATTTTTCAAATTGACTCATTAAATCTGCATCAGAAATAAACTACCCATAATCCATTATTGAACTATTGAACTGTTCAACAGGTCCTGTCTCTCCTCAACAACTCCTGTCTCTCCTCCAAAAGTGGGGAAGTATTGCTGTATTCAGACTGTGTCAAGAGACCTTCAAACAGAGTAACCCTAAAAACCTTGAGAAGATGATAACCCACGATAAGTTATGTACTGGGAGTTGGATAACAGAACTACTAACCCACAGACTGATTCTGCAACAAAAAAAAAATCTTGCTGAGGCAGCAGCAATTCTTGCATCTGGTCTTGGAGAAGAAATCTAAACTGAACATGTTGATCTTACTTGACTGTGAGAATGTTCTGAAACAAGTATATGGCTTACAGAAAACTCCCTGTCTCAACTAATAGCTAGTTTTCTCCCTATTGATTTGGAAACAAAAATAAAGGAATTTTGCTTTTTCTTTTCTGTCAGTGTGGTTCATTGAAAATGCCCTCCTCTTTCAGACACTTACAGAATAACCACTTATTTCACACTGATTACTGTATTTTCAATTTTGGTTCCTAAGCCTCTTATTGTCTTTGGGGGGATAGATGGTGGAGGAGGGGGAAAGGACAGGAGGGAAGCTTCAAATATCTTTCCTATCACAAAACAACTTGTTACCATGAACAATGCATGTCCACCTAAGACATGCCCTCTGCTCTCTATTACCACTGCTATAGCACCCCATATAAGCAAAGCTTTCAAAAATCTATAAGATCACCAGATCTAAAAGAGAAAAGTCTAATAATGAAAGGAATATTTCTCAGTCAGACAAGTTCAGTTAGTATTCCGTTGGAGCAGGTCTGGACAAAAGGTTATTTCTCTGAAATTTTTCCTGTAGTTTAACCTCAGGGAGGGTTAATACCACTGGTATAATCTGCAGACATGGGGAATAGGCTATTAGGTCATCACTGTACAACTGGAATAAAATGGCTCTTTTGCCATACTTTCAAGATGATAGAGGTGATAACTGAAAAATGTCATAACAGTAGGAATGCTACACCAGAAGTAAAATAAAGGCTTGGAAGAGACGAGTATACTTAATTAAGTCAATGAAAGTCGGTTGAGGAACTGTTTTTAATACAAAAATCTTCTGTTTCTTTTCCTTGCTATAGAAAATAGAACTCTCATGAGAGGAAGGAAAAACATTATTATCAGTAGCATCCAAAAAGCAGGGAAGTGAAGAGGGTCCCCAGCATGCCATTACTGGCGGCTTATCCATTAGTTGTTATCTTTAGCTTGTAAGTAAGAAGTACATAGGAAACAAGAAAGTATTAAACAGGCTTAC
>JAYRBT010000082.1:108907182-108949846 GCA_036023395.1 Myiotriccus ornatus
AGCCATCAGCGCGCTTGTAGCAAGCGTGGGTAGAGCCCTTCTCAAATCTTCGTTCACAAAGCCTAGCCATGATGATGGACATGCTGAAGTGTTCCAGGTCATCAAACTCAGCTGGAAACACGTGAAAAAAGAAAAATAAAAGGGAAAAAAGAAAGGTTTACTAATAAGTATTGCTTCTATTTGAATATAGTTGTGTTCTAGTTATCAGTTGGTAGCACTTGCTGGCATCAGTAACAGGAAGAAAACTGTAATACGCAGCTGGAAAAAAAGAGCAAGAATATGCCCATTGGTGGCTGTCATATGACTGTATCTTTACTTTTGCAGGGTGACTGCCTTGCTGTTTTTTTTTTTTTAAATTAAGATCTGGGCTTGTTTGGAACATTCAGCTTCTCAGAAATCCTCCATCTATGTTCTGGATTCCACTGGAGCCTTGGCAAGACCTAGCTATCTAGATGCACAAGACACAATGGTACTGGACATATACAAAAGAAAGGCTTTCATACTTTATTTACACTTCTTTACATACACATACATATACATACATATAGAAAAAACAGCAGGTTCTGTTGTGGGCATCTAAAGCCTGTTCTAGGCATTTTCTACTGGTTCCACATATAGAGCTGTCAATTAACTGAAAATCAGTCAGGCAGTGTGAGGAACTCCAGATTTTAGACTGTGAAATACAAAATTTCAAAGTAAATTCTGACAAATATAGCAGAAAACACAGGAATTTTAAGTAAAATACGGTATCACTATGCATGCTGTAGAAGTGTATCACATGCCATCTCAGGTCACAAAATCTGATAATTCCAGAGGACGCTTACGCTGTCCTACTAAATGCACACTTTCTTCCAGATGATTTAAGCATATAAGTAATATTAAGCAGATATGCATCCAATGACTAAAAATATCCAGGTCCCTTACAGGACTGTAAGATGTTTATGATATTTTTAATAAATAAAGCTGAAAAATAATACTAAAACAAAATAATGAACAAGAGAGTTCTATAGAATCTATCAGTTCTTATTTTTAGATCCATATTTGTATTTTTACTTTTACAGAGGACCTTAACTCTTAAAGATACAAAATATTCAGGCATTCATGTACTTTTCAGTAAAAGATACTCATTTACTTGCTTGTTTATAAATATTCAAGACTCACTTTGCTGTTCCAACATTTTGCATCTTCCTGGATTTCTGCTTTTTGCTTCACTAGCTCCTCAAGGTGTTTTTCATCCTTTATAATCTTCTCCTCTCTTTCTTTTAACTTCATACAGTATTCGGTCCAAATAAATTCAGAATGCTTTAACTCATTCCTAATAGAAAGACACACAAAGTGAATCCATCTATTTGGAATTATTCCAAGGTAGTCCCTCTCCATAAAGGAAAATGTAAATCAGATCTGAATTAGTAAAGATTTATTTTGATTCTCTATTTCGTTTCTTGAACAGGTAAGCATGAGAGAATTTCACAATATCTACCCTGGCAGGTTCATGCAATTTCAGCCAGATATCAAAACTACTCATGCTACCAGTTCACTTGCACCTAAACAGCCTGCCAACATTAGATCTTCGTGCAAGTATTGGTGTAGCTAAACACAAGGCTTTGTTTCATACCTTACATGTTCATGAACCAAAGTAAGAGTCAACACAGCTAGTGGGTGAATCTACTTCAGAGCCATCTTCACTTAATCAACCCACTTCACTGTAATTTTGTGGACAAATGCCATTTGTGAAGTAAATTTTTTACTGACATCAATTTTTCATGTTAAAAGGGACTTGTAGGCAATGTCAAAGCAGAGGATGAGGACTTTGGCTCTACATAGCAGATTTAACAGGATCGTAAGAAGGAGAACTTGCCACAATTACAGAACAAGATAGTAATAACTGCAGCAGTTGTCAGGACACATTGAGGCCTTATTATACGTTAAAATAAAAGGCCTTTTGTTATATCTCTGTATGGGAATCTATTTGGCAAAAGGCAAAAGAAATAGAGGGATATCAGGTTAAAATTTTAAAATGGCTGCTGGTGTTCGTACCTTATTTTTATTATTGTTTCAGCAGGCAGAAAAAATGTTCCCTCCATGCTCCCTAGAGAACTATCCCGGTCAAAAACATATCCAAAAGTGTGTCTTACATGGCAAAATAAATCCACCACATCAGAACTAAGATCAACAGTGGTTGAGTTTTATAGCCGTCTATTGCATTACAACCAAAAAAATCCTGAACAAGAGTTGCATACTTAGATGCAGTCAAGACAACAGAAAACAAAAATAAAGAGGTTTCATCACTAATTCAAGAGCCATTCCTACAACATTATTTTATAGACACTCTTCCTTAACTTGCTTCCAAGGTTTCATCTGGCGATGAAGTCAAGACTTACCTTGTGAAGTGTCACAGAGTATATTTTTAGCAACTTTCTGAGTTGTAGTTTTCTCATGAAAAATTATAGCACTATCAGCCACAACGTGCATGTGTAAAAGTAACAGCCTGTGCTGTATGATGTACAACAGCCTCAGTATTTTCAGTTTTGTGCAATTTTCAGCATTTTCTCAGTGATGGCACTGAACATAAAGAAAAGAGTATGAACTGCAGAACAGTCTTTCAAGTCTGTGCCACAACAAATCTGTCTCTCTCACACCTATCGATACCACATGTTATTCTAGTCCTCCTCAGATGGCAGCTGAAAGGTCTACTTTCTCTGTAATCCAAGCATGACTTTAACTACCAGTCTATCAAATAGCTGGAAAAAAAAATTAACAGAAATACTAAAAAAATAACAATAAAATTTTTCACTGAGGTATAGAACGAACAGTTTTTTACTTTTTGCCCAAAATACTGATATTCTTAAAAACATCCTTGTCATTAGCATTTTTAGTTTAATTCACAGTCACACAGAATAGGTTGCAAGGTGCAGTCTACATCACTGTCATGGGGTATGAATAGGAAATCACCTAACTAGGTGAAACAGAAAACAGACATGGCATATTTCTGTCAGTATAGAAGATTAATTTCTGGTATTATTTACCTATTGCCATTATCATAGGTATTTTACTTGAATTATGACTTATTTCAAAGAACAAAGGAACAAAGAAATTTTAATGCACCTCAGAACAAAGACTTGTTACAGGAAAACACCACATTTTCTTTCTTCCACATGAAACAATCTCTAGAGCCTTGACTTGCACCAAGACTACCAAAACAAAACTGGAAAACTGCCCATATTGCCCTGTAACTGCTAAGCAAGCTGACAGCTGTGACACAGTGACAGAATTCTAGAGGAAACTGAAGAAAATCTTGCACAAAAGACTTTTAAAAAGTGAAGTAGTCAGAAAGAAGGCAAGATGAATAATTCTAATATCAGTAAAAAATGCAGAATTAAGATTAAATGACCAATTTTCAGTGAAAGAATAGATCAGCAGCATAGCATCTCAAAATCACATATCTATTGCTTTGATGTATTTATGAATTATGTGAAAGGGCAATGAGTAATTAAATTAAAAGTCTGCATATAATGTGATTACAATAGGCAAGGCCAAACCAAACAAAAATCTTAAGAAAAATTTTAAGACAAACTAAGTAAATGGGTAACAAAAGAGTACACAGCATTTAGTGTCCAAACTCAAAAAGAAGTACAAGATCAGAGAAATTAAGTACATTTTAAAGTTGTAAATTAAGAAACATATGTATGTATTTCCACAAACAAGCAGAAGGTCTACTCATTATTTAGCATAGTTAAAGAAGCTAAAAAGATTAAGTAAGAAATGGGATGGAAAATGTAAAAAAAAAAAGACTTCCTCTTTAAGTCAGTGACATGGCTTAATTTGGAATACTGTTTTATTTACCTTTCAACCCATTTCAGAGAAGTACATCAGAGTAATGATAAGGAATCAGAGGACATCATGAGAAGGCCATAAAATACAGAGGTCTTCTGAAAGCACATTGAAAATAATGAAAGTTGCTTTAGAAAAAAGAAAGGAAGAATGAACAAAGCCCTAAGTCACGGAGAATATAGCCTAGTGAAGAACATTAACAATACACAGCAGTATTTATTATTGCATACATCTTAAGCCTTAGACTCCCAAACTACAGCAATTTCCTTACAAGAGGACAAAAACACGTAGCTGTTGACCACACTCCATAAATATGAATTGATAAGGAAAAAAAGTTTAATCATAGGTATAGGATGGAATGGTAAAAGAATGAAAGAAAGAAAAAATAGAAAAGAAAGTATACTTTTAACATTTTTTTTATTCTGGTATTACATGATAAAATCACCTCCAGCAATGGTCACTATAACCATTGCTAAAAATTTTTGCCAGCTGCTTCTAATTCAGACAAGTTGATAGAACACTGAATATGCCAGTGAAACACTAAACTAACTTGTAGAGTATCTGAATACATAGTAATAAATCACACAATATTTTTGATAATACTTCTTACTCGATACCTGATCTTTCCCATAATTAAAAGCAACATGAGGTTTACAATGAACTTAACAAGCTACAGGATCAAGGTCCTTGCTGTCTGATTTCTCTCAGCTGGAACCCATGGAGGAGATAATGAGTATTTGATCAGATCATCTCTATATACATATTTAAGCTATAATTAAAATTCCAAACATTGTGGAGACATTGCGAAGCTTGCATTCACAGGCTCATATACATCAAAAATGTATTATTTCACACACCTCTTCTTTTGCTTAGACATACAGAGTGACATTAATTGGAGCATTACTTTCAGAAGTCACTCTAGTTTGACAAGTGTTATGACAAAATTCTGGTTTCAGGGTTTGTATAATAAAATACTTCCAATTTAGCTATATATCTGACTATGGTTTTAATTTTTCATATACTAATATTCTTTCCTGATTGCAAATTAGGCTTTGAAATTAAGAGGTTAAGCTTCAGTAACTAAAAATAAATGTATTGACTGTGAATCTACCTTAGAGGTAAAAAAATATATAATTAGCATAAAAACCTCTAATATAAAATTCACTGTAAAGCTTAGAATAAAAAAAAAAAAAAGGAAAAATTCAGACATGGTGACAAAAGAAACAAGTCAGAGAGACACACTGAGATCTCTAGTATTGCTAAGCTATCCCTCTTACAGAAAAATACAATTTTTAATCCTACACTGACTCATCCTTTCTGAGACATAGACAGTTTGGATCGTATTACAAGTGCATAGACATCTTATGAGTGCAAGACTGGAAGTTCTCGAGCAGCAACATCATTTGAGTAAACTCATGTTACCCAAGGTGCCTCCTGCTCCCATATTAAGGTATGAACATATTACAGAAAGAGCTATGATCCTTCTTTAATTCTGCTGTTTAGTGCCAATGACGAAGAGATCCACAGTGACGTGACATCCTAAAGAAACAGTATTATTGCATCTAAACAAGCTTCCTTTGTTCAGGAATGTGTTAGTAACGTTTCTGCTCCAGCTGACTATCAAGCACAGATGTCCCTGGATAGCACATATCAAAAGGATCAGTCATATTAGCCAAAGTAATGATTTCCTGGTGTTGATAGTTAACCATAAAATACACTGTAAGAGTGCTCTGTTTTGTGAAGGTCAATGTTACTTTGTGCTTCAAGGCTTATTAATTGTCAAGATCCTGAGGCAGGCAGCAAGTACTCCTTCCGTGGGACTCAAAGATGTTTCAAGTTCATGAGCACTAACCAGTTTTTGAAATAAAGTTGCCAAATGTTAAAATCTAAAGAAACTGGAAATAATACAACCAACCCCCATTTTAATCAGATGCAGCTCTTTACTATGGCGCATTGAACACCATAAAAGGTAAGCGAAACAATCATATTTAGCAATTACAGTTATTTCTTGATGAAAGAACTTAAAAGAAAATTTAAACAAGAGAAAATGTCTACAGCCACTATGACCTCTTCTTTATGCCCCTCTGAGAGTGGGTCCTTTCATGGAGTGGGCCAAGGTACCCCCAAATTCTGCTGTATTTTATTCTACCACATATTATTACAAAAGCAGTTGACATTCATGTTAAATAGTTCCTATTTGGTACATCAAATAAAAAGGTAACTCACAGCACCCTAAGCTCTCTCAGATACTCAGTTATTTGAAGACTTGGTTTTGGTCTTCATGGTAGACAAGCTTACGAAAGACATTTCACTGACTGAATGCAGGAATTACAATGGGCTGTGTATAAGTATACTGGTTTTGGCTGGGATACAATTAATATTCTTTATAGTAGCTTGTATGGTGCTATGCTTTGGGTTTGTGCTGGAAACAGTGCTGATAACGCAGGAACGTTAGCAGCGTTTACACGGAGTAAAGGCTGCACCTCACCTCACCAGCAAGCAGGCTGCATGGCACAAGGAGTTAGGAGGGGACACAGCTTGGACGGCTGACCCCCAGCTGACCAAAAGAATATTCCATAGCATATGCTCAGATGTGATGGAGCTTGGCTTTCGTGGACACGACTGAACACCTACCTGCCCACGGTAGGTGAATGCCCATGAATGAATTCCTTGTTTTGCTTTGCTTGTGTGTGTGTGGCTTTTGGTTTTTTCTATTGAACTGTATTTATTTCAACATATGAGTTTTTTCATTTTTACCCTTCTGCTTCTCCACACCATCCTGGCTCAGAAGAAGTGAGCGAGTGGCTGTGTGGGGCTCAGCTGCCTACTGGGGTTAAACCACGACAATAAATTATTCAGACTGCTTACTTTCTGTCTTTTTAGAAAGTATGGCAAGCATGCTGCTGGCCTGTAAACAACAAAAATTACCACATTTATTTCTGACAGTAATAACTTCTAGAGTTCAGTGTTTTCTTGGCCAAGATGGGTTGACGTGTGGCATAGGATTCTTAGATACATGCAGATGAGAATCATCTTTGGCAAACAGGCATCCAGTGAGCAGAAGTGAATAACAGCTTTTACAGGTATTCCACCTGTGCTGGGGGTAAGAGTAGCTCTTGTAGTTCATAGTCATATCTGGAAGCATAAAGGGTGTCACAATGTTCTAGAATCACCCAATTGTCTAGCAGACACAGATGGCCAATCTCTTTGAGGAATATAATGCTGCTGCCAGGAAGTTTATGAAATTCCACTGTTTATCCAATAAACATAATTCTCTTCCACAAATGATCAGGTAGTATATTGTGTTCACAATACTTCCTGTGAGCTGAGTGCATCAGTATATGGAAACAGACATCCTGCAGTAAGAGAATTGCAGTGTCTTTATTTTGAAGAGACATGACACTAACCTGAGAAGATAAATGGATCTTCAGATAACAGATACCCTTCTAAAGTCCTCATTTCTTAAAAAAAATAAGAAATTCAGTAACAAGAAACTTTTCTTCAGCTCTGTAATTGCTCCTTTACAGCTCTTAGGTAAA
This sequence comes from Myiotriccus ornatus, assembly GCA_036023395.1. NCBI lineage: Eukaryota > Metazoa > Chordata > Aves > Passeriformes > Tyrannidae > Myiotriccus > Myiotriccus ornatus. Next base: position 108,914,553 of record JAYRBT010000082.1, read on the forward strand.
CTAATGAGGCCAACTCTGTAGTGAATTTGAATAAAAATGGTCTTTTAGAAGAAAGAGGGAATGGGAGTTACATGGGACAGTCCCTTGAAATGGGTGAGAAATTAACATTTACTGAAATGAGGTTACGAAGGACACAAGTTTGCACGTACAACTCAACCATTAGCGTTAGTCTTACTTCCTTGAATGAAGCATCAGTCATCAGGGCAGGTTTTTAGCCACTACTGTACATGAGGCACTTTATAACGTTAACCCTCTGGAATGTCAGAACTGTGCATGCTGACCCAACTCAGGTAGCGGGTAGCACAACTTGAATTATGGAACTGGCATATAAATTCCCAGTGAACCCCAGTAGTTCTGAATGAATAAGATGGAACAAATTTCATGACTTATATGAAATTTATATACTCCATAATTACCATGCAGAGTTTTTGAAAATCTTGCTACGGCCACTCAGGTTTATTTGGAAAATTTACTGATGTCTTTCAATTATGCCTGTAAGCCTTCCTCACCTCAAATGGAAAAGAGCCACTGTGTCACTTGCTACCTTGCCAAATAAAACCTGGCATCGAACCATCGGCATACAGAGCAAAGTCGAGTGCAACCTCCTACCAAATATCAAAGTACTTGGTATTCTTGTTCTTTGGCATAGTTACTCTTGGTGCTGACTTCTTGTCTGTATATTCAGCAATAGAAAGGAGAGAATTCTTGTCACTGACTATTAGCAGTGCGCAATTGTTACTACTGCTCTACTTGATAATCCAAGGGTCAGTCCTTTTCGTTGCCTTTTGTATTTCCATCCGTTCCCAATGAGAATCACCGCATATTTTTGATGCCTAAGAAAATAAAACAAGTTTTCTGAAATATGTTATATAAAAATCATACATAATGTTTAAAAGAAAATATAATTTCACGATTTGACTGATTCTTGCCAGTTTTAAAAATGATGTTTAAAGATGAAGTCTCAGGAAAAACAACAGAACGTGTTGTAAAATTGCATAATATAATGAAATGTTAGCAAGAGGTTTTTCATTCTGTTACAAAACTGGAATCATTTTGAAAAGGTGGCTACTTTCATGGGAAGATAGTGACCTCTGGAGCAGAAAGAAAGAAATAATGTACAAAGAAGCCACTGAGGTTTCAGTCAGGAATCTGACAAAATCAAAACTGAAACATGTAACAGAGGCCGTGCAAGCCTGGCAGTCACGTTTGTAAAAAAGGAGCCTGAGACAATGTTGACAGTGACTGCAATTTTCAATGTTTTCAATAGTATTGGGGCACTCAGTTTGCAATAACTCTCAAACAGAGATATGCACATCTGTTGTCTCTGCTTTTTAAAATATTACAAATATAAACAAATAAAATCATATAAAATCTTTATTATAATCTAGCATGTCACTGCTTAAACTAATTCTCTGGATATTAAAAAAGAGACTGAATATTAAATAATTTTTTTAATTGCAAAGAAAACTAAATATCATCTGCTTTATTAAGGCTGTGGGAGGAAAAACCAAAGCTGAGTAACTAATTACATGAATTGTAGCCTAATAAAAGCCACAGATAATTTACTTGACAATTAGAAATTCTGTTGAAATTATATATATAAGATAAATATATGTATACAAATATATAAATGCTCATAAATAAATAGATATCAATACAGTAACAACAGGTCTATCTTCTTATGATATGCAGAAAAAACTGCTCTGAAAAAAAAGTATTTATTCAAAATAGTTTTTAGGAAAAAACATTTTACGTCTACTTGTGGAGTTGTAGTACATCTCAATATTTTAATTGCATACAATATATTTTAAGGTATTAAAAAGAAAAAAGGTTATAAAATTAAAATAAGTTACCTACTTGGTTTTTAATTAGTATTCCAAATATATCTCATAGCACTGATAGGACTGTGAGCTGTTTCATAAGTTAGAACTAATTCATGGTAATTCTCATACTATTTGTGTAATAGGCAATCAACTTTTTCATTTTAGAAGTATTTTGGCCTGACTGTAGAGTTATCCAAATATGAATTCAAAATGAAATTAATTAAAAGAAACAATATTGTGAATCACCTACAAAAAAGGGACTTTTTAAAACTGCAAATACCTTGAAAAAGATATTACATTCTAGATTTGTTATATAGAAAATATATAGAAAACATAATAATTATCACTAGCATCTGAACTTGAACAAAAAACAATATCCCTCCAGTTTCAGAAATCTACATGGAAAGCTACATGGAAATTTGCTCCACTTTGATTATTTACACTGGTATAATCCACAGTAGGCATTTATTACAAAAAATAATATATTATTATCCATATTACAATCAATAAATACCATAAACAAATAAATTAGGAAAAGTGTACATTAGTACCTAAGAATAATTGAATCTTGCAAACTTTTTTTGACATCTTCATATTCTGAAACACAGACGTATGCAAGAAATGCGAGCAGACTCTTTGTAAATATCACATATGTGCAGTCTATGCATACTAAATTTAGAATAGACTTTGATATTTCCAAAAGACTGTTGTTTTCTGAAAGAGTTTGCACCTATGTAGTGGAAAGGTTCTAAAAGAAACATCTTCATATAGTTTGCATTTACCTTTTCATACACCAGTAACATAACCTTCAGATATTTCACCCTCTAGATTCAGCTTTTCTTCCAGCAGAGGGCTGTGTTTCTTCGTGGAGTCTATATCCTCCCGAATCTCTCTGTTGGCTGTTTCTTAAGCATTTGGTTTTGTACCTGTGGCAGCTGACAGCTTTTACTATGAAAATGCCATCATGGCTCCAAGGTATCTTGAACACACATTTCATATTCTGTTAAAAAGATAATTAGCACAACAAAATGTGAGTATGTGAATGACAACGTGAATCTTAGTGAGATTAGGAAATATGTTATCATAATGCTAAAACTGTGGACTACTTTGAAGGCCGAAAAAGGACACTGGTTACAAAAGATTACCAAATACTGCATTAGGATTAGAACTGTTTTATAAACTCATACTTAATTATCCTAGTATGTAAATCAAGCAAATGTTCAAAGCTGAGGTGGTTTTGGTTTATGAAGGAAATGAAAACATCTAGCCTTAAGGCATGTCTAGAGGAGGCTATTATGACACAAGAACAGCTTTGCCAAGCTTCCCAGCCTCCAGCTATGTTGAAGTATGACATATGTTGATGCACAGGAAGAACAGGCCAAGTATAGATCCAACATCCTTTTAATAAGAAAACTATTTTTAATTCAGGGACGTTTCCTGAACTAAACATGGTTTCAAAAAAGCTAAACCAAGGATACAAACTCAAACAAACAAACAAAACATATTCATGTTGCCACACAGAAGTGTGCCAGTCTTAATTCAGTTTGCCGCATTTAGTTTTCTGACTTTAGTATAAATTTCCAATGGGTCTTTAAAAGAAAATCTGTCACTAGACCAGTTTGCTGAATAAGAACATACATTTTATCTTGCTAAGAAAAAAAAAAGCTTATTAGAGATGGTGTTATGTAGCAGCTGATGGAAAAATTATTAGTATGAAAGTAGGGAAATTAGAATTATCAGATGAGAAAAAAAATCAGATAACATCTTAAGAGAAGTAAATTTGGCCATAATTTGAGAGAGAAGCATGTTTTACTGATGTAAAAAATACTTTACTTCCGAAAGTATCTGTAGAATATTCAGTGAAGTCCCTTAACAGTTGATAAATTTTGCTGTGTTAACAAGACATAAATCACAAATTTGCAAAATTGTTATTTTCTACTAAAAGTTAGAAAGACACTGCATGAACAAGTGGCTTGTCTTCATCGTACAAAGTGATGTCTAACATTAAGATGAATAAAATGTGGTTTACACTGAACTTTTGTTCTACTTCAGAGAAGGTAATTTCTGAGGATGGGTCACATCACTGTAATTACCTGAGTGCACTACAGGACACAGATGCAGCGGGAGTTAGGAACAATGGAAATCAAGGTAAGTCTGAAGAAATAACTGGATTCAGTGTCTACTCTGAATAGGTCACACAAACTCTTAATCTCCTGGGTTTCTAATACTGAGATTAGAGATAATTTTAACATCCCTGAGGGTCTTTTCTCTTTATCCTCAAATCCACCTTAGCATATTTTTTGTCTTATAGACAATGTTATATGAAATGTTATAATCCTGAAAATTACAAATTTACTCCAAGGACACGACACCATACTGATAGCCCACTGATAAATCAAGGGAGAAAAAACTGGTTGATTTTCACAGCCAAATTTCATGCTGCTTTATTTCTCTCTTAAAAAAAACTACTGTATCATTGCTTATATTAACAGAACTGAAAATGTGCTAATTATGTTCTACTATTCTAAACTTTTGATATTTATAGAAAATGCTAAACAGTAAAGTAAAAGAAACAGAAATGCATAGCAACACAGAAAGATTATTTACAGCTGCATTCGCTATAGGTAAGAACATCAAAAGTAAAAAGTAACTCCTCTGCAGCAAAAATCCTGAGCCACTGTGCTGAAGAATGAAGATTATAGTATCAATCTTCTCTTATTGCATTTCTTTACTTCTGTAAAACTGACCTTCAGTTGCCACAGGATTTGCTCCTGAAAGCATTTTCTATCCTGTCAATGATTTTTAGTTCTGACTGTTTATTCAATGTCTTCCTCTCTTTTTAAGGCATCATAAATTGTCCTCATGAGGCAATTGCTTTTAAGAAAAGCAATCTCTGCAAACTGGTAGCATGTTAACACAGGTTTCTAATTTCCAAGTCAAGAGTTAGCCATTGGCTGAAACAAATAAACAAACATTTTTCTCATATATTGTTAAGGATGTGCACTATCTGACATTTTTCCTTTGTGGACAGGGGGAGGAAGAATTTGGGACTGTCTTCCCTTCACTATACACTGATCTTCACTTACCCATCAGTAAACACAGTTATGGGAAACTCTTGCACTGTCACCACACTCTTGACTGTGAGATATTTCTCAAAAACCTCAGGGTGATGTGCACCAGAATATGCACTAGAGTACAGTCATGATTTTATATTCAGGAACTTACTGTGATAAATTACACTGCTTTTCTAATAGCCTAAGTTCAGACAGTACTTACTTTTGCCCATGAACCTGAACACAAACAGAAAACTGCTAAATAGCTCCTTTCACCCTCCCCACCTTCTTTTTCTTTAATTCTATTGTGTGGATGCTTGTTCGTCACAAAAGGTCATAGTAAACATCCCCAGAATCTGGGCTGCAAAGATACCTATCAATGTTTATGTCAACCTCTATTAAATGAGTACTTTGTTCAAATTTATCATGGTTTAATTTTTCTTAAAACAAGTTGTTTATTTATTTCTGGTTTAATTTATAATGTAATTCAAGCACATTTTTTCAGAATTATGTTTCAGTTTCTCATTTCTTGCCCCAAACATAATATTTATTATCATCCTAAGTGTCTTCCTTACACTTATGTTATTTCTCAGACTTTTCTCTTTTCTTCCAGATATTTATTCAAGTATATCAAATTCAGAAGAGTAAATATTGTACTCCTATTAGAGTAAACACAACTGTAGTCATATCATAACTTTTACTCTTGGTAATGAATTGACTGAAAAATAACAAATATTCTTAGTTTCAATACTAATACCTTTTTGCACATCTGCAAGGAGTTGCTGAAGCCTCCAGAGTGATATACAGTCAATTTTCATGCCAAGCTTTTTCCTTCACTATTTCTCCAACTCCAAAGCTTTTTCTCCCTCCTCACGATCAGCCTCCAGCTGCTTAATTAGCTCAGTAACTTCCAATAGCAAAGCTTCTGTTTCCTGCTTCAAAGTTAACGTCTTTGCCATCTTTAAAAATACATTAAAAATATTTTTTATGAAAGCTTAATCATATGCTCTTTAGTCAAACTACATCCTCAATAGCAAGTTGGCCTGTTCATAGCAAGCACAACTGGTTAAATTTCTGTCTTTAAAAATACATTATAATTGTTCCTTATGAAGGCTTAAACATACACTCTTAATTCCAGCTTCTTCCTCAGAATAAAGCTAGCCTCTTCACCTCTATCGAGGCAGGCACAACTGGTTACAAACTTAACTTTCAGTTATGTTAACTTTCAGTAGCATTTTCCTCCAGCTTAATTCCAGTGCAAAATGCAGCAAAGATGTATTAATATCCTTGGCACAAAATTTTCATCTTTGCCTCTTTGCTTGGGTAAGTAATCATCCAAATAACAATACAAGTTCATTACTGTCTCAATTTTTTCAAGAATACTTATTTAATTTCAATTACTCCACTAAAGTCTTTGGAGACCTAAGAATATTCAGCGTAATATCTCAACAGCACTGTTTTGCTGGAGATAAACAAAATCATCATTCCATTCTGTGAAATATAGGTATCAAAAACGCCTGGGGTTTTTTTGGTCTTTGGTTTTGTTTTGTTTCTTGATAAAAGATTCTTTCAGGTCATTATCCATTGTCCCCATCTATAAAAAAATGGGAGTTATATCAGCTAGAGTCCAAGACATTTCTGTTTTGGTTCCACAGCTAATAATTCCCTAAATTATTGTGATTAAAAACTGCAAGCACTGAAAACAAGGAAAACTATTTAAAATCTGGAGTGAAATTTTGGCCTCACTACTGTCAACAAAAATTTTATCCCACAATTTACTGCAGATGGGATTGCCTCAGGCTAGTAGTACTTAAAAGGTTGCACGCTGGTTTAAAAGAACGCACATAATCTCTTTAATATTTAAAACTTAATTAAAAAATGCATACTCTGACTAAAGACACAAACTGTATAAAACAGAATTATTTGTTGGAATTATGCTACAAATACCCCATAACAGCAATGCAGTTATTTGTTTTACAGAAAACAAATGGAAAAAAAAATTCTAGAATTTTCAACAACCGGCATAACTAGTTTAGCTGGTTCAAATCCCAGATGGGTTAAAATACCGTATGGATCTAAATACAGAAATGCAAATTATCTTCTTGCAAATAGGATGACTTAATAATATTTAATATATCATTTAAAATGTGTCTTTCAGCTTGACAGATGATACACACAGATTTCAAAGTATGCTCACATCATTTACATAAGACATGGAGCAGGGAACAAGCGACCACTATTACAAATGCAAAGCACATACTAAAAGAGGATAAGTAACTTTTATCACTCAGCTGAGTATTATGAAATATTTTTACCTTCGTTAAGTTACATCAGCTTCTTTAAAATCCAACTTAGTGAATAATGATGACCAGATATCTTCAACAGAGTCAGCACTGAACTGTTTTGTTATCCTGTGGGTAAAAGCCACTTTCACAAAAGAATTTAGACTGAATTTAAATTAGCTTTGTTAAATAAACATTACTTTCACAAAGTCAAAATTTCGTCTCTTAAATCGTAGACATTTAGATGCTAGTTAATTAAATGGAATAGCTGCAAGTCTTACAGAAGAATTATTAATATCACAATTCCCATATAAATACATTTCGTATTTCTTTACAGAATTACAAGAAACAGATTTCTTTACATCTTGTACTTACACAGATCTTCAGTTTTTGTCCTCATACCAAGAATTTGCCAAAGAGAAACTGTTGTAGAAAAGCTGTTATTCTTTCCAAGTTCTAAACATGCAGGTGCAATATGTGCTGTACTTTTCAGACTCTTCTAAGCGTCAGAAGCATCTAGTGCGCTATCTGTGCAGAAACAGGTACTTGGCACAGCACATCAGATATAGTTTTAGAAGTCATCAGTTGAGGGTCAACCACAAAGAAAGAATTTTTCAGACATAGGAGGAAAATACAATCAAGGCATAAGGCTTAAATTGGATTCCAACAGATAGACATTTGAAATCTGAGAGATGCAAAAGCAGAGATGAGGACAGCTTTGTTGAAATTAGACCAGGACAAAATTAACCTGCAAGTGAGAAGGGGAAAGAAGTAACACAAGGAATCAAAGAACACAAGCAAATCATAACTCTAATGAAAACTTAAGGGGCTCATTAGCCTACTGGAGCTGAAAACAAGGGAATGAAAGATAACTACCACCCTCTTATGCCCACATGTGCAGCTTAAAGGGCACATGCAGGTCATTCAGATGCAGCTAAGATGAAATGGAACCTGCACAGTGTTACATCACACATACATGCATAATGTGAAGATACATATATTTGAAAGAACTCCACTTTGGGGAACTCCACAAAATAGTCCATTTGCCATGAAGAAAAACAGAAAACAAGTCTATGCCAAAAACAGACTGAGAGAAAAATACTATTGAAGTTTTCCTAGATCAACAGAAAATACATCAAAAGTACAGGGAATAAGGAAAAAATCTGTCCAGTAATGGGAAATAGGAAGACATTGGGCAGGAAAACTGGAACCTGAAGAGATATCAAATTAGATACAGAAGCAGGAGTTTGATAAACAGGAATTGGATAAGTAGGCAAACACAGAATAACTCATAGGTGTCTCTTACATGAAGTAAAAGTATGAAGGGAAATATAGGATTTGTTGAACAAAAGAGCCAGGACAGCAAGCTCAGTGCATGAGATACAAAGATTAAAAGAGGAGTCTGAAGAGTAGAATGTAACTAGAACTAAAGCACCCTGCATCAAGAGAAATTTAAAGTCACATACTCGGACTTATTTTGTGTACTTTCTGAGTACCTGGCTTTTAAATATACTTGTATTGTGTTGTGTTGTATTGTGTCCTAGGCTTAGGAAAAAGAAATATGTAAAATTTAGAAAAAAACCTGCATGAATTTTTCGTTTTAAAATTACATTTTAAATTTACATTTATAAATAGTTTTAATTTTATAACCTTTATAAACTCTGTATATGTTCTAGATATCTCCAGTATCTAGAAAAAAACAGCCCAATTCCTCAGTGTGCTCTTTTTCATTTAAGATTTATGTTCTATTTTGATTTTAACAAGCATCCTCTCTCGCTCTGTAACTTTAAAGATACATAGTTATAAACACCAGAGTGTGATTTAAGGGAACTTTGTCACTCAAAAACAAAAAGTTTTTTGAACTAACCGTAAATAGCTAGCAAACTACCCTGAAAACACAAAAATCATGCATTTAATAATGGTATAAAGTATAGGAAACCCAGAAAAGAAAAAGATTTTTAAATCTTGGGGTTTTTTTCCCCATCTTATTGCAGCATGTGATGAAGAAATAGCCATTTCATTCAAACTTTTTTCCTACTCCCTTTCTTAATTACTTGTCTCCCATTATTTCGCCAATCTGAAATGAGGGTAAATTGATGTCACCATCCAAAGGACTCAGACTATTTTGAATATTTGTATGTTTAGTAACAAGAACTTAGAAAAGATGTGGAACATATGCATGAGACTTACAGAAACAAGTTAAGCTAACATTAAAATGAATAAACATCTGGATATGTCAATGCGTACCCAATTCATGTATATTGATGACAAAAATATGACAATTGAAATAATTTCACTGTTTTCACATTATATTAAATAAAGGTGAATGAGGCAATATAAATTTTCCAATCAAAATAATGTCTATACTGTAAATTAAGATGTGACTGTAGTTCATGTAGTTCATGGATTCTTCTATCATCTCTGTTGCAGTTGCAGAAATTTCCCTGCAGAGTATTTAACAGCATTTGTAGAATACTAATCTAAGACAGCTTTACTGATGTGCTGCTATGATGACATTACTGCCAGTATTGCAGATAAATTATTTAAATATAACTTGTCTGTGCGGGCAGCTATCAGATCTTCTTGCTGCAGTGTAGACATATGCAAAATTTATTAACATTTGGGAAATACTTTTCCAGTAAAAGTGAATTATTTAAATTATACTAATCATGTTCTCAGAGGAGCTAATGGGAAGCTTCTACAATACTTTAAAATCATATATATATATATATAGGGCTGTTTCTTCATCTACCTACCCATTTTTTAATTCACCTTTATTCTTGCTTCTATTCACTTGTGTGAATCTGTATAGACTAAGAAAACATCATGCACAGCTAGAGAAAGAACCACAACATTTTCATGTCTTTCCATATTAAAGAAACTTTTCAGTCAAGGAGTTGTTAAGTACTGCTCATGAAAAAACATTTCTTACTGTAAATGACAGAAAATGGCACACAGCTCCATTTGACTATCTACTCAAGATTAGTAACCAAAAATATTTTGCAGATGATATCAGTGAATCAGTTTGAATCTGAATCATCATACATGAATCTATTAATCTTTGTGATACATGGATATTACATTATGATATTGTGATATATTTATTGTAATAAGATAGTTCCATTTGCCAATACTATTAAGTGCATTAAAAACATATCATGACTAGTAAATTAGTTTCCTGGGCACTATTTTTGGGGAGTACATAGGATATGAAGTTAAAAATTTTATAAAAGTCAACACAGTATTCATAGTTAACTATATATGTTACTATGAAGATAAAAAGCACTTGGCCATTTTCAGCCATAAATGTACCTGTTGAAAACATTTTTTTCTCCTTGAATTCTAGCTCTTGAATTTGATGCATAATTTTATTAATACAGCATAATGGAGTATTTACAAAAGCACAGCTACGTCGCCTTGTGGTTTTCCACTTGTTCTTGTCTGGAGAAAGAAAGAGAACACAGAAGATTCCTAAACATGCGGGCTGAAATCAGATTTTCTCATACCTGATTTTCTTCCTTTAATTTGCAAAATTATTAGCTTTGGTCTTGAAATTGACTACCAGAGAATGTAACAATTACATCTATTACTATGAACACAATTTGCTCGAAACCTTATCCTTTTTTAATACAATCTCAAATATGAGGAAGGAGATGAAAAAAATGCTTGCAGAATATGAAGGAATATTTTCAAAGACAAGAGATACAATAAAGAGGGCCAGGGTCAGTCAAAATAAAATTTACTACAACTAATTTTACATAATTAATCCCAAATGAATCCATTTTTATGATTTTACATTAGTCCTCAGCAAGGATTGTGTTCAAACAAAAAAAAATCACAACCCAAAAAGGCAAAGGTGACAGCTACTATAGAAACACCCAGAGCAAAATCGAAAAGGTCACAAGGCCTTAGAGACAAGCTTAGACTACTCTTATGTACACAATACTTAGTTCCAGCAAATGTTTGCTTCAACCTTATGAAGGGGTGAAGTTCAGGAAGTAATTCCCGTGATGGGAATTTAAAGCTACATGGCATAAATGAACTGTTTTACAAGAACATGTGGATTTCACAATTAGCCTTATAACTACATAAATAAATGATTCTGTGTCACACTATGGAATGTTAACTATTGAATTAATACACAGAATAGGAATCTGATTGCAAAGGTGTCAGAAACCAGAACAAGATACTGAAACCTCGCAGTAGAGCTATTAAAAAAATCTAAGAAGCTGTCCTACAAACATGAAATGTTAACCTAATTAAGTTCAGGGGGATACAATGCTTCAGTATGCCTTGGAGAGGAACCAAAAATAACAATAATAGGGATTAATCAGTAAAAGAGAACCAGAAAACCTTCATATATGTGGATTTGTTTGGGTTTTTTGGTTTTGGGGTTTTTTTTTAGGAATAATCTCCATGTTTTAATTAAAGTATCAGCTTAAAACATTAAGAGTTTTTATGTCACATAAGATTCTTTTAAATTAATTTTATCGTAAACAGACTTACTGGAATGGAAGAGATGGTTTGCAATACATTGTTTGAAAAGACAGCCCACTAAAATGAATAACAGAAACTATTTCATAGAATCTTGCACTGCCTGTTTAGAGAGCCAAAAACCTTCACAGCATGCCTGCACACCACAGTCCTAACAAAGCATATATGGACCTTATATCTTTCTTATACTCTGAAGCCCCACACAGAAGTTCAGATTTTAAGACCAAAATTAACTTCATTTAGTTGCTTCTACTGTTACGTAATTATATTTATTCTGTTTGCATCACTAATGAAATTAACAATACAACCATTTAAAAAAGAAAGGAAATTTTTGAGAGGCTTTAATTAAAAAACATTATTCTCTTACTGCTTTGTTCTTCCTTGGTAAGTGCAAGAATTTTACATGCAAGTCTTCTAATCTTTTTATAAAAGCAAGATAGAAATATAAAGTAGAATATATCAGTGATATGTATCAGAGGTATTTTTAAAGGTTGGCAAATCTATTTTTGCTTTTCCTACTAAGGGAAAAGCAGCAACTAAACAACTGATGTCATTGCAAATCACAGAGTGGATCTTATTTAAGTAACGAAATTACACTTAAAAAGCAAATAAAAATAAAATCAATGCAATGTCAACCTATGCGACCTGGCTTTTTAAATTATACATTTTATTTAGGATCCTATGATGACATTTGTAACCAACAGTGACTCGAAAAAATTGAAACCAAAATGGATAACATATGAGATGAATTTTAATTAAGAAACTGTTGGTGGAAGGGAGGTTCACATGCTTGTAGTCTGAAACATTGTCATATCACTGGACAGGAGACATGTAAGAGTGGAAAAAAATCTACTTATGTCCACATGAACATATAACTGAGATTTACTGCAATAAAACCCCCCAAGATTATTTATTTATAATTTGCATAATTCAGAGAAAAACACTGGATGAACGCTTAGGTAATTAAGTCTCAGGACCACAAACTGAGGTAATTTACCAAAATACTTTATCACCCTTCCAGGTGACCACTTCTGGATGGTGCAATTGGCATATTAGAGGTCCCCAGTAAATTGTGGTTTCCAACTATTATCAATGTACAAAAACTAACTAATAAAAAAGCAAAAAAAAAAACCCCATGCCTATATTGCTGTCTTCATCTATATAAAATACTGAAAACAAATATCAGACAGCTTATAGATTTTAGCATTCCAAATTTTTGCATGTAGCACAATGAAAAAATAAAGATATATTTATTTCAAATGCTCTGAGACTGAAAATAGTTGCTTAAGAGTCCAACTGGATGGACAGTCAGAGAAAACAAAGAGCAAGATCAAAATATGCACTTCATATTCTCCACACCTCAATTTATTGGTCCATCAAACTCAAACTCAATTCCAAAGAAATGTTAGAAGAATGTAAGCGTACCGAGTTTGCCAAAAGAAATGCTGAATCCATGGCAGATCTCTTACATGCACTTCCATGTACTTCCATGTACTGCAATGCAGACAGTATTGTTGTTCTGTTACCATAACAAACTGACTTGGAAACTCTGAGCAATATCAAGAAAGCCTTTCAAAATAAGTCTGTGGAAAAGGTGTTTTTAAATTAAATTTATAATAAGCATAACAAAGTTTCAAGTCACCGTATTTTCAACCATGCAATTCTCCTCCAGAAATGTATGGAAAATGCATTACATGAGTCATTCTTGTATGTCATTTGCACATTTATGCTCTTTTTTCAAGTCTGGTGGCTTTTTAAATTTTATGAAACAATTATTTTCAATGGTGGGATTCAGTGTTTTTCAAAGAAATACATCGATTTGGCAAGCAGAAATTTTTAACTATATCTGTGACAGCTTCTTGGGCTCTGCAAAGTGAAATTGTAATCTCCTAAAGGCTCATCTGACAGATGGACCAACAAGGCTCCAGCAAGGAATACAAAAGAATCTGAAACTCTTAGTAAGCGGGGGAAAAAAAAAAAAAAAAAAAAATCCTACATATGAAAGGATGAAATCCAGAAGAAAAGCTTAAGAAACCGTTTCAATTTTTTGTTGCTTGTATAGTCAGTAACATATCCAGGTCAAGGTATGAACAGGCTATTATCTGATATGCTAGCATGTGTTAAGAGAAAGGTGAGAACATCACTTGTCTGTGAAGCAATCAGTTACACAACGCAATGATGCATTCCCTCGCATATAATAACCCACTTAAAAAAAAAAATTGGACAAATACACTGATTGATGAAAAAAGTATCATTTCAATCTGAGGAATGACAAAAAACATTAATCAGCACATAGTTAATTTAGTACCTGTTGACGATCTTAGCCTCAATACATATAAATATTCACAGAATCACAGACTATGATGAGTTGGAAGGGACCCACAGCGATCACTGAACCCAGCTCTTAGCCCTGCACAGGACAACTCCAAGAGTCACACCATGTGCCTGAGAGCATATTGCACTATTTATGTTCACAGCTGTAGCTATAAAAATAAAAATAAATTTAAAAAATTTATATTGTCTTACACAGAAAAAAAATAAGCCAAATCCAGTGAGATAGCACTCACAATTCTGTAACATATACCTCTGACCATAGGGAAGTGTTATTCTGCACTAATTGCTTTACAGAATTCAAACTAACTGACACTCTGACAAAGATAATCAGTACATTAGTCATATTGCTACAGTATAATTCCTAAAAGTCATTCTGTGTAACTCCATAAAGGAGAAAAGAAATTATTGTGAATCTTTCATCAGAAATGCATTTTTATATATTTATTAAAATATGTGTACCTTATATATTATTAAATATGAATATAGCTAAAGCAAACACATACAACATTTTAATTACCTTCTTGGTACTATACTATAACAGAAATAATTTGTCAGCTGCTAAAAATAAATTTCTAATACCAACATCTCAAACAGGAGGATGAGAAACTAACATTGGCTTCACTAAAAAAAAAACCTTGATAAAATTTTTCCAATGAAAGAAACCAGAATCCAGATATTAGTACTTCTATCCACCTAACATAAGCTAATGCTACTATTTCTCATCATAAATGCCAATTCTCAGGCAGAGACTCAGGATATTCCTAAATATGCTTCATAAAAAGCTTATTCTATAAGAACCTTTTTCCCACCAACTGCCATATTTACCTCTTCACCAAAAATCTAATTCCCCATGAAGTAAACAAGGTGCAAATTGAGATTATCTACCTCATAAGAACAATAGATATGGCCAAATATTTGTTTAAAATGTTCTCATCCATCTCTGCTCCACTGTGACTATGCCATTTGTGTTGGAGTTTTTCCTCCTTCCACAAAATGTAGTCATCCTAAATAAAAATTATAACCTAATCATAGTTAAAAGGAGCTAACATCCTGTGAACAATCTTCACTTTATCATTTTCTGACCACCAAATGTTCCCTTTCTGAAAATACAGTATTTTACCATGTGATTTTAGGTTCCTAGAATTTCTTGTTCAATTTCTGCATGTCTTAAGTGATGCAGTGAATCATTTTAAACACTGAAATTCAGCCCAGGTTTACTTCAGAATACATGGAAAGGGATTGATATCCCTGAAATTATTCCCCCAAACTATATTTATTGCACATATTCCAATATAGTACTTGGTGTTGTTTAAATAGTAATTTTAAGGATTAAAAAGCTGTTATAGTGATAGTCTGGTCTCCCACTTGAAAACAGGGCTTCATGTAGAATTTTACAGGGGTTAATATAAACCACCAACTCTAACAGAACTATAAGAATTGCTATCAAAATCAGCAAAAGACAGGAAAAAGTCCTTAGGTTCTTTCTTGTGTTTTATTCCTTCTACAGGAACAAGATCCCAAGAAAAAGTTCTTTATACCAGCCACTTTATTCTTTAAGAAGGCAATTAAGATCCAATAATGTACTCTCACAAACTTATAATGATATTCAAAACTAAAAATATTATAGTTGAGCTCTCACTGCTATCATATAAATACCTCAAATAGTTCCATATGAAAATCAATTTATTTTTTCTCTGTATTCCACTATTCTTGTGGTTCTCTGCAGCTCAGTCTGCACCTCAGTAAACTTAATCCCCATTATTTTTCCACACAACTTAGTGCAGCTCTGAACTCCAAACACACAAATCAACCCACAGACAACTACACAGGATGAAAGTCAAGGACACAGGAAATTTGTAATATATAAGTGTTGTGGGTTTCCCTCAGCCCTTCTGGGGCTGAAAATGGTTTTCTCCAGGTGGATTTCCAGAGAAAAAGCCAATCAAAAGTTTTAGTAATGCCTCTGCCACTTCCATATTTAAGAAAACGGACGAGAAGGTTGTTGCGTAGATGAAATTAGTAGCCATGTAGGAGAGGTGGCAGGCCACAAGTGGTCCAGGGCCCCCTCTGCCCTGGGCTGGGGGCAGGTGTGGCACTGAAGCACCCCCTGTAACAGAGTAGAGAAAAAATTTAGAGAAAACTTAGACGAGAAATACTGCAGAAGGAATTCCAGGCAGAGATAACAGACCTCCAAGGTCAAAGCTGACAGCCAGAGAGAAGAGAGGAAACCATGAAGGTGGGGGGGACTTCTTCTCTCCCCCCCTCTCTCTCTCTCTCCCTTCAGCAGGGAAGAGACTGAAAACTAAAATCCCTGCCACCTGTAGAAGATTGTTGGAGAGCAGAGACCCTCTGCAGCTCATGAAGGAGCCCACGCTGGAGCAGAGGAGTGCATGAAGAAGATGTGACTCCATGGGAAAGCCTAGAATGAAATAGAGAGAGTCCTGCTGGAGACCTGTGGCCCATGGAGAGAGAGAGAGACCTACGCTGGAGCAAGACAGCCCGGGTGGGATGTTGTGATCTCAGTGAGGGATCCATGCTGGTGCAGCTGAATTTGTGACCCTAAGGGACAGCAGAGAATGGAAGAACTGTTGTCCGAAGGTGTAGACTCATGCTAGAGAGGTCCATCAAAGACTTCTCTCGTGAGGTGAGACCCCACAGGAAATGGGTTGACTCAAAATCCATTATCCCCTGTGACCCTGTGATGAAGATCCATGGTAGGCAAGTGTCCCCTTGCAGTCCATGGAAGACCCTGCAGGGCCTGGGTAACCCCCCAGCCTCCGGTCTTAGCCCAGGATGGGGGTAGGCCCAGCCTTGAAGCCAACATAGCAGAGAGAGAGAAAGAGAAACAGTTCCAGCTGCAACGAATCGGAGTTGTCATCCTAGAGATAATGGAAGAAAAACTTTAGAGTGCTGCAAAGTTATTTAAAAGACCTGGAGCTCTAGAAATGAAAAAGAAACTGTTTCTCCTCCTGAACTGATACAAAGAGAGAAAGAGTATTTTTGTAAATACATAACATTTTTGCCTAATTAGAATTGTTGTAGATATAGTTCTTTAGTTTTTATCTTGCTAGTAATAAATCCTAATATTATTTTCCACAATCAGATCTCTTTAGTCTGCATAAACCTTCTCTCAACTTATAGCAATTGTGTGAGAGGTGAGAGAAAATTAGCCCAGAGCAAACCCATGACATTTTTGGTGGAGAATGCAGGCAGAGACTGCCCAGAGAGGCAGTGGCCCAATCAGACCATGGCAATAAGGCAATTTAATCCAGGTATTCTGTGCCATATTCATGAATGATTCATATTGTCTTTCTCTCTACGTATTCCTGAGTTCCACCCTTCTGACATGAATCAGAAAAGATGAATTATACTTCTAACAAGTTGCACTGAGGAAGTAAATAAATTAAGACTAAGAGCACGTTCTGTGACATGGATTCACAAAAAACATAACTATCTCTGACTAAAGATGCTACTTAATCTTCTATTTCCCTGTCTCAGCTCATGCATTTGAAGGCCAGAAACCAGAAAACAGGAGAACTACTGTTTTCTTCCTCACTCCTGAAAGGCCAGAGACCTCACAGTAGTAGGAGCAATCTCCCTGATCACGCAAAAAAATCTAATCTAATTGTCAGAAATTAGCATCCAAGCTGCTACTACCACAAGAATCATCCAAATATATTTTAAAGATGATTAGCACCAATGTTCATGCAACTAAGCATGTTAGTTATTTGATTCTGTCCTCTTACACATAATTAAAATATCATGTAGTATAGCACAATATTTTTGTAAAGATTATTAAATCTTAAATCTAACATCCTCTATTCTGTTGTATATGTCTAAATGAAATACAGTGAAATTTTGCTACCATAGTAACCACAGAACTGAAGAAATTTAGTTTTGGCATAATTGCTGCATATGTTCATACAAATCACATCTCTTATTCTGAGCATTAGAAATGAAGACACTTCTTAACTCCATTTTTAAAAAATAGAGTAATGAAGAAACAAAAAAATGAGATCAAGTATTTATAGACATAACAGAACATATTCTTGTTCAATTCACTCATTTGCTTTTCTTTTATAATTACAGTATATTTTCTTGCATTCTATTAAACCATTAGTTAAGTACTGTTTAAGTTATCTTTTTATATTGATAATTAAACCAATTCTGTTGTTGTCATTAAATTCAAATTATTATTTTAGAATAATTAATACATTATTTGTCAAACATCCAGAAACAGCTAAAGAAACTTCAGCAGAAATAAACACACCCAACAGCCTGGGACACATTTTGTTTTTATCATTTTCAATGAAGTTCACATTGAATAAAGACAAATTTATTTGTGTCTTTAGTTTCAAGTTTCAAGAAATAGTAGAAAAGGAAAAAGCACTCTAGGCATGCTGAAACTCAATCTTACAGTTTTCTCAGCAGCATTACTAAACATGTATTCACCAAGAACAAATTAACTGAATTTAACCAGCCTATGAATTATCTACAAATTCCTCTCTGCTTCCTTATCAGCTCCCAGAATGAATCTTAAATGTCTCATAAAAATCCTTACCCCAAAACAAACCCACAACCCCATGGGACAGATGAACAGTAGGACAGCGGGATTTCTGTGCTTTTACTTCAACACTAGAATTCTTTCATCCTTTCCCTTCTCTAGCTTTTTTTGCTCAATAATTTAGTGCTGATTGTATTGTTTCAGAGTTACTTTATACTTATCAAGTTTATTATCATCAGTACCTTTCATTTTAATATTCAGAAATACAAACAAGCATTCAGAAAGAGTTTGGTAATACAGAACAGATAAGCAGAAAAATACATCATAGTTAAAATCAACACAGATCATCTCTGCTTGAAAGCTTTAAGTCTTGGAAACTTAAGTTCTTTCTTAAGCTGTCATACATTGAACAAAAACCCACAATCATCCCACACACTGCAAAAAAGAAATGGAAAGTAGAACTCCAAGAATTTGTTTAGCACACAGTATCAGGCTTCTAACTTGAAGTACCCATAATATAGTTTTCAGTTTACCTTATCTCCTCAGACTGTTCTGGCATGAATGGATCAAGGTATTAATGAACTTGTGGAACTGAGCCACAAAAATTTTGAAGGATATAACAGGTTCTCAAAAAAATTATAATGAAACAATAAAAATGGACAAAGAAATTTCATAGTAATCACTATTTTTAAAGATATGTCCTCACTGATGTTGCAACCAACAGAAAAACAACACTAAAAACACTTTATAACATTCCCATGATCATTAGAATCAGTGCAATCTGGTTTTCCATGGATATATGTGCAACATTCCCTCACAGAAGCCCAGCTCCCTTCAGTGTCACTGAGCCTGACAAATCTATTTTCCTTTGATATTCTCTTCTGGGCATGTTGCATAGGACTGTTTTGGAGCTTGGCTGGCTATCCAAGACATGTTTCAATCAATTAGGTGACTGCTACCCTACAGAATATGTAAATGGCTAATTTATAACTTCTCTCTTTCAGATAAGGAAATAATTTTTGTCTGCCAATTTTCATGAAATGTGGAAGAACTTAACATCTTTGAGACTCCTAGCCATCTGTCAAATCTGGTTGGAATAGACAAAAGCTACTGGAGTACAGGCACTGGCAGACCATATACACTGACAACATATACTTTGTTTTCTTTAATACACAAAAAACTCCACCTCTTTACTTGGAGGGTCCCTACAGTGACTGTCTTCATTTACTTTGTAATCTTTCCATCAAACTATGTTTTGTAGGGTTCTTAAACTTCACTATTTTTGAAATAAAACATATACAGGTGAAAAAGAAAAAGATGAGATCTTGTACGTACATACTAAAGAACAACACAGAAAAAGGACAAAAACAAGTGAGAGAACAGAATACAAAGGTGCTGGCAATAGTAAAGAAAAGCAGGTGGGATAGTGCATTCAAAGAATTAAAGGTGCTTGCAAGCAAAGCTAGAAAACATATATTACACACTATGGAAATGAACTAAGTAAAAAAAGTACAAAGGTGACAAAGTAAATGTGAGTTAAATGGAAAAAAAAATGACAGAGGATCTGCAATGAAAAAAAGAAATTGGTTATTTAATTAAGCATTCAGAAAATTGCATGACAGAGCAGAAGGGGTCCAATTAGGTCGAGAAATTATTTTCTCTTTAGTGATGACAGAAGCATAGAAGAAGGTGAAAACAGATTCTATTTGCAAAATAATGCATCAATGGATTGGAGGATCCAAGGCAATTTCAACTAAATCTAAACCATTTCTGATAAATGCATTCAAATCTGTTTTAAAATCTTTTAGTGACAGTTTCTACAAGATGTCTAGGCAAACTTAAACCAAACTTAACCATTTTTGTCACTAGTTAGCTATCTTAATATATAATATAATGTCTTTGCCACATATGTATGGACCCAGAAAATAACAGAGTGCATTAATCTTGTAAAACAACTCCCTACGCCTTTGAGAACTGCTGTCTCTTTCCTTCTCTACACTAAACAGACCAAATTCTTCTAATTTTTGCACACACACCCTCCTGCTCCAGAGATCATACTGTTTTCCAACTGTTTTGCTACTCTCTTCCTCCACGTTTTTCCCAGCTGGTCCAGGTCTTTCCAAACATACACCCTAAGGTGGCCACAGCCTTCCAGTTGATGCCTCACCTAAGAAGAGTGGGCATTCTTTTGGTTTCATATTCTGATAAAGCTCTTGCTTGTATGACAACAGCATGACACTGGTTTTCACGTTTAGCACTGCAACCTACAGAACTTTAGGTACCTTATCTAGCATTTTCTTGACCACTGAACATACTATTTCTGCTTATGGATAGTACTTTGTACTTGTTCTTCCTGATTTGCATCCTTTTGTCCGACTTCTCAAGATCATTTCAAATCCCAAATGATCCTCCAGAATGCTTGCAGCTCCCCTCCATCAAGACATTGTGTCCGTATTGAGAAAGAATGATGTAGTAAGTGCGTCCAGTCAGTGTTGTTCCACTGTTCTACAGTGTCATGATAAGACACAGTTTTGTTACTTCTATACTATTTTGAAAAAAAAAAAAAGGAGAACATTTTAAAATGCCAACCATCTCTATTTGATTTCCTGTTTTAAGCTGCATGTATTTTATTACTTTATGTTTCAGAGGGACTTGAAGTTAAATAGTAATTTTATCCATTATGCATATTATATAAATAGTTTAGTTGCAAAGACTGGAGAAACAAACTGAGTTGAAAATTTGGCAGGATAATGCAATCTATTTAAAATAAAAAAAGATCACAACACACCACTAAATAACATGAAATTGCATCTGTGTGTTTTCTAGTTTGAAGAGAAGATCCTGCCAAATTCCAAATCGGGTGCTGAGTAACTCTAAACACCTTCTTGTTCAGTTGGAATAATATGTATTTTGTGGCACTGCTGAGATCTTAGCCACTAGTTAATTCTTGATGCTATATAGAAATCTTGTTTAAAAAGAAAATCAATAGAAAAATATTTTTAAAATTATACAGTCTCAGACTCCTTTTTTAAAGGATTCAACATTGAAGGAAGACTAAATTACTCAACTGAATATGGCTACATTTAGAGTACATTCTTGTACCTGTGATGCCATACAACCTTTAGAAAATAACAACAATGACAAAGGGTTGCATGAGAGGAAAATAAAATAAAATAATAAAAAAAACAAGAGGAAGAAAAAAAGACTAGAAAAGTAGAAAAGTAATGATAGATAAAAAACCAACGATATCCCCAAGCTAACTGGAGATGCTGCTCACTCAAGCAAATTCTATCTCGCCATCTGTCTTCCAAAGTGAGACATCCTAAACCATAAAAATTTTTCCCTAGGAAATGTAATCATTACCTTTACTTGGTGTTTGTGCCCCATAATTTAGCAATTCAACTTAAATTTACAAACAAAACTAAAACCATACAGTAAAACGAACGCATAAGTAAATTTTAAAGCTTTATATTTTGCTACATATTTGAGCAAAAAGAATGCAAGAAAGACTTTTTCTGTATTTAGTCTTTCTCTAAATTTCCTCTTTACTACATATTTGTTCTCAATTACATAATACTTCACACTATGTACACAGTTGAAGGTCATATAAACATCCAGTTTTTGCTAGAGAGTTTTAACTTTTTATCCATGGGCACAGGCTGGCATAATCTTTAGTGCCTTTGGTTTCCTTGATGAGAGTGATGCACTATGCCAGCACATAGCCCTTTCAGATGCATATGGTTAGCCTACAAATTGAAATAAAATTCTAACATCACCCTTCAAAAGGGGACACCTACCCTCATTCCATCTTCACATCAGCAATTTCAGACCCACCTGCCCTATTATGCAAAATATCAACCCTGAAACAATCATCTAGAGTGCAGTCCTTGTTCCATGTCCGAATTTCAGTTAACTATGTCTGAAGGCTCTTTACAAAAAGGCTTACAAAAGGCTACCTATATCACTGACCATCATATCTACAACTTAATACCGGATCTTAAAGTCAGGAAAACTCCTTATCTCATACAGGCTGTATGCTCTGAAAAGATGAGAGCATTTACAAAAAAATTGAGAACCCCGCAGTAAGGAAGCAGGCTTAAGAGACACATGTATTATTTTTGTACATGGCAGTGGCACAGTCTCACTAGAGACAGCCACGCTACAACTCTATGAGGAATATTCTTAGAGGACTACAAATCAAGCACCTCCAAACCCTTAGTAGATCTCCCATATCCCAAAAGTATATGCAAAAAAAAAAAAAAAAAAAAACAAAAAAACCTGAATATGTTTGTGTTAGCAAACATATTCAGTTTTCCAGTTAGGGTAATTTGAAAGAACATGACCAGTCCCAAAATGATCACATACTGGATTTTCATTTGGGATCACTACCAGCTCCTCAACTTTCAATATACATCTCAATATGATCAATACAGAAAAACAAGAAAGGATTTCTACTCAGGGAATATTCTGCTGAAGCACAACAGTGAAGCCTACAGGTGCTGCTTCCATGAGCCAACCCCTGGGAATGTTCAAGGCCAGGTTGGATGTGGCTCTGAGCAAAATGTTCTAGTAGAAAGTGTCCCTGACCATGGCAGGGGGTATGGAACTAGATGATCTTTAAGTCCAACCCAAACCATTCTGTGATCCCCGAGGGAAACTCAGAACCTGCTCTGTACCCCACTTCTGCCAGATCAGTGCTTTCCAACTTCCAGTGCTTGCACGGCCAATGCCCTGAAATCATATCAATTTTACGTGTTTCTGGTTATAACTTTGCTGCTGAGGTTGACTGTGCAACGAAAATTTGTAACAGTCAACAGTGCTACATAGTCCAAAATTTGGGAACTCCTATCTCAAAGGAAAAAGCCCATCTTGGTTTAATTCTTTATTATACACATCGTTAGATACTAAGAAACCAGGGCCAGTTCCCATGGTTGCTGCCAGTCCTGATTATTAAAATGCAGTCCTGGAAATTCTTGCATGATGTGAAAAGCCTTTTCATGCAAATTTAAGTAGAGATTAGGACTCACTGAGGGCTCAAATAGCTCTCAATTAAATCTGGTTCCCTCATGAAAAGTATGTGCTCAGCCTTTTATACTTCTCCTTCATTTTAAAGGTAAGAGGTCAAAATTAAGTTAGAAGACTAGGCAAAGTGTGCACCACTTGTATTTACTCCTAGTTTTCCTCTGATTTCTCTTTCAACACTTTGTACCACATCAGGGGGAAAAAAAAAAAAAAAAAGAAAAGAAATTTAGGAGACAGCCCAAAAATCAAAAAATCACTTTCTCCTGCATTCTGTCTTTCTCATCACTTCTTTCAGCAGTCTTTATGTGAATTCTAGTATGTTTGACTTCAGTTAGTGTGTTGTTAATGAGAAAAGAAAAGAGAGCTGATGAAGTCTTCACCTCACCTGACTTCACTTCCTCAATATAATCTTGGTGAAGACAAGGTAGGGAGCTTCTAAAGTAATCACATAAAAGCAGTGGGTTCGAAAGTCTCCAGGTTATTAAATCTATAGCATACAAAGACTAACTATGTCTGCATTCTGTTGTCCTGGTAACATCTAGGTGACCACTGAAATATTGGAGTAACACATGGTTCACAAACCTGAAGGAATATTGTCCAGTTTCTGTGTACTACTACTATCATGCCCATTTAAGTATCAAAAGGATAGAAAGTTTCAGATGGGTTATTATAACTAAAATTATTTTAATGTGCATCAAGCTAAGAAGCAAGCCTAAGAGCTATTGGTACAGGTGTTACAAAAGCAGCTGTGAAGAATGGCAATATCAGCAACACATCTTCACTCTTCTGATAGGCTCCATCAGGGGCACATGCCAGTACTACCATTAATCCCTCCTGATATATTGTAGGCTCAGCATTTTCAGCAAGCATCACTGAACAAAGGAACCTGTAAAACAGACACTGGCTTCAAATCCAGTTCTACCACTGATGTTTTCAATGCCTGGTAAATAGAGGGGCAACTTCTCTTTGCAACATTCCTCAGGGCAAATAGAGGGGCAACTTTAAAAACAGTCAAAACTACACTTATATCTCCAATAATGTTGCACTGAGATAGATGTCTAAAAAACAAAACAAAACCTTTTAAATAGAACAAAAAAATAACCTTCAATACCCAAGAAAGATGTGGGCCACCAGTTACCAGGAGAAAAAATACCACATTCTGATATTTTACAGGCTTCGAAATCAAAATTTTAACCTTTACTAAGACTGAAGAAAGGAGATAGATAAAGGTGATAGATACTTCATTTTTACTTTTTCAGTCTAAATTCAGGACTTCAGACTCCCAAGCTGCTGCACATATTTCTCATATTTTCATTTATCACTTCTTATTTTGCAATACATAGCTTTCATTTTCTCCTAGGCTTTTCTAAGGGGAAAGGAAAACACTTGAAGCAATAGAAGTCACTCTTTTGAGTCACAAATATATGACAAGTTTCACTCTTACTGTGTTTGATCTTGTGGCATAGTTATTGATCTTACTAACTATGATGAAACAAAGAACATGTTGTCTAACCTTCTGACACCTATCATAAGAGTACTGTGGTCATTCTTATTTGTAGATTTCTCAAACCAATTAAGAAAAAAATCATTTAGATAGCTGCCAGCTATCAGTTGATACTGTTGAAAAATTTAGATGCTGGTAAAAACTAGATTTATCCTGAATGAGTGTTTTTGTAGTTGGCTGCATAATTTATTCATAAATGAGAATAAAGCTGCAAGAGTGTATTAATATATTCATTAACCTCATAAAAAAAGATTGTCTGGTGCCTTTTTTTTCCTTAGAATAACATTAAGATTACTCTTACAGTTAAACACTAAAAGTTAGGATTTAAAAATTGCTGAAAAGAAACAGCACTAAGTACATAACGTTTTAATTATGCATAGGTATACTAAGAAAAATTTTAAAGTTTTACAATTATGGAATTATAAGCATAAAAAAACCTCCATGTAGATCATTGACTCCTAGTTGGTGTGTTACCAACTAAGTATTTCCAGTGAACATCTCTTTATACTTTTCATATAACCTTTCACCCTCATTAACTAGTCAACTAAGACTTTGACAGTACCAGGAAAATCCTGCAGATGTACTATATGTCATTGTTTTGTGAATTTTTCACAGCTTTATTTTATAATCCAGGGAATGTAAAATTAAACAACAGAGAATACTGCAAAACCACATCATATTATAAAATACAGATTATTTTACTCTCCTGTAGGCTTCTTCCACTGTCAAAATCTTTTTTTACCTTTGTTATTGTCAGTAAAATCTGTGCTAGATCAATCCACAAAAGGAAGTGCAGATGGTCTGCATGGTATGCGTTGCAGAATATGATTTGAAAATGTGGGACCAATTGTGCCTTTTTTCCAGCCTACGAACACTGCATACACTGCAAACAGAAGCTGCAAGAAGCCAAGCACTGAATGCTGAATTGTGAAACTAAATTCAGGGTCCACTTTTTTAATCTTCCCCTCTGCAACACAACCAAGAAATCTGTACATGAATGAAAAAAAAACTACTAAAGCAAACATAGCATTAAATATCTTCTCCACTAATGGAGGAGATTAAAGAACAAATATTGAAGATGACATGGAAGTCATGTCAGAAGCAGCAACAAGCCAGCCTAACTGCTAACTATGAACTTAGTACCTTCACTTAGAATGAAGTGCCTAAAACTGTCTACAACTCAAAAGTTCAAAACCTGAGTTTACGCTTCTCCTGTGCCACCTCTCTGGTCTGCATCTCAAGAAATGGAATGGAGTTGCCAAGCCTAATTTGTCTCAGTGGCTGAAATGGCCTTGAACCCAAGTGTTGCTAAAATAACCCAGCTTTTATTCCCTTTCTTTTTTTCTTCCTTTTCATATTTCATCACTAATAAATGTTTGGATGTCAAAAATTGTGGCTTCAATTACATATATGAGAGTGTAACTGACTTAGCACAAATTTTGTGCCGCTTAACACAATGAGAGCTTAATACAAATTTATTACTAATTCAACACAAATTTAATAACTTAACAAAAATTTTGGCAATGTATAAACTACAAGATGCTCCTATTCACCCTGCAATGATATTATGAACATATAAAGTTGACATTGCTCATTAAATTCATTACAAATGTTTCAGCAGATTCAAGGAGAAAATTTACTTGTTTAGAAACATACCATTTGAATTAAGTCAATTTTTGGAACAAAACCTGCTAACTATGAACTTAGTACTTTCACTTAGAATGAAGGAATGAAGTTTCCTTTCAAAAAAATTTTACATTTTCAGCCTTCATGCAATATTTTAAGGATACAGTATTGTCTCATGTAGGAAAACAGAATGTGTGTCCCAGATTCACTTCATAATGCCTACTTTCTACAAATCAAGTAGTGCAAAATTAATTGTATTTAGCATAATAAGTTGCCCACTCTGCAACTTTGAGAAACTCCTAGTGTGATGGAGCAAAGTTTAAGTTCTTCCTGTATCACACTGACAAGTCATCACATAATATGTGGTGATGGAAAATATAGGGTGAGGAAAAATTAAGTGTACTGCATTGTACAACTACCATTGTCCCATCCCCAGTTTTCGCAATTACATTTCAGGGCAAAATGTGAATAACACTCCAAAGCAGCTATATTATTGGAAAGAGCACTAAACAGCAAGAGTGTTTTATAAAAGTTCTTGGAAAAGCATGAAACAGATTTTTTTGAAGGATTTTTTTTTGCATCTTATAGACTATTCTACGAAATGTATTTGGCAATTTTATAATGGTGTGCTACAATTACTCAGATTACGTTAATAACTGCAAAAGACTAATCAGATGAAATCAAAACAAGCCACTTCAGATCATTACTTTAGCAATGGAGAAGAGCTTCACATGAAAACTGGAGGGAGAGAATTTTCTGGCAACTTATAAACCTCATATATTTTTATTAAGGTCTCAAAAAGGCTGTGCTTAGCCCTGCTTAAGCAGAGAGGTAGGAGCAGATGACCTCCAGAGGTCCCTTACGACCTCAACTATTCTGTGATTCTGTGTGAAATGCTGAAGTTTTGGAGTTAAATTTGGAAAGGCATAGTTTTAATCCCTCAGGGAATTACACACATAAGTTAGAGAAACACTCAGTATCGGTTTCTTGCATCTGGATTGGCTGCTTCATTACTGGGTTACTGAATAGAAGCAGTCAGCTGTATGTGGATGTCTATAAGCTCTTCTTTTCTTTCAATTTCTGGAAAATAAAAATTATACTGCAGCAAAACAATATGTTTAATTTAGCATAAAACTTTTTTTCCTAGTGTAAAAAGCCAGAAATTTGGTTCTTTATGACTCACTCCCACCACATGTATTTTTCACTTTGGCTGAGAAGGCAAATATTCAATTATTCATGAAACTCTCTTTAGAAAACACTGCAGCTATGACAATGTTGGAAAGCCAAATATTATGCTTAAAAGCAGTGTCTTGGCTGCCTAAACTAATACCCCTGTACATGATTGGTATCATCACCTCTCACAAAACTGCAACATTTCATGTGCTAAAATGCAAGGTTGGTGACAAACAGGAACTCTTTTCCAGGGTTAGCTTGTGTATGTATATAAATGCCATTTCTATTCCATTCTCTAACTGTAACAGGAATTCTGGATGATACTTACATACTTTTTTCTATCTAACCAATTTTTGTTTGGTTTCTTTACTCTTTTTTATTCCTGCAAGTCTGAAAGAAACTGTCACTAAAAGAATAGAATTTCTCACTTGAGCCAAGTTGGTTTGCATTGAACAGCTGATAGAGATCATACCTAGTATCAAAATACATGGTACAGGGAGACAGACGTTGTCTTCCGATCGTTATGAGGTGAGAGATGCAAATTTTTGTGACAGAGCTGTTGATAACTCAGAAGATGGTGCTGTGAATTTAAAAAGAAAAATTACCCACTCAGATCTGAGCAGGAAAACAAGATGAGGCATGTGAAGACAATACACACAAACACAGGCTATAGGCATAATACACACAAAGTAATTTAAAGTAGACAGTAACAACCAAGGTATTAATAATAGATATGGAAATGCTTCACTGTGTAGAAGGACATAAAACTGTAAAACTATGGTTGACTTTATATTCATTTAAAGGTAAGTTATGCATTGGAGAATTCTGAAACCAAGACTTAAAAATGACATAAAAATCAACTTTTGAAAAATAAGCAAAACAAAAACATTAATTGGAATCAGCTGAGCATTTCTTCCCAAAAAATACATCTCTGTATAAGAAATCTTAAAATATGGATCTGTGTTTCTACATAATCCAGAACATGTACATTAATTCATGATTTTCAGCAGTCTTAACTAGAAATTACCCATTAGGAAAACCACTACCAGCAGCTATTCCATTGATTCAGTGTCACTATTTCCCTTTTTAAAATTCTTGCTTTGCAACAGTGTAGTATCATGAATCTTTATCTGAAAAGGCATACAAAGCCCACCATGGACAAAGACAAGCATTCCACAGGCTTCAGTGTAGACTAATGTGTGAATTAATGTGTACACACCTCAAAACATAAAAAGAACACATATTCTGTAAACAAATTTTTAACCAGAGGAATTTATTACAATTAACACAGAAAAACATATCTATTCTTTCTTTTTTTTCTCCCCTAAGATCCCCTCCTTAACTAAGCACTCCTATAAGATGGTACTGAGCCAGGAGAGGCTCCTGAATATATCTAAGATTACCATAATCATACACAGCGAGCAGTTGCATGGTACTTAGTTGCCAGCAGGAGTTAAACCACAACAATATTTATACACAGTATAATAATAACAACAGCAGAACACAGTGGTGTAAATTTGAGATGCTTTTCCACTTTTTAATAAAATTTACAACACACTTAACAATGAGAAAAATCGCAAATGCAAATACCTACCTAAGTGTGCTCCTGGCAACTAAAAGTGTTTATTCGCTTGGAAGTTGCCTAAAAGCTGAAGTCTTGCCAATAATTTCATCTTATCTCAAACATCTGGCAATCTATAATATTTTTAATTATTTATTATATAGCATAAATGAGGCTTAAGGTAAATACTTAAGAAAGACAAAAAGAATAATTGTTTTCATAATATTCTTCATTTTTTCAAACCAAAACTGGTATACTCAAATATGCATCTCCCCTGTCTGAACTGACATTCAAAAGTTGTGTTTTTCAGAAAAACTCTAATGTCTTAAAATTTTGTGGTTTTTATCAAGAAGAAAGCAGATTAAGCATCATACACTTCAGTGACTTTCGAGAAAGTAGTTGTGTTTTCTAAATAACAGCATGTTGCCTAGATAATGCAAATAATTAAATCATTCATATTGACAATAGTTGAGGTAATCCCAGCATTGATGCTCTTAGATTTATAATTATATTTTATAGTTTGAATTCTTATTAAAATAGCCTTTTAGGAAAAGTTTTAAGGAATCCAATAATAAAAGAGACTTTTTTTTCTGAATTTTTAAAATCTACAATGAATGTAATGAATTTTTAACCTAGTGAAGATTTTCAGATAAGTCTAAAATGCATGATATCTGTTAATGATTGTTAATTCTTATTTTGCATCATTATCTTCACAGATATTACTGAATAATAAAATCATGTTTTTCTATTCATCTCTATTTTCATGGTATATTATCTGATGAGAGCACAAAACTAAATAGTATATTTGCAATAGATTTCAAGAAAGCATTTCAAAGGGTTTTGTTACATTGTGGACAACCAGAAGCAGAATTTATTTATTATCTTGACTTCTATGCTCATGAATGCATACTGTCTAAATTTTCTAGAAGCATATGTAATAGAAGCACAAAAGAGAGAGGAATAAATGGATCCCCTATTCTTATTTGTATGTTATCTGCTATCTTACTTTTAATACTTGCAAAACCTATTAAATACATTCAAAAGTAAGAATGGTATGTTTATTTCAAAGTTTAAAGTGAAGCCATGTAAAAGCTTATTATGTATTAAAGAAATGTTTATTTTCTCTACAGTAAGTATAAATGCACCTAGTAGTTTGGACATTCCACTGCTATAGTTTCTCCATATTTCAAACAGAATTCCTTCTCTGGATAAAAAGTTTCCATTGCAAGATCCTCCTAGGACCTGTCATTTGAAAACACTGTAGCTGATACAGATGAATTAAAAGCTTGTTAAAGATTAAGTAAAATAGAATTATCTGACAAAAATATAGGTGTTTTTAGGAATTTTATTATATATAAACATTACTTGTATTCTGACAGTGGAAATCTTTTTCCAGAAGTTCTGAAGTGGTCTAGCTAGAATTTTAATTCCATTAAGATTCACTATTTTATCATCTGGATTTTCATACTGTTTGTTGAAGCACAAGTGAGAACCCAGAGGCATCCTGAAGATTCAGTCTACAGCAGCAAAGTCTTGGGAAGATGTGTTTGGCTGCTGAACGAGTTATCTGAAATAAAAGGTGAAAGTAAATGCATCTGGAATCTGAAATTTTTATTTCAATGAAATATGAAGTGGGGGAGGGAGGGAATGTCACTCTAAATCAGAGTCTACAAAAACAGTGTTCATATTTCCACCAACATGGTTGATTCATATGAAAATATGAATCAAATTGAAACCTTTTCCTGTAATAAATTCAATTATTTTTCTGTTGATGATATAGACATCCTTTGCTTCGACACCAAAATGATATTTTCAAGTCTCCAAACTATTTCATTCCAAATTTATCTTTTCATTTCTCAGAACAGCTCTTCTGTAATGTTTTCACAGTCTACAGAAACAATATCTGCACAAAGTAATGCTCTATAGGTTATGGGAGCATTCAGAAAGAAATAAGTCACCTCTCATATCTTTATTTGTGGGTCTCACAATTTATTAGTAATATTTGTTCTGCAATTTGTTTCTAAAAAAGGCTAGTGTTCCCATAATAACACTGTTCCTGGTAATTTTTAGAGCTGTTATAGAAATGGAAATAATTTAAAAACACTCACTGGTACAGGAAGTTTATGTATTTATATATTTTATGTGTGAAGCACAGATACATTTTCGAAGTGCCTGTATTTCTGTTACATTTAAATAATGAACACTGTTCCAAATCAGAGAATATCTTCTATGGATTTCTACAATAAAAAGTTCTGACCAGAAAGAAAAAGAAAGATAAACAATTCCTAACACATAAAAGATATGTTAAATACACACAATAAAACTAGTCAATATTCCCTATTCAGCCATTTCAGATTTAATAACAGTTCTACTTACCAACCGGTATTTAACTATGACAATATTCAACCTCTTGTTCTTTTAAATGTGTTTTATCTGGTCTGAGTTTTTAATCAACATTCAGAGAGTGATTATTCTCTTAATTCTGTGAATAACCAAGTAACGGTGACAAGATACATTTTAACAATAGTCAAGGTTTTAAAATATTCTTGTTGATCAGTGAAAGTAAGCCAGTGTTCATTTACAATGAAAGAAAATAAGTAGGGCACAAAAACAATTAAAAATGCCAATCTTTATCTGCAACTGATCTGCATTTTTATGGTATCATTATGAAATAGTAATTTATAATTAATACCTAATTTTCATGAGGAATTAGTTTAAATTAATTATTGATGGTCTCCTAAAGAAAATAGTCAATTTAAATAAAAGAGAGTGTGTTAATTAAGTTTATTACTCTCAATAAAACAAACAGTGATATTTTAATTATATTTTCAGTTACCCAGTTCAGACAGTGACAAATCTGTTACTTTCTAATGACATCTTTAGAACTAGTTGTTTTTATGAAGTAAATGGCCATGTCACTTCTGATGGAAGTCTGCTTTTAGATGATAATGAAACACAACATGCATGTAGGTTTATAAAATGTTATGTGTGCTGGCAAGTGTTAGTTGTGCTTTTTGCTTGTTAATATTGCTGCCCTTGCAAATTCTAAGGCTTATGGAATGATGCCCATGATCTATGTATTACACAAACACGAATTTCAACAAGATGTGTAAAATCAACATTACCAGGTTATATATTGAGGACTTACCTCACTTCTTCTAATTTTCTTCTTTTAATTCCCCAATTTTGAACTTGCATTAATGTCAGTTGCAAGATCTCTGTGTTGTTCTTTGAAATACTTTTTCTCTTCCAACATGAATGACGTTTTTTAGGATTGCAAAATACAATCATAAGGAGGATTATCAAAAACACTAAAGGTGAAATAAGTTTATACCTTTGTGCACTTTCAACTGAGAAAATTAAAATCTGAGAAAATTATTAAAGTAAGGCTAGATGTTTATATAAAGTTTGGCAAAGCTATTGAAGATTTATTTCCATATTTGTAAAATGCTGCCTACCACTCCATAAAATAAAGCACTTCACACATGTATCATCTGAATTCTTTACAGGCTTAAACAGATTTAAATAATGATTCAAAACAAATTATCATTTGTGGTCTCAGGGACTAAGAATAAAGGCTGGAATTGCAGAATTCCTTCATTGCTAACCAAATGTCTACTGTAAAGGTCTCATGGAGAAAGTGAGCTCTGAACAGCTGTGTTATATTTTTAATGTATTTGTCTGGAATGAATTGCTTGTCTTTATTCAGTCTGTACAATACACATGAAATACAACAACATTGTCAAGATATATTGGAGGAGGACAAATCAAAAATGTAGGGAACAGATATATCCCAAATACAGTCATAATTATTCCATAAATTACTAGAAGGCCTGTCAACAGCACTATGAATAGTATTGACTTTCATTCCTCAGTTACAAAATGTAATACGTTTTCTGAATTATTTATTTGGAAGAAGAAAGCATCAGTTTCCAGACAAAATGTAAAGGAACTGTTTGAAACATCGTATTGAGTTT
This sequence comes from Myiotriccus ornatus, assembly GCA_036023395.1. Lineage (NCBI taxonomy): Eukaryota > Metazoa > Chordata > Aves > Passeriformes > Tyrannidae > Myiotriccus > Myiotriccus ornatus. Next base: position 108,947,906 of record JAYRBT010000082.1, read on the forward strand.
GTGTGGCCAGATTTTGGTAGAGGGAGGCTGCAGGAGTGGCTTCTATGAGATGCTGCTAGAAACTCTTTCCCAATGTCCTACAGAGCCAATGCCATCCAGCTCCAAGATGGACCTGTCACTGGCCAAGGCTTATCCCATCAGCGACATCACCTCAGGGATACCAGAGTTAAGAGCAAGGGGGAAAAAATGTGCTATTCAAGTCAGAGAGGAGTGAGAATGTGAGAGAAACAGCCCTGAATACACCAAGGTCAGTGGAGAAGGAGGGGCAGGATGTGCTCCAGGCACTGGGACAAAGATACCCCCTGAAGCCCTGGTGAAGACCATGGTGAGGCAGCTGTCCCTCTGCAGCCTATGGAGGTCCACAGTGCTGCAGAGATCCATCTGCAGCCCATGGAGGACTGGAGCAGTCTCTTCCTGAAGGACTGTTCCTTGTCGGAGGGACCTGTGTCGGAGCAGGGGAAGCAGCATGAGATGGTGTGTGATGAACTGACCGCAACCCCCATTCCCTGGTGAATGATCTCTCCCTGCCCTTATCCCAGCCCAAGAGCCTTTCTTTCTATTTTCTCTCCCCTGTTCAGGTGAGGAGGGGAGGAATAGAGCAGCTTTGGTGGGAATCTGGTGTCCAGACCAGCGTCAACCCACCTATCATAAGTGCATAAATCCAAACTACCTGCATCTCAATCTTTTTACATTTTAGATCCATCAATTATGGAACACACTGAGACCGTTAAAATATGGAACAAATATACCACATGGAATTATTGAGCTCCAGAAAGCTACTGAAGGCTGGCAAAAAGGTCAAAACCTGTAAGTTACAGACAGAATAATATTCTGTAAGCTGAAATACCCAACTGTAGAAGATAGAACACTACTGCCAGTGTTCAAAGAATACTAAGAATTTGCATTTTAAAAGAATAACGGTCTGGGGAAAAAATGGAACAGTGGCAGCTAAAAGAGTAAATACATCACATTTTAAATGAAATTATATTTATGCCTCACTTTTTGATCACAAAATATTATTTAATCTGGTGAGTTTCTCCTACCTTTTCCCTCTTATTGCTGATGAAAACAAACCCCACTTCTTTGCATAGTGAAAGTGCACATATTTATTTGGGCACAAAACAAACAGCAGGAACAGTTTATTAGCTCAGTTTGTGCAGTCTTTTTCAAATATTATACAACCACCATTTACTGTATAAAGAAACATATATAAATTCTTTCATATGGTAGCCTGAGAGACCAAACCAAGATCAGGTTTCCTCTTTATTCCATGATGCATACATACCAAGAGATTTTCAGTCCCTGTTCTGACAAGCTTTCAATTTGAATAAGCAAGGAAGACAAATGGAGGAAGAAATTAAATATTAATATCTCTAGTTTGAGATGGAGAACTGCGCTAGAGAAAAAAACAACTGACTTCCCAGGACTGAAAGGTGGAGCACTCAGGATATGAGCGTACAATTTCTGCGATAGTGCAGCATCTCGATTTGAACATTTTCTTTCTTCTACGCCTCACAAGATTTCACATATGATACTTCTTAAACCAAATCTGATTTGTAGTCCTGACTACAGCGACCACAGTTTTGCTTGTTCAGACCAGAATAACCATCCTAGGTTTATTTTGGAACTTGAAACTCTTGTTCTAACGTCTTCCCAGCAGAAGAAATGCCAAAGGAAAAGAATGTTTTAATAACGTATGGATAACCACAACAGTAAAGCTAAAGTAATTTTATGTGAAACTTGATCTTATGAAAGAAAATGTGTATACTTTAGCTAGCTTATTCACTATTCTAAAAAGTATAACTACATTAAAGTCCGTAAATAAGATAATACCATCCTATTTTTCAGAAGTAGAGATGGAGTTCCGGGCAGATGGAGCCTGTTAGCCCTGTAAGGCAATCCATCTACGTCCTGAGGACCTCACTGCCACCGTCCAAGCTT
>JAYRBT010000082.1:108960377-108997673 GCA_036023395.1 Myiotriccus ornatus
CATGAAAGACAAGAGGAAGAAGAAGGACCGCACCTGGGCCGAGGCTGCCCGCCTGGTAGGTGCCGCGGCGGCGGCAGCATTGTGTGTCTGCAGTACGTGTATGTATGTATGTGTTTATGTGTGTGTGTGAGTGTGTGTGCGCTGCGAGCGCGTCCCGCCGCCGCCAGCCCGGCGCGCTGCCCGCCCCGCCGCTTTGTTGCCGGCGGTCGGGGCCGCTGGGGAGGGACGGGAGGGGGGAGAGCGGGAGAGAGAGTGTGTGTGTAAGCCAGACTGAGGGGAAGAGTGCGCGAGGGACTTCGAGCGAGAGGGACGATGAGGGAGAGCGAGCCGGGGTGTGTGTGCGAGGAGCGGGAAGGGGCGCGGGAGTGCCCGTGCGGGAGAGAGCGCGATCGGCGGGAGGGTGCGGGTGCGAGTGCCGGGCTGAGCCCGGCTGGCGGTCCGTGCAGCCCGCGGCTCTTCCTCCCGTCCCTGCCTGCCTGGAGAGGAGCAATAGCTGCGTCCCTTCCGCGCTGTGTGCGTGAGGAAATTCCTCTGTTCTTTTCTTCTTTTTTCTTTTTTTTTTTTTTTTGTATGTGTGTGTGTGTGTAAATGCCCAGGGATTGTGCTTATCTCTGCGAAGTTCGTGCATCAGATATCCCAAGGAAATCCCTCTTTTTAATGTAGAGAAAAGTGAAATAGCCGGGTATGGCGTTTTCATCCCTTAAGTGCGGACAGGAGGACCGGGGTGAGGGGCGTTAGAGAGAACTCTGTCCTGGGATTTCGCTTCACCCTCTCTACTTCTCCCACCGAGCCTGCAAATATCCAGGACAATCAAACCCGCTTCTGAAAAGGCTCCGTGGCTCTAGAGAGCTAGTCCATTCCCACTTCATTAAGAAACTGTCTCCCTTACCCTACTGTATCTGTTTTCATGATTCTGTATTACTGTTTGCTAAGTGTAACAGAGCACATTGTTTATGTTGTTTTTCCGTTTCAGAGTATGTCCGGGTTTTCTCCATTCTAGGAATTTTAAAACCAGTACTTACGCAGGGTACAGCACGAATGGTTGTACACGTTCGTATGTGTGTCTTCTGCAAAGTTGGGACTGGTACAGTTTCAGCCGAGTGTGTAGAAAGATGATGAAGCTGGAAAGATAGGCTATTGGTTACATTGCTTTTTGCATCTACACCAACTTTATCTTTTATTCGTCTCTGATACAGACTGAATTGCTTAAGTAACATGCCAGTACTAATATTGCATCTCTTTCTGGTAATTGATAGTGATATCTTAATACTATTATTTGTATAGTTAATTTGTGAAGTACTTTTCTGGTAAAAATGTTTTCACCTTGTTATATGAATTCCTAGATGGGAAGTTCAGCCTCTCTCCTATGTAAATAATTATAAGGTATTAGACAGCCACTACCTATAGATGTCTCTGTAAGCTCTATCGAGGTATTCTCGTAGGCTTGGGCAGCGCTAAATTCTGATGTGGCTCACTGTACATCCCCCAACATTTTGTAATAATGCAGCATTAGTGAAGATGTTCTGATACGGTGTCGCTACTGTCTGCATGTCTTACTTCTCATGATCTTAATAGAAGTTTCACTGCAGTAAAACACTTACCTTTACCAGAATAGTTTTGGCAGTGGATGTTGCTACAGTACTTGTTTCTCCATGCTTTAAACTGACAACATGTATTCAAAAATCTATAAAATACATCAATTGCTGTCCTAACTTTACTCTTTCGAGTTGCTGCTCCAGTTATCACTGTAAGCTGTATTTTGTTTGACAAATGCACATAAAAGGATTTAATGTGTATCAAGTAAAATTGCTATTCCCTTGTGGTAGAATACAGGGAAAAGTTTAAAGCCTCTGGAGAACAAAGGCTGAGCCATTGCTTTGGAGAAGGGCTAAGACTCTTCTTTCATGATGTTGTATTACCTCACATTCGCCACAGAAGAATCATGATTTGCTAAAATCAAGTAAAATGTAAGCTGATACAATGCTGGATAGTAAGTGGTGGAGGTACACAAAATCCACAGTGTGGTTTTGTCCAGCCTCCTGGGGTTGTCACGTTCTGTAGAGCTTGCCCCAAGTCTGTTACGTGAATACGTGTTGCTACTCAGACCAGCTACAGTCTAGCACTGGGCTTTACTACTTTTATGGTCATTTATGTTTGCAAATCACAATGAAAGATTGAAGCCAAAATTGCTGTTCCTTACAGTGTTTTAAGTTTGGACCATGGTGGTTCGTTATGACTTTGTTTTCTTGGGATTCATCAATAATGTATTACTGCAAGGTTTGATGAAAATCAATTTCTTTTCACAGACAAGTAAACAATGAAGTGATTGATACGTACTCACAAAAAATGACTCATGAGTTACCTAGATCAATATGTTGTAAAACTGTATGCTGCTGAATTATTTTTAGGAAGAAGAAGGTGAATTAGTACATGCAGCAACTGTGTGAATATTTATGTATTATTTTTTTTACAAAAGCCCTTGCATTACAACATTATTGGGCTTTCAAAATGAAGTGCTAGAAAGTGTGAAATGCATGCTAGGTTCCCAAGTATTTTAAGTTCTCTCACTAGAGATGCTGAATTTTGATTTTGTTTTATTTGTTTGTTGTGAGGTGCCGTACTTAATTTTTATACACCTTTCAGACAGTGCTGAAGCAGATTTTTGTTTTATATTTCAACTGTATATACACAGCTGCTATTAGCAGCGCCCAGTAGCTTCCCAAATGCAAATGTTTCTATACTTGCAACATGCCTATGAGGTTAAGGATTTTGACCTCTGCTTTACCCATGCCGAGCTGAGGCATGGGAAGATTAAGTACCTTACTCAAAGCTGTTCAGGAAATCTGTGGGAGAGGTAGTTATGGTACCAACAGCGTCTCTGTAGTAGTTCTGTTTCATAGTCGTAAAATCGTCTTCCTTCTGTGGCTACACTTTTGCCTCATTCATTCTCTATTACTACTTCTCTCACAGTAATTACGAGAGAAATTGATATGGTCATCTCTCTGTATTCAATCTATATTGAAACTCATAATGCACCATGTAATAGTTATGGATAAAAAGGAGTACAAAAACTGGACTCGAGCCTGAAATCATTACACAGCTCTCCCAATTCCCACATTCACAATGAAAAAAGCAGCAGTACTTCAGAAAAATATATTACATGGCAGTCTTAAAATACATTGTAACTTGCAAGTGGTAAGGCTCCAAATTGATAGTGTTGCATTTACTAATTTTTAGTATTTGATTAAGGGGTCTTTGAAAACTTAAGTTCCTGCAATGCAGTGTTTTTTCAAGCTGTTCTCTTAATTTTTAAAACATAAGCAGGAAAGGGCTGCCCTTATATTAATCTCTTGCTGTAAATACCATGTATGCAATACAGGCAGTAAAGCAGGAACCACTGGCATGTCCTGTATCAGAACTTGTGTTTTATGGAAGAAGTCTCCTGCAGAGAGTTGAATCTTTCTGTCTGCGACACGCTGCTTTTTTCCTCATGCAAGTCTGCTTATCTTAGGGCAAGGCATATCCCAGCTTACAAGCATTCCTGAGAAATGAACGCATGTGCAGGATCAATGGAATGGTGGCATACCACTAACAGTTCATGTTACAGAACCCATTTTGTAGAACACATATTTTTATGGACAAAGTTGCAACCTGTCTTTGCAACCTGCCAAAGGGCATATCTTTGATGTAGACCTGATATGTCAACTTTGTACTTTGCAGCAGACTACAGCAGTGCTTATGTATGACCTCGGCATTATCTCCATGCGAGTTTTCTGCTCTTTGTGTCTGATAGACTAAGATAGAACACTTAAAAGAACAAAAGAAAATCTTTCAAGGAAGGAGGAGAAACATCCTGTCTTTTAGTTGATCCTCATTTGTTGTAATGGTATTGTTGTTTTCTGGTCATATATGGAACTCATTAAAATTGAAAAGAAAGGTTAAACACTTGAGTAGTTAAAGCAATCTGTAGTGATTCCTTTCAGTTGAAAAAACTTTTATACATTTAGTTTCACAAGAACTCTCTCAAGCTGTTACCTAAAGTCCCGAAATAGTGAATTCTGCCTCTTAGTAATTGTATGCCATAAAATTCTGCATAAAAAATAGTGAAATGAAAAATACTGAGACAAAAACGTGCTGAAGGATACTCTGCCACACAAGTGGCAAGTAGGTTTTAAGTAGGTTGCAGTGATCCAACTTTTATTGTTTGACTTCTAGACATGATCCTTTTGTTATTTGTAGAAGGGGGAAAGAGGCCTGAACAAAATGAGTGGAGACTGCTCACTTCAGGAATGCGGAGCTGAGAAGCACAGATCATCTGCCTATGAAGGGCGATAATTTGTGGCAACATTTTAAAAGGATTTTTTCCTTTTCTGAATAGCTTGCCCTTATTATTGCCCTTTCTTGTAAGTCGTATTTTGAAACACAGTTCAGTCCAGTCTGCAACTAGCTGACCATAAAGCTGAAGAAAATCCTCAGAATGAGAACAGTAGTGCTTGTTTGGTTATTGATGTGTTGGATTGCCTCTCTAGTATTTTTGCTCTTCTCCAAATTTGGTTCTGAAAGAAAGGTTTTCTCTGTGTTCTTGAAGACTTGAGTGCTTTACGGTGCTATGAAAAGTCCTTGTGGTTCAGGTGACGTGTGCATATTGGATGCCTAATATTCGTACCTAAATTCTTGTGTTTTTTGCAGTAGTTTCCTGACTGGATCCAACTCTTAGTTGAGAGCTATTTGCTTGCTCTCGTAAACTTTAAGAAAATTATACTAATTAATTAAGGAAACTGATGACGGAAAAAAAACCATGAAGAATAACAAATGCCCATTAGAATTGTTAGCTTGCATGCTTGCTGTTTAATGTGGCTGACTGTCCAAAAGCTGATTGTTGCTTCATCTGGTATGCTGAGATAGCGTAGTTGAAACAGATCATATTGCAGTATGGAAATATTTTTGTACTACATCTTCATGTTTGAAGACCGCAAATGAAACAAAAAAGTAAAAGAGTAACTTCTGTGTAGCTAGACCAGTTATGATAATCCCTTTGACTTTTATGTTGTCTTCACTTTTGTTACCATAAATAGCATTTTAAAGCAATGTGCGAAAGGAGCTTCGTGTATCTTTAAAAACGGGAGATTTGACATAACTTTGTTTTATGGTATTAAGGATTTCTTTGTTGTTGGCTTAACAGAGACCTACTATTATTTCCATATTTGTTCCAAGTTAATTCTTTTTCAGACATGCAGAAACATTGTGGCTTGGTAAGTTTTGATGGCCTTTCCCTTTGATCCACAATCAATGCTGCTTTGAAGAGCTATATTTTACTTTGGTTTGCTCTAGGGTTTCCTTCAGTTTGTTTTATTCAAAGTAATTTTTGCACTTGTTAGACAAGGTTGAACCTGCAGTTATTTTTTTCCTACCTTCTTGGTAGTTTTTTTTTTTTGTTAATATGAAATAACACTATTAAAAAGCATGGGTTTAATATGTTTTATTTTAAAAGGTGATCTACAAACAAATTAGGAATTTAATCTATTACAGGTTACCTTTTGCATTTTTCTAGGGTAGACAGAGAGAAATGAGATTTTAAGTCTTTGTCTTGAGACAGCCCTTTAACTCTTGGCATCACAGACCTTTAGGTTCCTGTAGGCAGGAACCTGACCCAGGAATGGGACCTGCTTTCAGTAAAGTCACTTTACTTCTATCAAAGCAGGATTACATAGGAGAATACCTTTACAGGAACCTAAATATGAACATTCCTCAATAGTGTGAAGGCGTTTTCAGTGCCTTAAGGTATGATTCAATGCTTAGTGAATCTTTCCAGTGTCTTCTGACTTGCCTTTCTCTGTAGAAGAGCCAGTATTTTCCTGACATACAGCTTGTTTCTGTTGAAGCAACTGATGTGTTTTTTCTTCTTACAATAGATTTGGTCAGTTTAAGGTGAAACCTGTGGAACTACAGTGAACTAGTTTCCACTAACCACACCCAGCTCACCCTTCACAGCTAGATTCCTTTGGATCTGCTAGCCCAGATCACCACTTCCCTGGATTAAAACATGTCATTGCAGCATCCTAGTCTGGACCAAGTAGCATGCTGTCCTCAAGGTGAAAAGCCACAAACTTACTGTGCTTCCCGCGGGAACTTTTCTTTGTTCTTTATACTGTGATCAGCAGTCACTTGGAGAGTCATTTGCTAAACTTGACCTCTTGGCTTTGGAGTAATAGGGTTTGTTTCGGTTTTTTTCTTCTCTTTTTAATGTTGTAAACTTCAAGGTGTTTTCCCTTTTGCTGGGTATGATGATGATAATCTTGGCATTCCCTGTAAATAGCAATAATTGAATAGAGGCCTCCTTTTGTGCTTCCAAGACCTTGGAGAGGATGTAATTGGTGGAAATTATTTCATTATGGTTCCATGGGTTCCACTAGAAATAGAGCAGATCCTTCTTCTGAGGAGTTTGCAGACCGAAGGAATCAGATACCTTAGCCTTCACTCTGGGTCAGCTTCCAGTGTAAAAGCAGAACAATAAGCAGCACATTCTGATGCAGACCATTTGCTCATCCTTTTAGTTCAGGTAGCAAATCCTGATGCCACTCAAGTGCAACAGTATATTCATACATGACCCATCTAATCACTTGCCAACTTTGAATGACATTTACTCTCCCCCCGTATCATTGGCGTAGTGTTCCTCTAAGGCTGCTCTGGTTTTGCAAGGTCCTGCTAGATAGTTTTCTGTTGCTCGAGTTGCTTTCTTGGGAGGAGATATACTTGCTGGGAATGGAAAAACAGTAGAGAGGTGCCTGCTGATTAGCCTGCAGCTAATCTTAGTTTGAAAGAATGACCTGTGACTTTCAAAATGGTGGTAGTGCTTTAGCACAGACATCATGAGTGTCAGGAGACAGTTAATAAGCCATCTGGCAGTGCATGCTGTCTTTCTGGAGCTTCTTTGGTGTCTGCACTGACTGCGATTGGGGGTGGCACTTGGTGTTGAAGGGGTCTAGAGCAGCTCCATCCACTTTGGTTCAAGCAAGTTCTGATGTTTCTGATGTTGGAACAGGAATCTCTGGCTCATCTGATGTTTCCATCCTTTGTTAACAGTTCAGCTCTTTCTAATCGCTTGAGCTCAGCAGGACAAAATCTGTGTGGACCCTGGTATGTAATTTTCCTCAATACTGGAGGACCTTTTACATGAGTTTTTTAGCATACGGCATCCAGCTGTTAGATTACAGGTTATGTGGCCTCCTGTACCTCAGGTGTTTGAAAAGACTTGCTTTGTAGTGCAGCACTGAGTTTAGTTTTTGTCTGACAGCATCTGCAAAGATCAGCAACCACAGTTCAGTCTGCTCTGGAATCATCAGACTCATCAGAGGGTTGGGCTATAGTTTTCTGTAGAAGACATTCCAGGTCATGCCCTAGATTATTATTCAAAATTTTGGAGCATCAGAATGTAATTTATTTAAAAGGCACATATTACATGCTCTGTTTTAAAACTTGTCTTCCTATACACGTAGATTGGTCTAGCCAAGCCTGTGATGATGAGAATCGCCTCACTGCTTGTAGAGGCTCAGCTTTAGAGATCGTTATCCTGTGGGTGACAGTTGCATCCTATAAAGCATAATCTGACTTACAGATAACAACATTTCCTAAATATCTACAACTTCGGAAGTGTTTCTTGAGAGACAAGATCTTGAACTACCAGATTATTTGTTTCAGAGAACTCAAAGCTATTTTCTTTCTTTCTTCTGATCTTGCCTAAGTATAGACAGGATCAGGAATTTAGTGAAGCAGTCATTCTAGTCTGGGTTTGTTTGTTTTATCCTAGTTAGCTTTCTGTGTAACTTGATGTCTAATGAGGGAAAAGAGTCTTAACTGAAGTATGTATCAAACACTGAAGGTCAAAGTTTTACTCCATTTCAGCTGATACTTAGCAGCCTAGAGAACCTGCCTGTGTGTAGTGGTTCACATAGTTGGTGAGATGCCTTGTGAAATGTCCAGACTCTAGTAAATCAGAGTCAACTTTCATGTTCCATTGATTTGTTCTTATTTTTGTGACTTGAACCTTCTTTTATATAAGATGAGGCTTTACCACTATTGTATTGCCAAAATACTTAACTTCGTTCTTCATTAAGTGTTAACTTTCTGGTTTGATTATTTTTCTTTCTGTTCCATCAGTTGTAACTGAACATCTATTAATACCTGGTTTTGGATAAATGTTAATTCTTTTTATACCTCAAAATTCCCAGTTGTCCATCAGCTGGTGGCATTGCTGTGTCAGAGAAGTGAGTGACATTCCATGTCACTGTGCTTGCCTGGCAATATTGCCTAGCAAGGGTAGTGGGAGAAAATAGACCCTTACTGTCCATAGCCTGCTGTCATTCCTCTGGAGCAAGACTCAGATAGGCAACTATCTCAGAATCATGACATTCCCTGATCATAGCAACATCTTGAACCTCATTTGACATTTCTGTCATTTAGAAATTCTAGACAGGTAAGACCAATGAGAACCTCTTTGGAATTTGGTTTTGAGAGTGAGAAAAGCATCTTAATTAGAGCATTATTCTGATAATTATAGAAGGTAAGGTTGGAAAGGGCTTCAAGGTCACCTTGTCTGTTTAAACTTGAAGCCACACTAGTTGCAGTTTTGTGAAATCAGTAAAATTACTTGGTAACTTTCATTACCTATAGAAGCTATGACTTGTGTGGCCTTTGCCACAATCTGATCTTTTTTGTGGAAATTCACACTCTACTTAAAAAATGGGAGAACTAGGGAATTGAAATGATTATGAAAAGTTGTTCAATGGGTATGATTTAGAATTCAGATGCATTGTTAAGTGGTTTTTTCTGACAGTGACCAGACAGCATCAATTTTCTTGTACAGATTGAGAATTCTGTGTCCAGTTAGTGGTTCTCATTCATATTCTCTGGGTTTTTTTGAGGCATTTTGGACTTAGGCTCTTGATTTTTTTGGCAGTTTGATATAGCAGCGCTGCAGCAGGTTGTATGTAGAGCAGTAGTGCTTAATGCATTCTGATCTATTTCATAATTTGTTTCATTCATAATGCAGATTTTTGAGACATCTTGCAAGCACTTATCTCCTATTTTGGAAAGGAAAAAAGTATAATAACTTAGTGAGGCTCACTGTTTAGCTGTAGAATAAGCTCTGTAATTCACTATTGAAGAAATCTTCAAATAAGTTTCTATTAAAGAGATGTTAATACCTTTTTGACATTGGTTTCAAGATGATCCATGGTTCCACAGGTGTGTACCTTTCTGAAAACGTCAGGGACTACCAAGAGCTTGACCAGATTGTTCTTGTATTGAGGTCTCTTGGTTTTAAACTTTGGGTTGGTTTGTTTTTGGTTGATTGGTTTTAGTCAAGAATAAGAAAAATAGCCAATTTTGCTACATTGGCAATCCTTGTCAAACAGGTTGCTTGTCTTCCTTTTGTCCCGTTCTTGGGATGCTGTGCTGTCAAGTCGCGTTGCATTGCTAAACATCTCATGTCTGTTAAGCACACGTCAGCAGAATGACTGGGCAGTTCAGCAAAAGCTTGGGTCCATCAGGCTGGATCATAGAAAAGAAGAGGGCAGTGGTACTGTAGAGCATGAGCTGCCTTAGATGGGTCTACTGATCTCTTAAAATAATGGTGGAGATTCTTATGATGATTTAGTTCATCCTGCCTAGTACATCTGTGCAGCTGGAGACTTTGAATACAGATCACAGTACAACAGTGGCCTCCTGGGCAATAACTCAAGTGGTTTTTGCCGGGTATCCCAAAAAGGAATGTTTGCTGGGAGGACAGAGTAAGGATTGAGTGTTTTGATGTGACCCCTTGAATTCTTGACTTAGCAGCCCAAATCTTTTCTCTCTCTCTATATATAAACATATATATGTATATATATTCATATTCAAGCATTGGATTACAGGCCTGGGAAACTGACTGGGAGAATCACAGAAACAAGGGCTACATGGCTGGGACATTTGATCTGCCCATAATGTGCTTAGTGTCCTTTGGGTAGGCAGTTATCAAAAGCAAGAAGTGGATGTGGTTTCCACATCTTGGGTAGGTCCAGTTTTGTGGTTGTTTTGTCTTGCCAGTCAAATTCTTCAAGCTAAAGTTCTGTTCCTCCAGTCAGTGTTCAGGGATCAGCTGGCACACTGCCAATTTCCCCTATCACTTTTGGAATGAGAGCTGTCCATCTGAGTGGAATGTAAAAGATAGCCAACCCTATGACTTTGTGTTGGATTGATGCTCCTTGTCTTTACTAAAAGTCTGTTAGTGAAATGTGTGGTTTTTAGAGCGTGGCATGGGCACCCAAAGAGCAGAGACTGAAAGAAAAAGTAATTACTGCTTTAAGCTAGCTTGAACACTGCAGTTATTTTATGAAGAAGGATCTTTCCTGCTCTTCATGAGACACAGTTCCAACGACGGTGAGCCCTACTAAGTGGTTGTGATGTTAAAACATGCTCTGGTTTAGATTTGTAGAAGCACTTAAGAAGTAGAAGGCTGTGGCTTCTTAAAGTAAACTCGGAGATTTTTATCAATCTGTCTGTGCAAGTTACTGCGTGCTTTTTATACACGCGTCGCTGATGATTGTTGCATTTACTAAATACCTCCCTGGTAATTCTCAGTACCTGTGCTATTGATCAGCCCTTCGCAGTAAATGTTTGATGTTCACTGTAACCATTGTGGGTTGTTAATTTAGCTTCCAGGCCCTCAGCAGCATTGGCACCTGAAGAGACTTCAGAACTCATATACTGCTGTATGGGGAATTTTCCAGTGAAAAAGACTATAAATATGGGAGAAGTGAACAAACAGATGCATGACTGACTGAAGGGTGCAGGATATAGGGCAAGAGATAAGCAATAATAGGATTGGGCAGAGTGAAGGGCCTCGAGGATAAAGTTAGTGTCTGAGCAACAATTTTAGCTATTCTATTCCATGGAGTCCAAGAAGATGGTTTTTCAACTGGTCTGTGAACTACACAGTGAAACTCCAATAGAAGATGGAGAACTAGAAAAAATTTGAAGTAATAGAGTCCAAACAGTTGGTCAAAAATGTTTCGTATGGATTTTGAAAGATAGAAAAGCATTGTCTTACTGACTTTTAATCTGTTTAGAAAAACCAACCAACCAAAAAACAATCTAAGATACCATAGTAAAAGTAGATAAAATGGTAATAAAATAATTTTTTTTCTTCAGGGACCAGTTAGTTGGTTGTTTTTTGTTTTTTTTTTTTGGGGGGGTAGATTAATATTCAATGAAATAATTGTTATTTTGCAAAAGAAAACACTTCTCTCTCCGTTAATTCATAGAGTTACCTACTTTGTTTGTAAATACTGTTTGATGCATTTTTGAAAACATTCTCATCCTACTGTACAGGTTGCCCAGAGAAGTTGTGAATGCCCAGTACCTGGAAGTGTTGAAAGCCATCTTGGGTGGGCTTTGAGCAATCTTACTTTTGTCTAGTAAAAGGTGTCCCTGCCCATGGCAGGGTGTTTGAAACTAGATAATCTTTTAGGTCCCTTCCAACCCAAACCATTCTATGGTTCTATTATTATCAGAATCTTTAACACTTCCACTAAATAAAATAACAAGCAAACAAACAAAAAAACCTGTGTAGTAAATTTTTACTGTCCTTAATGATGATAAACTCAGTTCCATACTGTAGTTTTTATGTGCTAACTCAATATATTAGTGCCTGAGCTGTAGGAGAAGGTTTCAAGCTATTTAAAGTAATGTTAAATAGACTGAAATAATGCTCCTGTCTTCATTTTGAGCCAGATCTACAAAATAGGCTGCCTAGATAAGTGAGGTTGGTATACATGCATGGTGGTTGGAAAATGGTTCTAAAAGAGCTACAAAGAGAATAAGAGGTTTAAGAAAATTTAAAAAACACTGCACCTGTTTGTTTTTACCAGCATTGTTGGAGCTGATATGGCAAGAAGCTTCATGTGTTAAAGTGTTGTTAAATGTTGGATTACATTTTATAGAAAAATAAGGGTGTGGAGGAGGAGGGAAGGGATCTGGGTAAAGCATTCTGAGATTTAATATGTTCTGAAAAAAATGAGGTTAAATGCTCCATACATACATAATAATAGTTGTGAAGCTTATTACTTTTAGTACTCTCATACATTTTTGGGGATTAGTAGAAGATAATGAAACTGGGTTTATGTCTGTTGGCATGTCACGTGGTGAAAAGAGTGTGTGTCTGGGTGATACTGATGTAAGCCTAGGGAGAAAAATGACAGCACTGCACTGGGAAACAGTGAAGAAAATGGAGATGTTGTTGTACCAATGAGAAGTAAAATAGCAAAGATGCTAAGGGAGAAGAAAATTTGACCGACGATGAAAAAATGAGAAATCCTTGAAATGAGAAGGTGGGGGTTTAAAATGGCATGTAATTTGTTTATTTATTAATTTTGCTACCATTTCACTTAATTAGATAATCAGCTAAAGTCCCCAAACCTTCATCTCTAAAGTTAGGATTTTTCTCAGGCTTTGGGAGTATAAGAATTGCAAGGAAACACCAAGATGGGAAAAAAAAATCTGTCTTCCCTCTTTTGTAAAAGACAAGGGCTTTGTCTTAGAAATGAAATACTATGTTTACATTATGTTGCATTCTGTTTATTTTTAGAACAAGTTACCCTATGGTCCATCTTTATTCAAAGGAGTATTGTTGAAATTATAAGTAATCCCTTTGAAATAACTGAAAAAAAAGATGTCATCTGAAGTATTTTCTCATTCATTTGGCAGTAAGAACTCCTATTGGAATTTGCAGAATTGTTTTCAATTTATATTGCCTAGGTTATTTCTAGAACAACAACAACAAAAAAACCCCATCCTGTTGTGGATTCTAGGTCTGAGACTGTCTTCGACAGAGTGACCATGATATGATAAAGTTTTCATTTCTCAGTGAAGTAGGGAACTGGGTCAACAAAACTTCTGCCTTGAACTTTCAGAGGGCAGACTTCAACATGTTCAGGACACTGGTTCAGAGAGCCTCTTGGGAAACAGCTCTTAAAAACAAAGGGGTCCAGTAAGGCTGGATATACTTTAAGAGGGAAATCTTAAAGGTGCAGCAGCAGGCCATCCCTGTGTGCTGAAAGATGAGTTGTTGGGGAAGAAGATTGGTCTGGCTGAAGAGGGAGCTTCTGCTGGAACTTAGGGAGGGGAGTAGGGGAGAGTTCATGACTTGGGAAATATGGGTAGGCAACTCAGGAAGAGTACAAGGATGTCATTAGGTCTTGTAGAGAGAAAATTAGAATGGCGAAAGCTCAGCTAGAACTCAATCTGATCACCGCTGTGAAAGATAATAAAAAGTGTTTTTATAAATACATTAACAACAAAAAGAGGGCCAGGGAAAATCTCCATCCTTTATTCAATGCAGAGGGGAATAGTGTAACTAAGGATGAGGAAAGGGCTGTGGTACTTAATGCTTTCTTTGCCTCAGTCTTTAACTGAAAGACCAGTTATCCTCAGGGCAGTCAGTCTCCTGAGCTGGTAGACAGGGATGGGGAGCAGAGTAGACCCCCTGCAATCCAGGAGGAAGTAGTTAGTGACCTGCTGTGCCATTCAGAGACTCAGAAGTCTATGGGTTCAGATGCAATCCACCTGAGAGTACTGAGGGGGCCAGTGGAAGAACTCACCAAGCCACTCTCCATCATTTATCATCAGTCCTGGTTAACCAGGGAGGTCCCAGATGACTGGAATTTGGCCAAGGTGGCATCCTCCTGTAAGAAGGGTTGGAAGGAGGATCCAGGGAACTACAGGCCTGTCAGCTTGACCTTGTTGGGGCAGGTTATGGAACAGATCATCTTGAGTGCCATCTCGTAGCACTTACAGGACAACCTGGAGTTCAGGCCCAGCCAGCATGGCTTTAGGAGAGTGAGATCCTGCTTGACCAACTTGATCTTCTTTTATGACCTGATAACCAACCTAGTGCATGAGGGAAAGGCAGTGGATGTTGTCTACCTGGATTTTGGTGAAGCCTTTGGTACTGTCTTCCTCAGTGTAGAACACATTCTTGTGTAGAAACTGGCTGCTCATAGCTTGGATGTGTGTACTCTTCCCTTGCTTAAAAAGTGGCTGGATAGCCAGGTTCAGAGGGTAGTGGTGAATGGTGTTAAAGCCAGCTGATGTCCGGTCACCAGTGGTGTTACCCAGGCTCAGTTTGGAGCCAGTCTTGTTTAACATGTTTGTCAATGATTTGGACAAAGAAATAAAGTTGCATCCTCAGTTTGGAGATGACACCAAGTTGGGCAGGAGTGTTGATCTGCTGGAGGGCAGGAAGGCTCTGCACAGGGATCTGGACAGGCTGGATCAATGGGCTGAGGCAAATGGTATAAGGTTCAGCAAAGCCAAGTGCTGGGTCATGTATTTTGGCCACAACAACCCCAGGCAGCACTACAGAGTGCTGTACTACTTGGGGCAGAGTGGCTGGAAAGCTGCCTGGCAGAAAAGGACCTGTGAGTCCTGGTCAACAGCCATGTGAACATGAGCCAGCAATATGCCCAAGTGTCCCAGAAGACCAGTGGCATCTTGGCCTGTATCAGCAATAGTGTGGTCAGTGGGACCAGGGCAGTGACTGTCCCCCTGTACTGTCAGCACTGGTGAGGCTGCGCCTCAAGAGCTATATCCAGTTCTGGGCCCCTCACTTTAAAAAGAACATTGAAGTGCTAGAGGCGTGTCCAGAGAAGGGCGATGGAGCTGGTGAATGGTCTAGAAAGTAAGGCATATGAGGAGTGGCTGAGAGAGCTGGGGTTGTTTAACCTGGAGAAAAAAATGCTCAGGGGAAACCTTATCAATCTCTGCAAGTACCTGAAAGGAGGTTGTAGCCAGGTGGAGTTCAGTCTCTTCTCTCAAATAACAAGCGACAGGACAAGAGGCAGTGGCCTCCAACTGTGACAGGGGAGATTCAGGTTGGACATCAAGAAGAATTTTTTCACTAAAAGGGTGGTTAGCATTGGAACGGACTGCCCAAGGAGGTGGTGGATTCACTATCCCTGGAAATGCTCAAGAAACGACTGGACGTGGCACTTGGTGCTGTGGTTTAATTGGCATGGTGGTGCTCAGTCAAAAGGTGCACTCAGTGATCTTGGAGGTCTTTTCCAACCTTAATGATTCTGTAATTCTATGATTATTTCGAAAGTACAGTATGAGTTCAGTAGTTACATTAGAAGCCCAAGTTGAGGCAGTGTAATTTTTCCATACAGCTAAAACATGTTATTATCAACTTCTAAAACTTTAAATATAAAATTACATGCCACAGACATTGAATTTATTTGCCAGTAGCATTTTCTAGGAGCTGACAATTTTTAGTGCTATATTTGCTGAGGAGATGAGACTTTGGGAAAACTCAGATCATCTGTACCTATGTTGTTTCACATAGAAAAAGAATAAAACCCATGATGGAATATACTGTATAACAGCCATGTTTTGCTCTGTCTTTGTTTGCTTTTCTTGGGTTACAGTTCATATCCCGACAGGTAACAGTTTAATCTGTTCAGTGTATAGTGAGGGGTCTTGGGATAAGAAATGTGTTATGGTATTAAGGGCCCTTAAAAATAGAAGCTTGTCTTAAACAGGAAGCCTAGCTATATGAGAATTCTCTGTATTTATATTCCCTTACAAAAACCCTCTGCGATTCCTCTCAGCTGACCAATTGCTTTGCTGTGATTCTGGCATTCAGTGATGGTAGTTGCCTTATGTGTGTGGCTGATGCCCATCTTGCACTTGTAACCTCGTCAGTCCTTGTCCAGCTTGACTTGAAGGGGTCAACCAGTCAGTTTTCAGTCTTGCAGCTCAAAACAAATCCTTCAAGCAGGGTCAGGAGTTTGGAGCCTTCACAACAGTTGCAGATTATCCTGAACGTTTTCAGGTTGTACCCCATGGGGGAAGACATGTTCTGTATTTTGTTTCAAGATCTGATTACAAAGTGTAGGTTTAACAATCAGCATTTTTGTCTCTTCACAAAATCCAGCTTTGAAGTCACTGTTCACTTTTCTTCTCTAAAAGCTGGGGGTCCTATTGAATTTGTACACCTGTGCCAAGTGATTGCTCCTATTGGTTTTAATCTCTAAGGAAAATCAGCATCCCGCTGGTAGACAGTTGTACTGATGAGGACCCATTGATTTTTCTCTTCTACCCACTTACCATCAATAGGAAATGTCCTTAGCTTTCACAATACTTTTTCCCTGCCATAATGTTGCCCTGTTACCTGTCTGGTCTCACTGTCAGGGCTGGTCTTGGTTGCTGCTCACGTTGAATGTGGATGTGATTAACAGCCTGATAAAAATGTTTAAGTCAATATTTGAGAAGCCTGGATAAAGATAACACTTTATTGTGAGAGCTTTTTAATAATGTGTCCTGTTTGATGTACACCAGTGGTAAAGAATTTCTGTTTTTAACAAAAAGACCCTTTTTTATCAAGGATATTTATGATTTAGCAGTATCCAGAAGAGGAGAATTTAAGAAAATGCAGACAACTCATGTTCCATTTTTGGAGAAAAATAATTCTTCCCTTTTAAACAGAACTTTTGTTTATGATGTTGTGTTGTGGGGTTTTTGTGGGGTTTTTTTGTTTGTTTTTTTTTCAGCACAGTATTATTTGAAGTATTTTCTTTTGTAAGAAGAAGCAGGCAGCATGTAAACAAAATATTCTATGTGTATTTCTCCAAAGTAATAGGCTTTAGAAAGATTATTATCTTCAATTTAGGATGTTCAGATTATTTTACAAGGTTGCTGGGAAGAGGTGAGCATGTAATTTTTCTCAAATCTTGAGGAAAGCTGTTTGTACATCTTATACAGACACAAATACAGAACCATTATTTGTTCTTTATAATCTGCCTGTATTGTGACAAATGTTTCTTAGTAATAGTTGTTAAATAGTGTATTTTTTAAGCCTTTAAACAGATGCTACCAAAATTGCTATAAACAACCAATATGGACTTCAGTTCTACAATAAAGGGTGTATTTAAGAGGACAAGTGTGGGTGGAGTTAGGTGATGAGATGGGGAAAAGGACTGTGTGAAAAGACTGCTGAGAAGGACTGAACAAATAAATGACACAAAATGGATATGAGTTATTGAGCTGCAAAATATTCCCCTGTTTTTGAAAATCTTAGATGACTAATTGTCAACCATGCCATGTGTAAGTAAGCAATGTGGGCTTCCAAATTTGTGGCAATTAAAACTGCCTAGCATCCCACTCCTGCCCTGTATTTTATTCTGTGTACGAGTCAGTACTGAAGACTAATCTCTTATGACATTAATCGTCTCATGAGGAGAGACGGAATAAATCACAGTAGCCCTTCCTCTCTTCACTCATGAAGATAAATGCCATAACACAATGGCTGATCTTTGTTATGACACTAACCATTATATATTTAACAGAGATAGCAAAATCTCACTGACAGCTAACAAAAGAATTCTCTCTTCACACATTCTATGAGAAGGCTGTATTTCTTAAGTTCAAAAACATGACTTATCATATCTGTTCTCAGAGCAATTTAAGCAGTAGATCTGGATTGTGCCAGTGAACTCTGTTCTATACATAATGATGTCATGATTCAAAATAATAAAACCTGATGTGAAATAATTGTGCAAGCTTTGGAAGGAAATGGTGCATAACATCCAAGGACTCTTTAAGACTCTGCTCTTTTCTGTTGTCTGTTCTGACAAGAAAGAATAGCTCTTCTATGTAAAACAAACAAACAAGCACCCTTCCCCCCCAAAAATAATATCCAGATTTTGGTTTTCCATTTTGCCTCCAGGTTTGCCTACATGAACAAGTGTGGTCAGGAAACTTAAAGAACTGAAAGTGCCTTTCTACTGTGTCTATGATTGCAAAGGACTTTTATTTTTTCCAGCTTTACCACTTGCTATACACCTCTCAGGAATTTCGTTCCTGGTTTTGCATGCATTAGGTACATTCTGGTCTTTCTTTCTGGGATAAAATTGCTAAGAAATATTCTTAGTTATTTTCTGCATCCCTATTTGCTTATTGTTTTGGAGAGAGTATCACCCTATGAATAAGGAACAATCCAGACAAACGAGTTGTGAAGTTTATGGACTTCCTTTGTGAAGTTAAGAGGATCAGTGTGACTTATACTGGCTGTTCACCTAAACATCAAAATGTGCTGTAAATTTCATGAGTTAGTTTCATGCCATCTATCCCACAAAATTAAAATGGAAATATAGTTTTTACAGTTTTATGTTTGCTGTCATTAAACGTATTTTAGAAACATATTTATGGTGCATTAATGGAGTCAATGTCAGTTGCAGCATTAAACTTCTCTTATCTTTTTAGTGTATGAGTTTTACCAGGATGAAATACTTAAAACAGCCCAAACTAATATGTAAGAAGATTCATGTAGAGTGCATAGTTTAAAATATTTTATTTGTATTCTATTTTCTCCTATTTTTTCTTTTTTCCTATTTTCTTTTTTACCTTCTGGAAATCTTAGGTCTGTATCTTCAGGATACTGTCTAACAAGATAAGCTCTGATAGTAAAGCAATGGCAAGAAAATCGGCACAACTGTCACCTCTTGTTAAATTTGGTACATTCAGAGAGTAGCCAGTAGGAATTTTATTTCTCACATTAAAAGTAGCCCTTACACATTACGTTTGCCTGAGGAAATTAAGTGATGAAGGCTTCTGAAACAAACACATATTCATTCTCTCTGTTGATTTTTCTGGGAAGTTTTACCCTTTGTAATTTTTTTTTTTTTTAATTTTACCATGATGAAACGTAAGTTATACAGCAAACCTTTCAGAAAAAAATAATCTGTATCATCTTTCAGTAGAGAAAACAGCATATATGGAAGCAAATATGCTTGAGGTTTGATGTTACTTAGTATTTTGGTGTTTTGTTTTTTTTTGTTCCCTTGATAGTGATGAATGTATTCACACTGGTGGTAGTTCTTTCTTCTGTTATCTGTAATATAAAGGTAGCTGACAGGGCCCTCATGTCCATTCAGCTCCATTAGTTCCAGTCACCTAAGCATGGTCTCTGATTTATAGAGGGGTAAATGCCAAAGGGGAATTTTTATCCCTGCAGGAATTAAAAGCATTTCAGGATTGTGGCCTGTGTGATCACCGAATGAGTATAGTTTCAGTAATATTTTTCAGCGGCAGAGCCGTGTTTTGCTTCTTGTCCCTTCTCTGCAATAGTGATTCATAGCTTTAAAGAGCTTTGACCCATGTTTTTCAGCTGGGTGCACTGATGAAACTTCTGCTCTAAATTAAATAGTCCGAGAATATGGTCCACAAGCCACAGGAGGTTGACAACACGATTTGTCCTGTCAGCACCTAAGAGGTACAGTGTGCTGCTGGCAAGGTATTTAGTGCTGACTACCTGGGCAGCACTTGTGTACCTGTGTGTGGGTTTTGGGGAACCCATGACAGTGAACTGCATCTGTATGAATGTGCTCATGTCTGAGGAGGTAGAGGACATGGGAATATCCTGTAGGCTTGTACTGTGGTAAGGACTAGGGAAGAAAAGGTATTTTGGTAGGGATGCGGAAAGGTGGGAGAAATGGAAGTTAGGGGTATTGCAACACCTCAGAAGATGAGAGTAGCACTTGGAGAGTAGGGAGATGCTGGACTGTGGGAGAGGCAACGCAAGGTTGGAGTGGAATGCAAGAAGAGGTATGTCTTGCATGGCTAGTCAGAAATCTGGAGGCTGGACTGCACTGTCAGAACTGAGCTGTCATTCAGGGAATCTGGATGGTTGAACTGAAATTATCATTAGTAATCCTGTTGCTAATAGTGGAACCCATACCGGGGTAGCAAGTTTGAAATCAAGCTCACTGGGGTATCTTTGATCCTGATCTTACAGAAATCTGATGGGATTCTGTGTGCTCATGAGGTTCATGCTGTTACAGTCACAGAGGTGTTTATGAATCTGTGCTGACAGAGCCTTTAAGTGGAAGTTCCTGATTGCTTGGACAGGCTGATTGCATTAGCAAAGAGAGAAGTGTGAAGGTTTCCATATGTTTCAGTATGTCAGACCAGATCAATAAGTTATTGTAAGTCAGTTGTTAAGGGTTGAAAACTTTACCTTACATTTTCTGGCATGATCTTTGAGACCGCTAACAATGGCAAGATGTCACTGCTGTCAGAGCTTGTGCCTTTTAAAGGAATAGCCCAACTGTATGTTTAATTTTAACTGAATTTTTATCCAGTTTATTTTGAATTCAAAATATCAAGTGTACAGTTTATCTGGAACTTCCAAAGAACTGTTGCTGCCTTTGTATCTGTTTGAAATATGACATTATGAATAAATTTTAAAAAGAACAATAAAATTGTTCAGACATCTTAGAACAAGCCTTAAATGATCCAGTTAAAGCAATGGCGTGAACAGAGAAATCATTCAGCTTCTTTCTTGCTCTTTCCTTTCATTCAGTGTTTTAGGAGATGATAATGCCTACATATCCTATGGCAGGTTAGCAAAGCTAGACAGTTTCAGACCATCTTGTAAGCAAATTCTGCAGTAGAAATTCTCTTGCAGGAAATACTTTACCATTCGTTCCCTCTAGTTCACGTTGAAGTACTTCTGAGTGAAAGAGAGTTGGAGAAAACTATTTTATCAGTCTACTTTAAACCATTTGAACTACGGGTCAGTAGCATTACCTCTGAAACTAAAAAAGTGTGCACTAGCAAGTATACACGTAACTGCTGTTAAAACTTAATATATCTCAGCAGGTTATGGAAATTTTTTGTGTTGCTTTATTATTCATGTTACATCTTTGTTCCTTTGCTTGATTTTACTTTTCTTGCTTATCTGTAGTGTCACATGTATTACACAGGCAAATTCATAGTACGGGGCATACTATGAAATACATGTCTTATGAAATGCACTTTCTTCTACTTAGAATTTATAATTTCCTTATTGTAATTGCAACTGCTCAAAGACAAAAGTCCTACCAGGAGAATTATTACTCCCGTTTCAGCTTCTTTTAATATTTTAATATCTGGAAACTAGTCTTTATCTTTCTCTTGATCACCATCAGCAAAAGTTCTACTAATGTCTCTGTGAGAATTTGTGTTAAAATGGATCATAGTGCATCTTCCTTTCTTGTTACCTCTCTTTTTCATTTATCTTGTACTCCTCCTTACTGTTTTCGCCTCCTTATCCATCTCTGTGCACTTCCTTTCTTCCCAGACTCTGTACCCTCCCCTCCTCTCTGAACCATTTACCCATCTTTCTTCACACAAAGGGCTTTGAACTTTTACCAGGCTGCTGATAATTCCCCAATGACTAAAGCTGTTAATCAAAAATGAACACAAAAGACTTTAGTGGGGCATTTCCCACAATAGAAGTCAGTCCTCCTGTTAACCTCACATAAGCAGCTGGATAGGACAATGCTGGATTTTTTCCAGGACACTGTTCTTGTACCCTGTTTGATACTCCGTCTTTCAATTCATTAATTTAGTAATGGGTGGCTAGAAAATATTTTATATTTTCTGCTTAGGAGAAGGAAAGTTATTTTTTTGTTCTTCTATTCACCCTGCTGTCTTTGGGAAGTCAAGATTGTCCATTGTGTAGTTCAGCCTGACTCATATTTAGCTGATGAGTAGGAGCACTGGGAATAACTGTACTGTTCCTCTTTCTTCTCCTCCTGAGTTAATTTACATAATGTTCTAAGGAGGATAGCTTCAGTTTGTGACTAGTGGCTCAGACTGTGGTTTGACCAAGCAGATGTGATAAAATGATCCTGGTTTTTGTCAGCTATCTGACCTTCAGATCCCTGCCAGCAGCTTCCAGAAATGGAAGAAGCTTTGGCCAGTTCCAGCTAACTATAGTCTGGTCACACAATCAGGATCATCAAGCCCACTAGACTGATCTGTCTGCTGCTTTTGGACCACAGCACAGTATCAGGCCACACTTGGTTCTTGTTTAGAAGAATTGTTTTCTGTCAGTGTAATAACTGATAGCTGCAGGCAAAGCTTCCCACTTTCTGCAGGAATGTTTACGGGTGGCAAGAGGGCTGACTTTCTGGTTTGCCTTTCTTCACTCTATCCCTCTGCTGTGTTCCCTCTAGTGGTTAAAATGCAAATGATTGCACAGATTTGATTCAGGTAGTCACAAGCAGCTGTATATATAAATTAGACTAACAACTCCATCACTTATAGAGAGGTTCTCTTCTGATTTTGTGGGTGAGCTGAGCATTCAGGATTTCTCTCTTATGCAAAGCTGAGAGTCTTGACTCTGCACTAGAGTTTTCTTGTTAGCAGTTCACTGGAAAGTGTTTTTTCCCTCGTGTGGCAACTGATCCTTTTTGAGCAGTTGTCAGCACACAAAAGATGATAGATGCTATGGTGAGAAAAGGAATTTGTATTTCATCTTGTCCCATATAACTGACAGGACTTTTCCAGTGAAACTGGGAATACATGTGTTTGTGGCATCTGTGTGATTATTTAATATGAAGTTGTGAGTTGGTACTTGTAGGTGACACAAATACAACAATTTGTCAGGCTGCTACCATTTGCTGGGAGGTTTGATTTCCAGTGTGCTTGTTAGGATCTGAGCCATCTTCTCTTTGAACCATTAACCCGGGTTTGAATGAACACCAAGAATGTGTTCTATGCAATGACTACTTCTGTTCTCTTTTGGATTGTCCTGATGGGTATCAAATTATTTGTCCCAGTTATTTAGCGGCTGTCCCTTTTAAAGGCTGTGGTTGAATGGCAGGAATAAATAGAGCATATTTGATCCTCTGTAGTAGAGGTTGCAGTCAGTGCAAACCTTTCTTTTGTCATTGTGCTTCTTAACAAAATACATTGAAACAGTCATATTCTTCATTACAGTACTTTGGCGTGCTTTAATTTCAGTGTTATTAGTCACTGCCCATATACAATATGAGTGTTGGTGGATGAAGTGGGAGGAAGGAGAAAGATGTTTAAAACAGATTAGAGCTTTCTCCCCTGATGTGCATTAGTGTTTCTGACCAAGAAGCCTGTGAGCCTGTGACTTAACTACACTACTGCATTTTAGTATGTTACTTGCCTTAAGGCACAGTTGGTTATTCAGTTTGAATTTCTAATATTATTTCTAAAAGTCTTGGAAATGCAAAAGGGATGGCAGACTTTTAGCAGTACTGATGGTGAAACACAGAGGCAAGAGATGGTAGTGTAATTATCAGTTCAGTGTATTCATTTGCTCACAGGATCTTAAAGAATACTCTGATGCTGTTTTCTGTAACTGAGGGAATAAAGTGATACCATCATTGAAATGTTTTTTACAAGTAATTATTTTTATTTTCTTACTGTCATAAATGGTGAACTTAAAACTGGGAGGAAGGTGGGGGGGAACAGGGATGAGGATGGACCGGATAGTGGGAGGGGCAGAAAAAAACTCCATCCTTACTTAGGTTCTCTGCTGAATTAATCTTCATTCTGATAAAGAAAACTTAATCATGTACACAACAACAGGATTTTCAACTTAATCACTGTTTGAATTGGAAAATTAATGCTTTTCAGTTAGGGTATGAGCAGTTCTTCAAATAACAGGGTTTAAAGGGTTAGATGAACAGAATTAAATTCATGGGTATATGAACTGCTGCCCACGCTACATGTCTGGCGTAAAGCAAGTCCACACAATGGACAATTGTTTACTGCAGCACTTTCAGCCTGTCTAACATACTCTGCATTTCAGTTTGTCATTATACCCTGAATGTGTTCACTTCATACTGTGGTATTTGAAATCTGCCCTGTGGGTTTCATTAAACTTTCTGTAGTGGTGTTACACATCCTACTTGTTGGTTTCACTGTTGTTTGGTGAAGATGATCTTCCGTGTCCATATGTCTGGCCATTGTTTCCACAACCAGTTCAGTGCAGCTTCCTCAGCACAAACTGCTCTCTCTTCTCCCATTGTCCAGGACAAGGTCACTTCTGATGTTTGCATAGCTTTATTGTTTCCTTACCATTATTGTTGAACTCTCGTGGTAATACTTGGCGCTTTACTGACTTTATAGAGTAGGATGTGATGTGGTAGAGAAGGGGACAGGGCTACCCAAATTTTCTCAATTGCAGGGAGGAGCTGCCCAGGTGTGCTGAGGGGCCTGTACTCAGGAAGAGAAACAGGGAATCCTCCACAGTGAGTAACCCCACTTTCAAGTGCACACAGTTTCCTTCATAGCCGTGTCCAGTACAGTGTAGTATCCTCTTTTGTCCTTTCCAGTTTGTACTCTGGAATGTTCCCAGTTTAGTTCTTTTTTCCCCCTTATTTTGGTATGTTCTCATTTTACCTTGTCCTTTTACTTTGTCTTTTTTCTGAAGGTTAAAGTTTCCACTTTTGGTTCACACCATTAATCTTTTCTCATCCTGGTCTTAATCTTTATACACATTGTCATTTTTCCAATGTGTCATTGTGGTTCTGTCACTAATACATCATATCATTTCTCTTCCCTTGCTGTGCAGTGGCCCTTTTCCCAGCCCTGTGTGCAGTTCCTTCCATCCTTACTCATTGCTGTAGTCTTACTCCTTTTCTCCTTTCAAATCACCTTTGGGTTTTCCTTTCCTGATGGATCCCTTTTGAATCTTGCCTACTGATGTACACGAGATAAGCTCAGTTCAGCTCCCAGACCTTTCTAGTGCAGCCCTCACTTCTACATTTGCCTTTGTGGAACTGAAAGATAAAGGATACAAAGCTCATCTCTAACAAAGAACTGAAGGATTTGGTGTTTTGGCTGCAAAAGGGAACAGGCAGTAAATCAGAACTGTGAAATGGCAGGAGAGGGCTGAGCTGGTCAATTTGGAGTGAATAGGGAGGCTTTGGCTTTAGGTGAGCTACTTGAATTACAGCCCTGGCTAGCACCCTTCACAGCTTGGCTTGCATGATTGGATGTGGTGGTGTCTATAGTTCCTAGTGGGCAGGTATCCAAATAGTTGTAGCTACTTTCAAATTTGCCATCATTTGGTAACTACTAGAGAGAAGCTCAGGATAAGTAGAATCAGACCAAAGTGCTGTCATATTTGCATAGGGTAGAAATGCAAGTTCTGGCTGAGATATGTGGTCAGGATGCTCTGGGGAGCTTGGTTGCCATGGCCTGTGCAGCACCTTTTACTGCTGATTGAAAGGTTTCATTTTCCAGGGCTGTCAGTTTGGCACGTCACATGAGCAGAAGAGTGGCTGTTTGTTTAACAGCATAAAACTGATGGAGACGAAAGGGGATTGGAAAATCAGAAAAATCCTTACAAGATGGTTCTATCTGTAAAGGGGAGTGAGTTACATTGGGCTCAATTGGAAACGGCAAAGGAGTGGAAAACTGAACTGAACTGGAAAAATATACTGCACTCTGTCATGTAGCATCTTATGTGCTGTGACTGTTCTGACTGCTTCATTTTTCATTGTTTTTATAAGCAAAAAGCATTTTAAAATTGAAACCTCACTGTGTCAATTCTCACAGTAGCTCCTGCTCTACAAAGGGAAGGTTTTAGCAAATTTTTTTGGGGGTCATGGCAAAACCTAAGTGTAGAATATTCAAATGACCTCAAATAGTTCTAAACTGATAAAAATTAAAGAAAGTGCTAGTCTTTTTTATTATTATTATTATTTTTTCCCTTGTTTTTTTTTTTTTTTCCGCTTGTGCCTGAAAGAAAATCTGTTGCTATGTCGTAAAATTAGTTGCATATTTCAATTCTTGTGTGTAGAACCTGGTGAGAATTTTTCCCAGGCAGATGTAGCAGATGATGTACAAAACCAGCAAGTAAATCTTTTTCGTGCTGCAGTTTCCTGGGTTGTATCAGAGGACTCCAGTCTCAACACTACCGTTCCCTTCCTTTCACAAATGACTACATAAAAACTGCATGATCACATAACCTTTCAGATTCACAGGACAGCTGTGTCTTGTCACTTACACATTTACTTTTTCTTTCCAGGCATTGGAAAAGTATCCCAACTCACCAATGACCGCAAAACAAATATTGGAAGTCATTCAGAAAGAAGGGTTAAAAGAAACAAGGTCAGTGTTTATATGTTCTGTATTTTTGCTATCTCTTTGAAAACCATCCAGGAATGGTATATAATCTTTACAAAACTTAAAGTGCTGGCTGAATTGATTTCCAGTACCAAAGTGGGAAATATAGCTGATAGGTTTATTAGTTCCATAATAAACCTTTTACAGTGGTTACTGGGTGGTTTAACTTTGTACCTTCCAAAAGGAGTCTGTGGGTCAGCTAAAGTCCAGTGGCTTTTCTTTACAAAGAGAGTGTGATCTGCTCAGACAGCCCAGTGCTACATCTCATTTTTGCTTAAAGACCAAAGCTTGACAGTTGGGTTACCTCTGCCACTGTGTGCATGGAGAAGGTGCGAGATGAAGTTCGGCACACTTCTCCTCTCTCTTGGCTTTGTGGTCTGGCACTTAAATCACTGTTAGGACGTGCTGGTGACCCCTGTGGTTACAGGGGTTATGCTGATAAAGAACTGGGAATGGAAGGAGAGGGGTGTTTGAACACTGGGAGCTTATCTGTGTGGCTGCAGAGGATGGATACAACAGCTGATAACTGATACAGCAACTCCACTGCAGAGTTGCTTAATAACAGCATACTCTGGATGTAGATTTCAGCGATAATAATTAGGCTTTTAGGGGATAGATGGGTTATCCAGAGCCTGCAGAAATAAACAGTTGTCTTCCTTTGACACCTGGTTCGGATGAGCATGCAGCTTCTTGTTGTGCAAGGTGACTGTCTACTTGGTAGGTCCTCTAGTGACCTGCAAATAGAAACTTGAGCAGGAAGTAAAAATAAGGAAAAATTGGTTTTTTTGGTGGAGGTCTCCTACAAGATGCACTTTCCTCTTCTCCAGATGTTTTTGTTTTAATAATTAATATTTGTTGCTGTCTCAAACCAAAGGCAGACATCTGCTTTTATTTTAAGAGAACTTCAAATCACATGTAAAGGTGAACCGGAAGTAAACATGGGACGTATTTTTACTGAATTCACTGTTGTTCCTCAGAAACAGAGCACTCTGTGCGATTGTTTGCACTGCATAACGGTGCACTACTTTGTTGGTAGCCTCAAAACATTCTCATAATAGCTGTATTTTGTTAAAATTAAAAAAGAGGTGGTGCAAGATGACGTTGAATTTGCCACCTTTTACAGATTTAAAAGTGCTTTAGTTCCTGTCAAGAAACTGCTTCAAGCATATTTGGCAGTGATGCCAAGAAAACAAGGGGATGAAAACTTTAGAAAATGAATGTCCAAATGTGTGTTATGCTGCAACGATTTGCATAGAAGAACAAAGAAGCAAGAAAAAACAATTTTGAAAATCTGTTTTACTAAGATACTGTTTCTCACAGCAGTGATTAGATTGCTTTCTTCTTCTTACGTCTTGTGATATGAGACAACTGCATAGGAGGGGCTCAAATGTCTGATAATAGCATTTCTTTGTAATTTTAAAAATTCTTGTATCTGTGATCAGAACATGAATAAAATTTGGAGTGGAAAACCTATGGGAGGGAATAAAGGCGATGTTTTATGTTTTAAATATAGAAAATGTCAAAGCCCTTTTTAATTGTTGCAGAATGGATAATAAGAGAAAGATTCCTTTCAAGAGGTTCAAAGCTAAAACTTCTTTCATTTCTTAGGAACAGGAAAAAAATTCAGATTTGTTATGATTTTTATTCATAGTATGATATGTACAGATAAGTGTGAATGTGTGGTAGATTGCAGGATCTAGAAAACTGAGAAGGATAAAACTCAATATTCTTTTCTCCATACTTGAAACATTCTATGTTATAGGCTAGGTGATCCTAAACTCCTTAGCCTAAATATTCTAAATTCTTCAATTGTAAAATGAAAAAAATGCTGATTCTCTGTTGATTTTTCTTTTAAAAAGTTTTTGAATTTGTGTTTAACTTCCGATTTCATATAGAAGTTGTTTCTGCTGCATTTCAATAGTGATTTGGCACAAACTTGCAAAGTTATCTTCGTGCCTAACTCCTAGTAAGATACAGTAAGGTATTTGACTTTGTATATGTATTTGTTGTTTGGGCCTCAGTGTGTAAGGAATGTTTTCACAGTACCTGAGTTTAAAGTCTCCTGTTCACTTCGTCCATCCCTGCAAATTTTTTCGGTGCCTTTTTGCCAGTGTGGTGCCTTTGCTGTTACTAAAGATGGTCTTTCCTGGTCTCTTTGCTGCAGCCAGCTAAGATCAGCAGGGGATGTGAATTTATGATGTGCAGTCACCTGGCCATAAGCAGTAGAATGGCACGAGTGTATTTTATTCTGTATTGATTTGTGTATTCTTCCAAGTCTGAACTTGTGCCAGGAATATGTTACTACTTTAATATACTTTACTTATTCCTTTATACTGATTATCATTGTCAGAAGAACCTTGGTAATTCTAAACGAAGTTCTTAAAAAATTCTCCTCTCTACTGTTCCATTTTTAGATGAATGAGATTAATTGGCTTAGTAATTTTTCATATCTATTGCAGCATTAATTAATCTAAAGCTTTTTGCTGTGGTAGTAAATCTGAAAAAATAAAGTATGATTTTCAGCAATCTCATTGTCATTATGTGTAATCTTTAAAAAGACACCGTCAGACTATACAGCCTCTTTTTTTCTTTGTTTACCATAAAGACATCAAGTTGCACATTTATTTTTGTATTACTCAAATAATTAAATGCAAAAGGAGGAAAATTCCTGAGTTACAAAGCAGATACATGTTACAAATAAAAATAAAAACTTGACTGATACATCCTCTGAGAGGTTATAACCTACCTGGTTTTCCATATTTTTGGGGAGGTAGTTGTTAAATATTCTTCCTGTTGTGGTGGTTGATTGTAAAATGGTCAGCAGGCAGTTCTGCTACCTAGAAAGAATAAAAAGTTTGAAGGCAAGTATTTTGGGGATGTAGAAAAAGATGGTTTTCTTCTGGGAATGGTGGGGAGGAGGGATAAGTGTTCATTTTACACTCACCCTGTGAACAGTGTCAGGCCAACAGTCCTGGACATTGAAATCTTTTTACAAGGAAAACAGAGAGCAACTCACTTCAGTGCATGGTGCTCTGGATTTTCTATCCTAGAACCTGCTGTCCTGTTCTTCTGAAAACATTTCCCTATCCCATTGTACATTTCTAGACTTGCAACCTGGTGTTTATGCATCTAGGCATGAGATTTTGCTAGTGTGACATAGACTACTAGTCAGAGTATGATCCACTCTAGCCTCAGTGCTCCTTTTCAGTGGTCTGCTGCCTCAATAGTTGTTCTCCATCTTGTATTTCTCCTCTTACTTATTCCTGTTAAGATCTAGAATTTCCATTACTGAATTGTGTTCAGGTTTTCTGCTGACTGTTTCTCTAATTCAGTAAGATTGCTTTAACCATGTCTTTCAACATGCTTGCACCTCTTCCAAGTTTAGTGTCAACTGCTTATTAGAACTTGTTTCCTTGTGCAGCATTACATATTTCTCTTTTTTGCTTATGGAAGTCCCATGAGAAACAATTTCCAAACAATTATTAAGTCAGGCTATAGGATACCTGCGTGGGCTATAGGATACTTACTGCTGCTTCTCTAGCTACAGGGTCTGCTGCTATGTCACAAAGAATATTTTGATAGATTTGAAGTAACTTGTTCTTGACAGCTCTATGTATTACTCAACTTCTTATTTGCTAAATAATTCCAAATAATTTTTATTCCATATTTGAGGGGAATTGAAATTCAGTTGTTGCATCTCTACTTCTTCATTTATTTTTTTTTTTAAAGCTATTCACTCAGTGTTTTCCAGGCCTTTGGAATGACTGCTATCCTCTACAAATTCTCAAAAATGACTGTTGATAATTCTGAGACTGATCCAGTCAGTTTTAATTACCTATGGTGAATTTCAACAGATTTAACTGATTTAAGAATATCTAATTTATTTAATTATCATCTAATCAATTTTTCCATGTTTTTTCCTGGTGTTGGTTTTAGCAGTTGTCTAATCATAGATACCTTTCTGATTAGGCATTAGCACTCCTCTGTTTTTGGTATAAGTGCTCAGTGCTACCCGTTCATGGAAGAGCAAGCCAGTTTTCTATCTGTAAGTGTGCTTACAGAAATGTCTTTATGCATGTTGTCTGAGTGTGTTTGCTGAAGTTTAATTTTCTGAAGCTGATTTTGGTTTTTTTGTGTTCTTCCTTATTTTCCTAAAATGAAGAATCATCTTTGCATGACCATTCAATGTTTTCAGCTGGTTCTTCCCTGTGGGTTCAAGTCAAACCTAGTACTGCCTTCCTTTCTAACTGCTTTTCGCATCTTCTGTTCAAGCATCTTTGTTCCTACCACAGGCTCAGAAACTTGCCAGATGCTTCTCTGTTCCTGTCTTTCTTTTCCCAGGAGATGCCTGTATGGTCATAATGGATATATTTAACTAGGTCGTGTGTTTGAAAAATTTTTGCTGATTCTCACAGAAAAAAAAAAGCTTCTCTCTGATTCTCTTGGTTTCTCACTATATGAAACTCTGACCCTAGTATTGTCCTTGGCTTTGTCCTTTTTTGTCATTACCTGGAAATTGCCTGTAGAACCACCAGAAATAACGTATCTGTTCCCTTCTGTTTGGGGCACTGCACCTTCATGAAGAATAGGACCAATCGAGACTGCTTAAAAGTATCAGGGAGACAAAAATAAGACAAACCAGAAATAAGACAACCAGAAGTTGGTATGAATTAGGTGTTTGGATTAAGGAAGAAAAGATTGACTGTAGACATAGTAAGTTTTCAACTATATAAAAGATATGAAAGAGTGAGCAAATGTTATCTTGAATGTCTGATATGGACAGAAGAAGAAATAAGGCCTTAAAAATTGCAGTAAGAGAAGATTCCGATTAGACAGTACAAATTTTTTTAAAATTTTAACAGGTATAATTGATTTCTGTCATGAGTTGTGGGAGAGATGTGAGAGATCTCTACGTCTCCATCCAAAACCAATATAGATACATGTCTGTCAGGAGTTATGTAGATTTGGTTGATCCTGCCTTGAACTAGGGGAATTAACTAGCATATCCCTTGATCCATGGTTTTCTATGAATTTTTTTTAGATCAGTTTTCAGTACTCGAGCCATACATATTGTTCGAGTCCTAGGGGGAGAATATCCAGCCAAACTCTGATAAATGTTTGATGCTAATAACCCTAGATTATGTCTTGGCTTTCTGTAGTTCCTTTTGTCCTTTGCATGGTGAGGCTGGGAAATTGACTTGTCTGGATAAGATTAAAGCCAAAGATTCTCAGTCCGAGTTAAAAGCCAATAAAATTTCAAAATGGGACAAGCACTGTTTAATTTCTTGGAGTGCAACTTTAGCCCACAGCTATGCTAGCTATTTGCTTTCCTTCTCCATTAGACTCAGGATTGTGACTGGAATGGTACAATTTCTTGTGGTTTTGTTGTTCAGCTAGAGTAACTGACCTCTGTATGGTCAAGTAACTTTGTTTCTGTTCAGGTGATTCATAGAAGAGTTTAAAAAAGGTCCCTTTGTCTCATTTTGTTTTTCATTTTCCAGTAGGAATCTTAAACTTCTTTCTCTTGGCGTTTCTTTGTTGATCTTAGTTTCAACTCTGGGAATTACAGCATCAGTCCTATCTCCTCCTCATCATTTTTTTCCTCCGCGTATTTTGTCTTTTACTCCACAAGACTAAGCTATCTGTTGGCTTATTGTTGTGACAGTAGTCTTTCAGAAGACTCAGAAAAGGTGCTTGCCATTGGCACTGGCAACAGTGCTGTTTCTTCTTCACTCTGCAGTGTTGATAATATTTATCATGAATTATATCATGACGTATTAAGTCTTCTGAGCCTAGGAAAGCAAAGTATGACACTAATAAATCTCAAAGACACTCTTACTAGATTTACACATTTTGTACAGAAATGTGAAACTAGTGGGTTAGCTAGAATTAAACCCACTTTGAACTGCTGAGTGGAGTCATCAGTGGAATAAAACACATGATCCGTGCAGGGTCCGTATTTAGCTTTGAAGTTAGAGGGGACTCCTGAAAACATTACCATCACTTGTGAATCCTTTGATCTTTCTGACAGTGTCTCTTTAAGCCTTTGCATACTTCATCCTTAGAGCTATTGACTTAAAAATAAAATCCCTTCTGAATGCTGCTGTTTCTGTAAATAGGCTAAATGAGCTGGCAACTGTCTTCTGTTGTTTATCATTTTAAAGTTCCTTGTTTTATTGTGTATGCATGTAGACAGAGAATTTTTTGCTTTCTTTCTCTGTAAAGTTATTCCAAGATGTCATTATGATTCATAATTAAGTCATAGTTTTTATCTTTCACTAAAAAAAGGAAAAAGAAAAGAAAAAAAAAAAGCAAATGCCCTTCAATTACCAAATACCCTTAACAATTTGATTGAAAGAACCACAGTTTTTGTCTTAAGGCTCTGGTTGTTAATAGAAGAGCACATATAGTTAAGAGGCTTCTGTGGTTGCATATGTCTGATAGAATTTATTTGGGAGCCTCTTCAGCTGAAGGGAGTGCATTGTTTTGTCTGAAGATAATTATTCCCTGCAATGGACTGAAAGGAAGCCTTGATGGAAAGAGAGAGAGAAAGCTATTCAGATTCTTTTGCCTGGCATTATTAGGTTGATTTTCATGCATCTACAGATGTGGCTTTTGGCTGTAGAGTAGTGAAAGAAACAAACTTTCAGTGCAACCTGTCTTTTTGCATAAATCCACTTCAGACACCTCTTTGAAACGCAGTTCTTCCAGTGTGACAATGGACTGCTGAGTTTGGTAGGCAGTTTTTATAGCAGCAATTTGCCAGCTGAAAATCTCGGGCTTGCTCCTTCTTGCTTAGGCATTCTCCGCATTGTTATGCACGGTACAGTTTAGCCTGGTAAAAATTGGTGGATTTCCTAAATTACTGCATTCCAGCTTTGGCACTTTAACTTGCATAGTCACAGCCCTGCCACCGCTGTGGTAATTATTTCAGGTTTTTAGTGTAGCCCTAAAACAGCTATGGTATTAGCTCAAGCCTAACATCAGGGTGGTGAGTTCTGGATTCCGTGTTGCTTTATTGTGATTACCCTACTGTTAGATTAAAGCTAGCTTGCTTGTTCTGGACAGCAGTAATTCCACCTTTATATTGATTTGAAAAACTAGTTTTGGGTGCAAATTAAACAGATGTAAAATAACAAAACCTCAAATGTTTTCTCTCAGCCAACTGCAAAGATGACAGAATTTTTATTTATTAGTGATGGTGAATATTCTATTATATATACCTATACAAGATATATTTCAACATAAGACATTTAACTACCTTGAATGTATTTTTTTTTTATCTGATCCACCACTGACTTAATTTCTTCTCCATATTTTAATATTTTAGAAATTATCTGGGCTGTTGTATTTGTTTCAGCGCTACTCTTCTTCACAAGACAGTTGAATCTCTTTCTAGGGACTTCAATAAACAGTCCAGTAAAATCAGTCTGTGTGTCAGCATTTTTTATAAAATTACCTTTGTTTGATTTTGGTTCTTTTAAGTAACAGGTGCTTCAGTTGTTACAGGCAGGCTAAAAATCATGTTTATGTCACAGATGAAAAGTTCTGTGTTAGTTTTATTAAGTGGTGGATTTAATTTTAAAAGGATTTCAGATGATAAATGACACAACATAAATTGTAAGAACCTTTTGAGTATGACACAGAATCCTTTGGAGGATAGTGCTCTTACTTTTAAGAATATTAATTGAGCGTATGTGAAAAGAGAGTGGAGACAGAAGCAAAGTAATATTTATCAAAGCTTAATGCAGAGCTATGAATATATCCTGGTCCTCTGCTCCTCCACTCCCAATGTCTTGTCCATTAAAGGGGTGTTGCCGGTGCAGTATCTACTAGGTCCCATCTATATGGAATCCCTTGTCCTCAGAGTTTCTGCAAGGTGAATCTTCCCTCTTTCTCATATTGGGTCACCCATCCCATGGTCTCCAGTTATCCTGATCTGCTGTCATCCTTTTTCCCTTCCTTTGAGGACTCAAACTCCATTCCGTGTGACTGCAATTTTCCTAAGTATTACAGTGCAGACGTCCCAGTATTTATCTCATGTCCTGACTTGGGACCAATCAAGTGTCCTTCTTTAGTTTGATTCCAGGACCAGTTATGAGAAAATAGAACAATTCCAGAATTTTATCATGACCTTCAGTTGATGGTTTACAACAGTTTAGAAAATTTCATATAGCGTCCTTTCTAGATTTCAGAACAGTTGATTTTCTTTCTTTTTTTTTTTTTAAGATTAGCATGTTGCTGCTGCATATTCATATGCGTTTTTGCTCACATAGTATTCATGACTTCAGTTTTCCCCTTAGTACAATATATCTCTGTTTGTGTGCTAAAACATACATTGTAACCACCTTTCCACCTTTCATGTAATAGGAAATAGTACCGCTTGATTTTTTTTTTTTAAGTTTTTGAAAGATCTCCCAAAAACTTGTTTGCTTTACATCTGATAGCAGTTCTGCAAAATACATCTGCAAAGATTGAGAAAACAGGAATCCAATATTTGTGACACACTTGCTTCTTCAGTGCTGTTAAAGTATTTTTATTTTACTTGTTCAGCCGTTTAGATTTTTATTCCTTCCACACAAGCCTAATATATATTCTCAAAGAATATTATGCTTGTGCATTGTATAAACCTTTTTTAATTTGTTTGTTGCTTTACTGGTAAGGGAGAGTGACTTGTACAATCTTTAGATATTCAAGTTACGGTAATTCAGAGGATACATGAAAATTTTAAAAGCTCAGTTGTTGCTGTAATAGGAAAAATTGTGATGTTAGATTTTGTGATGCGATAAAAATATTTCAAATTCTAAAGATCTATATTGAAAAATCTTTTATTTTTGAATGCATACCCAAGTCCTCTTTATGACAGCCTAATTTGCTGAGATTAAGATCATCATAATATGTTAAGATAATGTTAAAGATATTATTTTTTTTATACAAGTGGAAATCCAACAACGTAAATGTAACAAATAATGGATAGCAGTGTAGATGCTGATGATCTTAAAAGATTTACTATTTATTTTGTACAGTCATGACAACACTTCCTATAAAGGACAGGTTTTTTTGAAGTATGAGACATCAACTGTGACTAAATTATATAAATTTGTCAACAATTTCAGTGCCATTTTTCATAGTGTAATAATTCTTTTATCAATATATTTTGATATTTAATGTAAGAGTTTGTTTTGTCTTTTTCTTATGTTGTGTCTCAGTGTAGACTGCTATGGAAAGAGACTGGAAAGCAATAATGTATTTCAGGCTGTTGAAAAGAGAAACCTTCTGCATTATAAATTGGTGTTACCACAGGCGTAGCATTATCCCGAAAGAGTGCATTGTGTCATATCTGTCTTCCCACATTTCTCCTAGACAGCATAACTACGCTGTATGCTACAGATCTTTTTTCTTTAATGTTTCGGTATTTCAAAGAGTAATTCTGCTTTAAAAATAGTGTCTCTTTTTCAGAGAGAGAAATTAAATAAAAATATCCTAAACACATTCAAAATAATTAGATACTTGTAGAAGTTACGTTATGAAAGTTTCACCAGATCTTCATTCCATCCTCTCAGCAGTGAAAGTTTTTTGGTTGGTTTATATGTTTGGGGTGGGGGCTTTGTTTATTTTGGTGGTTGTTTTGTTCTGTGTGTGTATAGTATGTTTTCTATAGTATAGTGCTTTAAGCCTGATTTCTTTTTAAAAAATGACTGAAGAGATGAGATCTTCCAGTCTACAGGGTGTTTTCTTATTCTTTTATTCAAAGTCTGCCTGCAGTTCCTATAAACTGAATCATGACTAGATTGAATGCCTTATTCTATTTTACTTTATCAGATTGTTTTGCTAGTATCTTTTTAAGGAAAGCAAGGACATAGAAGAGCTTTCCAATAATAGTTGTCCATTGTTGTCCATATGCAAAATTTTCAAAAATATTTTGGGGAAACTGAGATTAGACAGCATATGTTGTTCTTTCCACCATTGTTCTGAAATGAAGATGTGCCACTTATTAATGTTATAGCACATAGGCACTGGTATTTTAAAATAAAAGTCAGAAGCAAGAGAGCTTAATAGCAGTTAGGCTAGGGGCAAAATGCAAGAATCTTGCTGAGTAGCCAAGAACCTTGTTCAGCTTTCTTGTGCTTGGAAAAGGCAAGAATAATCTCCTGTATTTACTTTAGGTAGTATTTGGAGAAATGCGA
The DNA here is from genome assembly GCA_036023395.1 of Myiotriccus ornatus. Taxonomy (NCBI): domain Eukaryota; kingdom Metazoa; phylum Chordata; class Aves; order Passeriformes; family Tyrannidae; genus Myiotriccus; species Myiotriccus ornatus. The sequence goes on from JAYRBT010000082.1 coordinate 108,996,533, forward strand.
TTCAACACATAAGCTTGTCAGGAGCAGCCGTATATATAAAAATTTCAAACAGAAGGATACAGACACTTTAGCTAGAAGGAGTCACCTTGTGAATGTACACTCTGGTAAAATATTCTTAGGAAAAGAGTTTAATCTGTTGAAGGCTTAAAACCTGCAGTCAAAATTGAAGTCTGACTAGGAAGTTGAAGACATGCCTTCATTTAATGGATTTATGAGCTTTTGTTGCACCATCTGAGTAACCTAAGAAGCTGCTTTCCCTTGCAGGTGTAAAATGAATTACTCTAGGTTTCAACTTGCTAGTTGCTGATTGAGATTTATTTGTTGGGGTTGAATTTTTTTGGCATTTCTGTTTTGTTCTCCTTACTTCCCTTTGCATTGAAAAGTTAGTATTTAAGCCTATTATTTATTACTGCTTTGAATTTCATTTATCCCACAGCTGACTTTTGTCTTTATTTCTAAGCATTCTGTCTTAAGGGACATGCACAATATCCCACAAAGTAGTATAATCTTCTTTATGCTATTTCTAGTATTCCATAGCAACTGAGGAAAAAAAATGAGCCTAAACTGAACACTACAACACAGGCAATTCATTACAGATTTTCCGCTTAGTATTCAGTAAATTGTCAAGTCCTTATTTTCATCATTAGCATATTTTTCACAGAGCAGAAGCATAGCCATTTCTGGCAGACTGAATTAAATCTGTTTTACTTGAATGTGAAAGAAGAAAACATTGTCAGGCTTTCTATGAAAGCATCATTTTCTAGTAATAATTTATTTTTCTGGAACAGTTTGCTGTGGATGTCTTTGTTTCTTTAAAGATATGGGTGTATATGCTTCAGTCTACCTGTAATGTAGTCATTTCTTAACTGAAGGGGAAAAAACACGGAAAACTCTAGGATTTTTATTTTCTTTTTTTCCTACTTGTATTGTATGAGCTGAAACATTTCCTAGTTCTCTTTTAGCCATGCATTGGCACATTTAATTTAAAATTTTGAAGGACTTTTTTTTAGAATTAAGCCCCCCTTAAAAAGCCTCAGAATTTCACTGTCGAAGGACAATGAAAAAGGTATAACTGTTCAGAAAATTTGTTATGTACATGAATTTCTTTTCTATCTAAGGCTAGCTGATGGCAATTCCATTT
>JAYRBT010000082.1:108997773-109060501 GCA_036023395.1 Myiotriccus ornatus
AGGTATAACTGTTCAGAAAATTTGTTATGTACATGAATTTCTTTTCTATCTAAGGCTAGCTGATGGCAATTCCATTTTATTCATTTTGAGTCTCATAGGTAGTCTTAATTACTGTGAAATTAAATTATGTGCAAGCTCTTCATTTCAAAACAGAATTTAAAAAGTGCCTGAACATATTTTACTTGCTTATGTACTGTCGTGTTAAAGAAGAATATGTTTTATTCAAGATTTGATTTTCTTTCAGCAGTATAGAAAGCTCCCATCTTCTGTTTGTAATCCCAATAAACTCTGCATTTGTCAGTGAGTCTGTTTTATGAGAGCTGTTTGCTACAACCGGTAATTGTGTGGCTGGCAAATGTTTACAGTGTTAATAGAGAACCAAAACATATACCTCAAATCAAAGTATAGATAAAAGGACTTAAAATCTGTATGTATGAAACTTGTGTTTATGGGCAATTGTGTAAATACACCTGCAGACGCAAATTCACCTCTCTACTCATACACAAGCCCTTATAAAAAGTTGTAAATCACAAAATTTTACTCAAATACATCCTTTGCTCAGTTGCTCCAATAGCAAAGAGTATGGGAAAGAGCTCAAACAATCCCTAAGAACTGTTCTGCCGTCTTGCCCTCAATAACTAAAGAGAGGACAAATTGACTTTTTTCCCCTAATTTCTTTTGGTTTTCATTGTATTTTATTATGAGGAAAGGAAAAAGGGGATCTAGTTGCTCTTTTTAGTAAGTAGTACCTTCCAGCAAGAAAAAACCAAGCGAGCATAGCTGAGTCACCCTGTTTAGGATCTTACGGCATCCGTATCTACTGCTGTATAGTTTATGTTTCAATAAGCTTATGATATGTTTATTTTTGCTATCAGGAATCTATCAAGATACACCATTCAGAGCTTCACTGGCAGGCTTTTATATTTAATTAGAAAAAAAAATAAAACAAGTGCTGGATCCAGACAACTAATCTTTCTTGCAAATGGCTCCCATTACTTGCTATTCCTTCCTTTCTTTTTTTTAGTGTTACCAATACACCTGAAGTTTTTGTCCTCTACACTGCTAAATACTTTAGGTAACCATTATCAAATATGAAATCATTTTGTAAAAAATATGTGTCCCCTGCAGTAATCACAAAGGTAAAAAACCTGACCTATAAGTGACAGCAAGGAACTGTTTGGGAAGATATGAGGAATGAATGACAAGCAGGAAGTTGTTGTTTTGGTTTTGTTAAAGACTGCTTGCTGTCAGTCAGGGAATCTTTTCTTGGCCAATGAAGATTAGGCAGTCAAACTGTATTTATATCTTAACTCTGTCCCTTTCATCTAAAACCTAACACCACTAAACCCAGTCCAACCATTAACCTTTCTCTGTAGTAGTAGCTTAGTGGTATAAATGTAAACTATTGCATCAAAATGTCAGTCAGATGATGTACTGAAATTACAAATTTAAATTACTGGTTAAACTGAAGTAGTGTTACAAGATTATTTGTGGCTGAGCTACAATCCACAAAATAATGGCATAATCTGTACTGTTAATTAATTTAATACTAAATTTATAATTCTTTATTAAAAACAGTAAGCGATTTCTGGTTAAGACTGAATTTTTTTGTAAGCCACATTATTTTTAGTTTCTTTGGCTCTCTTTAGCTTGTGTGTCTCAGCTCCTACATTCAGAGGGACTTTTTTATGACTTCAGCAGAATCAAGCTTTCTTTCAGATGGAATGATGTGCCTATCAGGAATGGCCAGTCTAAAACTTTTAGCTATCGGTCCTGTGTTTTCACAAAATATTTGGTGGTTTCTATTGTTACAATTTTAAAACCTTGTGTGTGACATTTTGAAATTAGATTGACTTTTATTTATATGTTAAATAGAAACTTAAGCCTCTCAGTTCCAGACTTAAGGAGCTGTTTAAAGTCAAAAAAAGAATAAGGAGATCTACTAATAGACTGAATTGCAACAGCTGGAGTAAGTTAAAACACAAAAATAAAAGTATCTGCTTGGTCCTTTGAGGGAAGGAAAGAAATTTTGCTATGCTGTTTTGCCAAGTTAAACTCCCTGATGTACAACAAGTATAACTTAAACATTTCACATCCACACAAATATTTTAATTTGACACAATAAAATAAATCATTTGTTGCTATATTGTTGAAGTTACGGGGTGTACTGTGATTGCCCATTCTGCATTTATTTTCAGATTTTTCTTACAGGTAAGAGTTTTAACAAAAATATTTTAAGAACATAATTGGCATTTATTAGTCAGCCAAGTTGTAGTAATTACATTTATTTTAATGTTTAAGGTGAAAGTATGGTCGTGCTTATACAACTGTTTTTGTAGGAACAAGTATTACTAGAAAACAGTAATTTGTTGGATCTAATCTTCATTTGTGATTATTCTGAGCTTCCTTATGCTTTGTATCAGTTTGATTTTTCTACCTGTATATTAGTAGAAAATTAGTTATTGAGTAAAACTTTCTCAAGTACTGAACTACTCTTCAAATACAAGAATATTGAGAAAAATCTTTTGTAAGGGAAGGGATATTTCTTTTTATTTGTTCATTCTCTTGCATGATACAATAGACTTCAGGATTATTTTTTTCAATTGAATAGGAACTGAAGATGTAGAAATAGGTTGTTCTCATATGTTCTGGCTTTCTCTTTTTGGATTGGATTCAATGTTTTGGATGTTAAACATGTTGCTTTTGTGTAATTGTGCCAGAATTTGACATTTAGTTTCAAAATTCTAAATTCCTTCAGTTAGAAGCCATATCCTAATTGAAAACTGGGGAGAAAGAAAAAAGAAACTGTGGCGATTTTCCTGAACTTTTGTAGAAGAGAAGGTGTAAGATATGGTGCACTTTCTTTGGTTTTGAGGAGAAATGAACAAAACTAAAATTAAATGTAGGGATTTCAGTTGTTCATGCTTCATAAAAAGGTTTAGTAATATTTTATACTTCTACTTTAAACGAAGTATAATTCTTTTATCAGAATAAGATATAGGGTGGAGGTGGGGAGGGCAAGAGAGAAAGAAGTGACTGGAAGAAGAATGAAGAGAGAAGAGATGAAAAGACTGAAAAAATGGGAAAGTAGGAGGATAATGGAGAGAGGGAAGGGAAATTAAAAAAAAAATGAAAAGGGAGGAAAAGGAGGAGAGGTGTGCATAAAGCACTGGCAGTGGGGGACTGCAGGGTAGCCTCTGCGCAGACACAGCTGACTCCAGCAACCCCACCACAAGACATAGCTAAGCCCAGCAACCAAGACAGTGGTGCCTCTGTGGTAACAAATTTAAGAAAGGACAAAACTAGCACTCAGGCAGAAGAGGAGGATTAAAAAAGAATGTGTGGAACAGGAGTGTGAACACCAAAGCCAGAGAAGAAGGAAGGGAGAAGGTGCCCTGGGCACCAGTGCAGAGGTGGGGCGCATGCTGGCTGTGGAGGGCCACACCAGAGCAGAGATCCTCACTGCAGCATGTGGAGAATACTATGCTGGAACATCAGGATATTTCCTGATGGAGGTGTTGCCCAGGGAGAGCCCAGGCTGGAGCAGACAAAAAGCGTGAGGAGAAAGCAGCAGCAGAGAGAAGCTGCTGTGAACTGACTGTAACCCTCCCTTCCTCAGCACCACTCAGTGAGGGGAAGGTAGAGGAATAGGGAATGAAAAAGGAAAGTTCAGCCTGAAAGAGGGGAAGCTTTTGTTTCTCTCTACCCAAATCTATTTTAATTGGCAATAAATTAATTTTCCTCAAGTCGAGTCTGTTTTGTCTCTTACGGTAACTGGTAAGCAATCTGCCGGTCTTTATCTCAATCCACAAGCTTTTCATCCCCTTTCCTCCCAGATTCCTTTTGAGGAGGTGGGAGTGAAGGGCTGGGTGGACATTTGGCTTCTGGCCAAAGCTAAGCCACCACAAGAGGAAAGGAATAAAGGGAGAAAAAGAGAGAGGAAGAAACAAGGTAAATAGAAGAGAAATGAGAAGGAAAAAAAGAAAGGAGAAGGAAATGAGAGAAGTGAAAAAGAAGAGATAAAAAATAAAACTGAGAAAGAAAACGAAGAAAGGAAAAAGAAAAGGTGAAAAAATGAAGAGAGGAAAGAAAAGGATAGAAAATACATACAGGGAAAGAAAAAAATAGAAGACAATAAAAAGGGAGAGAAAAAAAGAAAGGAGAGAACAAGAGAAGGAGAGGAGAACAGAGGGAGAAAGAGAAGATATGAAGAAGAAAAGAGAGAAATGAATGGGGAAAAACAGAGAAATACAAGGTGGGAGAGAGAAAAAGGGAAAAAAAGAGGAAGAAAGAAGAGAAATAGATATGAGAGAGAAGGAAAAGAAAGAGAAAGGAAAGAACCAAAGAAAAGGAGACAAGAAAATGAGAGAAAAAAAATAATAAAAAAGAAACAAGTCCTAGCAAGTCCACTGTGGTTGAAGAATCTATAACTACATGCTGTTAGCAGTGAAGTAAAAATATTTAACTGACTGGAAGAGCTTGTATGTGGTACTTTCCATCAAGGAAAAGCAGTAAAATCCATACATTAAAATAACTTTGGTTTCAGCATTGCCATTCAACGAATAGATACATTCTTTCCAGGTAAAAATTTCCAAAGAAATTATAATAAGCATTAAGAACTTTCTTACTGATTTGGACAATTGATTTACTTAGGCAGGTGGGTGGTGTGACTGAAATGGCACAGCATAGCAAACTCTGGCAGCTCAACATGTAGGCATGCATCAGTTTTTAGGAATAGGCAAAGTTAATAGGCCAATTTAATTAGGATAACTCAGTAAGATTTTTGATAGTGAGTGTAAAGAAAGAAAAATAAATCCCTCTAAGACCAGCATAGCAATTTGCTTTAATGCTGTTGTTTCTATCAGGGAGAAATATTATTTAATAAAGTAATGTCATATAACAGTCTGGTAGCTCAACATTGAGTAACATATTAAAGATGTAAAGATTTCTGATATGAAGAAAAAAATCCATAATTCTCATAAATTATAAACAGTTTAAAACTCTCTAGTACTTAGTAGAGTACTTTGTACAGTACTTTGCTTGGCAATACTTTTTTATTATTTCCATGAATGGTTAAATCTTGCCATAATTTAAGCAGTTTTACTGAAATATGCTTGCCTTTTAAAATTTAATTCTAATAGGTCTTAACAACGTGTTGTGATTTGCCTCTTCTATTTTATTTTCATTACTGGGGGAAGGTAGAAGGAGACGTATGTACATCGTCACCTCTTCCAGTTTTATAAATTTAGTCGGAATTGGTCTTAATGGCAGCGACTGGAAAACTTCACTGATATCGCGTGAGGGAGCAGGGACGTGACATCAGGCTCGAGCGCAGGAACGTGTGGGGGTGTGGAGCTCCTTCAGGCTTGGTAATTCTGCTTCCCCTCGGCAGGGTGGTACCTCAGCCTCTCCCCTCCTCTGCGTCCCGATGCAGCAACCCAAGGGGTTATAGCTGAGGCGAGCCAGCTGCATCTGGCATGTAGGTTCGGGAGCGGCTGGAGGGAGCGCGCTGTGTTAACTGACAAAAGGTGAAATACAGGCCTTGCGCTGAGCAGCCTGAAATGGGAACCAGTTGTGTCAGTCTGAGGCCATCCTTCTCCAGTTACTGTAAACCAATATTGTAGCAGAAATAATAATCCTGCTCTCACCAAGCTGCTTTTCCTGTTCTGGGCTGCCCACCTCCCTGGATGCTGGCACAAGCATTCACATGGTTGTTTGGGGAAATAATCAAGTTCTAAATAAATATAAAAGGGGGGTTGGGGAAGAACACGTCATGGAGGCAACAACATGTGGTCTGACTTAGAGAGAAGCCAGTCAGGCTGCTTCACTGAGTGGGAGAGCTGGCAGAAAGTGACGTGAGCCCAGTATTAGTCTTGGTGCAAACCTTGTTGGTGAAAGCAGAAACTACTCCATGGCCTTACATACGGGTACAGAGATGCATTATCGCTGGCATAACTGCAGGGTGGTGTCTTGCAACCACTACAGCTGTGGTAACAGGAGTCCCTGCTGTGGATGATGAGAAAGGCTGGAAATTCTTCTAATCAGTCAGGGGAGGAGTGTGGCTGGAAGCTGTGACTGCATCAGGATTACATTCCTGGTGTAGCATGATAAAGTAAGAATCCTACTCAGCCTTCTGAACTAGGCCTGGCTCACAGTGGTTTCTGGCAACACTTGGTTCTGCCTTCTTTTCCCTTTTTCGTTGTGCAGCAGGTTAATGAAGCCACTGTCAGATGCTGCATGGGCTTCCTCGGTGGGTGGTGCAGAGGCTCAGAAGTCCTGTTGTTCTTTTGCAGTATATTTTGTCACTCTGTTGCAGACCTCCAGCAGAGGCAGATACTCAGAGATCAAGGAGTTCGCAGCAGTTTCCAGGCTTCTTGAGGAAACTGCAGGGAAAACCTTCTGGAAGCTCTGGCTTCTGGGAACTTCGGTGGCATTCCGCAGCAGGTCAGGGCCATTTGACTCTCTCAGTTCTGAGAGACAGTTTATGTTGGCTACTTGCTTCTTGTGGACTACCTACATAGTAGTCACGAGCTGACTCATAAGACTCCTAAGACTGGGAAACTGGAAAGTTATAACTTGGGACAATAGAAGGAAGCTTCTCTGCCTTCAGAGAAGGATAGGTGTGCACTGGAAGGAGGTCAGCAAGATTATCAGGGGAAACAATTAGAGCCAGCTGAGGCTGATGTTTTTTACCTTTACTTTAGCAAGACCTCAGTATCTTCACAGTCAAATTGGTGAAATAGGAACTAAAGAAGTGGACAATAAGGTGTATGGAAATTTGCCTGGGCTGCAGGCCTCAAAGTGTTTTGATCAAACTTACTAACTCCAGTTGGTAACCAGTTACTAAGTGGTGTTGCTCAGACATTGATACTGTTGAATGTTGCTATTAAACACCTAAATCATGGCACAGATTCAGCACATTCAGCAAGTTTGGAGGAAGCAGCTGGTGTACTGGAAGACTGGGATGATGTTCAGAGGGATCAAGACAGCAGAGAACTGTGCTAAGAGGAACCTCATGAAACTCAAAAAAGGCAAGAACAAACTTGTTTCTCTGGAAAATAGTGATTAATGTAGTGGTATATGTTGGGGGCTAACAGGCCAGGAATCAGCATTGCAGAAAATGACCTGGGAGTTGTGGTGTTTAACAAGGTGTACATTATTCCATCAGTGTGCCCTTGCAGCAAAGGGCAAGCCCGTGTTGGGCTGTGTTAGCAGGAGCATGGCCAGCAGGTCAAGTGAACTGATTATTCCCTCTCAGCACTTGGGAGACCCCCTTTGGAGAACCATGTCCACTTTTGGGCCTCCTAGTCCAGGAAAGAGTGAGTCCCAGTGAAGGTTCACCAGGATGGCTGGAGGCTAGAGCATACGGTGTATGAGGAAAGGCTGAGAGCTGGGCTTCTTCACAGAGGAGAAGATAAGGCTCCGGGGGATCCCATGGCACTCCACAGCTCACTAATGGGAGGGTGTAGGGGAGACAGAGCCACGCTTTTCTTGGAGATTGCATAATGACAGCATGAGAAGCAAAGAATGAGAGGCAGCAGACACCACATATGTCATGGAACATGAAACATGAAAAATTCCGGTTTGATACTAAGAAAAATACTTTCCCGGTGAGAGCAGTTAAGCACAGGAGGAAGGTTGTCCAGGGAGGCTGTGAAGTCTCCATTCTTGGAGAGTGCACAAAACCTGAGTGGACGAGGCCTAGATCCAAGTGGCCCTGCTTTGAGCAGAAGGTTGGACTAGATAAATTCTGGAAGTTCCTCCCAGTGTAAATTATATGAGTGTGTGAAACTTGGTGGAACTGAATGTTCTTAAAAATAGCTGTAACTTTTTTTTTTTTTTTTTGGGGGGGGAGGTGCTGTACTTTTTATTTTGCATTTGACTAACCAGTTGTATATCAATTACATGCATGTACAAGATATTCTTAAAAGTCTGCAGCGACAGTTGTGGAGACTGGCCAGTTAAAAAGCCAAATTAAACAAGAGAACTTGGGATAAATTCATAGAAGTCCCTTGTGTAGGATGATTAAATATTAAAGGCCAAAAGGCATTCCATGATTACTGACTGTGTCTTGTTTAGCATAGTCACTTTACTTTCCACCTTAACTTCTTTTTTTTTTTTTTTTTTTTGAGGAGTAAGCTTCACCTACCTTGAAGCCAAGAATATTTGGAAGGGTGGGGTGGTTTTTTTTCATTTTATACATTGCACATTTTGTGGCAGTGTTTTTCTTGGGTTTAGTACATTTTTGACTGTAACACAGTCATTACTTCATTTTTCTAAACATATGTATTTAAAGCCCACAGGGGTCTGTGAAATCTGATACTAAAATAAGACATCGTATATATAAAAAACCACGGTTTCTCTAAGAAAGCCATTTTTTAACCTCTACTCCAGAATTCCTTTAATGTGGCAGGAAATCTTTTTTTTTCCCTTTCTTTATAGTTTTTTCCTTCATGGTGAACATTGATATTGGAGTAGAAAATGAAAAATGTACTAGTGCTTTTTAATGAAATCAGTTAAAACTATTAAAAGGAAATATTTTATTAAAAGAAAAAAGAAAAAAAACATACATTTTTTAATGGGAAGTAGCTGTCAGAAAGAACAGTATTATTTGACCAGTATAAGAATTTGTTACACAAAAAAATCAAATATTCTTTTAAGTGGTGTTGAATGAGAAGGGTCTTCTCAGTCCAGGGGACACCTTAGCTGTCTTGACTAACTGACTCATGCTGATTTCTTGTTCTTTTAGCGTAGTTTTCTTTCTGAAACATTTTTCTTTTGGAATGATTTCAAAAGGTACTCTTTAATCTGTGCTTGTGTCTTTCAAAAACACGTTCAAAATGCCCCCTTTTTTTTGTTAGCATTTTTTCTTTCTTGTATTATTTGTACTACATCTAATGAAATGGTAAGGACCTAAAGTGCAGAGATGCATTTACGTATAACTTTCTTTGAGATTTTTCTTCACAAAGAAGAAAAACCTGAGGTTTTCCCAGGTGTTAGGTAACACAGAAAAGTGTAAACAGTCTCTATAAAACTTGTATTCTCATTTCCTTTCTGGTCAAGGAATGCTTGTTGCCATATGTGAATATCATTTAATGAGGTGTAATGGTGTTTCAAGCATATTTTTCAGAACATTCAAGGTATTCAGGGAGACTTACTCAGAGGCATGGCAGGCAAAGGTAATCAACAAAAATCATGGGTAGGGGTATTTAAATTTTGGAAAAACTTGTCAGTATCTTTCAGTCTGTAGTGTATAATGTGGCATTGATATGATAGGTTTGTGTGGTTTTTATTCTTTCTTCCCAAATTTACCTCCTATACTGTTGGCATCTTGTTTTCAGACACATGGTAAATATTTTCAAGGGCAAATCCATCACAGTAGTTCTATAAAATTATGTTCAGGAACACTCACATTTTACACAGGTTCTGGAACTTTTGTAAATAAAGGCTTTCTTATGAAGGAAAAAGGTAAAAAAAAGAAAAAAAAAAAAAGAGAGAAAGCCTTGCTGGCTTAAGGAGTACTGAGATTTGTGATGAACTTTTGTTCCCAGGGCTTTTCATTTGATTGGTTTAGATGAGTCTTAATAAAGCTCCGTTTTTACCACAGGTGAACTCCATTTGTTGTGTGCTGGAACATTACTGTGACTATTGTCACAAGATTTGACACTATTAGAAGTTTTCCCAGACTTCCAGCACCATGAGATAAAATATACTTTGCTCTAAATAACAAAAAGATTCATTTTCAGTGTTGGAGGGTATCAGAATTTCATCTACTCTGGCCTCAGACCACAGAGTGCTCTAAAGGTAAGGGTGGAAATGCCAAACTTGATTGAAATGTCTGTGAAAGGCAATTGCACAGAGCAGAGGGCAGGATCAGATGTGTTTTCAATAATCTTTACCCCTGCAGAAAAGGAGAAATTAGATATACCATAGTGCAGCAACACAGCTAAGAGGTGAAAAAACCCCTAAGTCTATGCTATCATTTGCAAATGTGAGCCAAACTCCTGGCTACTAAGAGGGAATTAGAATAAAAATGCATGGGTAGCCATGCATATGAGCTTTGCTTTCCAAGAAACATCTTATATTGTGTGGTCAGTTAGTCACGTGTGACTGACAGTGGGTGAATGCAAACAGTCTGGCAAACTCTTCAGCAAAGAAATAATACATCATTTTCTTACCAGCACCCCCTGTCTTTCTGTCATGTTCACCTTCAGCTAGCAGTTTCATTCACTTGTCCACCTTAGTTTTTCCATGCTGACATATGGCTAGAGGTTTATTACATTTGGGCTTTATTGTATGTGCCAATGCCATGTAATCACTGAACACAAAGATTGTATGTAGATGTACAAAAGGCCCAGAGGGAGATTGCTTTATGAAGGAGGATCCTAGAAGTAGTAGAAAGAGGTCCTAAGGGTGGTGGCATAATCTCCAGTATTTGTTTGTTATGTATATCCTTCACAGAAGACTTTGAAATAATTTTTGTGTATCTCTTCCAAGAAGAGACAGCATTGTTTAATGCTTCAAAGGTGGTCTAATAGGAGACTGAGGGCACCTGTTAGTTCTGTGAAAGGAGCTTCACTTCCAACTTCTTCCCTGATTCCAGTTGGTCAATTCAAAATGTAAAACTAGACTTAGATGAGTTTGTAAATGAGATTTCCTGCTAAGAATGGCAAAAAAAAACCCAAAAAAACAAAACATAAAAGCCTTTTCATGATACCTAGTTTGAATTTAGGATCCATGTTGAGTTTCTCTACAGAATTGCTTCCGATTATTTTAGATTTGAAGGACACTGAAAAGATTTGGTTTCTCCGTTAGATATCAGTTCAGTCAGCTGTGATTCCAGCTGTAACACCCTCACAAGCTGCAAAGGGCAGAGTTCCGGTTCATTACTGGGTTCTTCTGCTTGACGTATTTGGGGTTCACTGCTCTGATTAACTTCAGTGAAAACTGCTAGCTTTTGAGACAGACATCGGGTATCTGTGACACTTGTGTTACGTGACAGCCTGTCTGTACTGGTCCTTGGTTTTTCCATCATACTAATAATAATCTTGACTCTATCTTCCCCTGATTTAGTAAAAAAAGAAATCTATATGAGGGTTGATGTTCGAGCAATGTTAGTAGTACATATAACAGGTCTTTTCCCCTGTCATCTCCTGGTAGTTGTTTGCAGTCTGTGAGACTATAGGCGAATGAGCTGTACTAGTCTGTCTTGTTGCCTGATAGCTTGGCTTAGTTATCTTGCTCAAGAATAGTAACCCTGTTGGTGATATTTGAAGTCTGAAGGTCAGGTACCACGTGTGAGGCATAAATAGGACCAGAGATGTAAAAATTTTCATCAAAAAGAGAACAAATGAGAACAAAACTGATGTTAATTTTGGCTAACATGGATAAAATCCATTAAAAATAAGCTTAAAAAATAGATATGTTAAGGAATTTCTTTTAATCCTTTAAAATACATTTAAAGATCCAAATGTGAGAGCTTAGGAATAAACCTTAAGTATAATTTGTTCAAACTGCATAAATAGTATTCTACCTCTATGTACTTTAATTCCTATAGAACTTTAGCAAGTGACTTAAGGCTTAAGACTTTATTTATTGTGACTTTATTTATTAAGTGGTTAAGACTTTAGAACATAAATAGTTTCAACAGTCACATCAACTGTAGGTATCAGGAGTATTTTCTGTAATTCTCTTTAGTAGTCCCTTCAAAATGAAGAAGCCAGTTGGAAGCTCAAAAAGTAAAATGCTTTTTTTCTTGTTCCAACTTATGAATAAGTATTTTGTGTGAGAGGCTGAGATCTTCCAGCTCTACAGTTTCACTAGTCCATATATATAGAAGTAGTAGATGGTTCCCTAGCTACCTACTACCCACATATTAAGAGGTGGTTTTATTGTTTAGTAAATTATATTGGATATGTGATATTTTGGAAAGTCTCCCCTTTTTTTCTTTTGTTATATCCAGCACATCTAATATATTTTCACTCAGTATTTAAAAGCCAATCCCTTAATCAAATTACAGTTTATTTCCAAAGATGATTTGACGGAAATAAGTATACTTGTAGTGATTTAGTAAATAAGATGTCATTGCTATTTTAACATCAGAAAATACAAATTGGATTAATTTCTGTACATTAAGTTAGATGATTGCTGAATGCATTTGTAGTCTCCAAAGTATCAAAAAGTAAGATTACATTAAAGTTCTATTTGTTGGCTGACGGGGGTATTTTAATAATTTTAAGCGATGAACAAATTAACTTTGCAGTAGGAAGATAAGGGGGAAAAAATCAAAAGTTATATTTTAATTGATTATTCAAAACAAGTGTTCGGTTTGATAATTTAAATTGGTTTAGTTTGGATTAACATGCTTAGTCTATGATTTTGGTATTGAGCGAAGGATGACTGAATGAAATGGTACCTGTAATACTGCGATGGGTTGACCTTGTCTGGAGACCAGCTGCCCACCCAGCTGCTCTATCACTCCTCCTCCCAGCTGTAAAGGGGAGAGAGAATAAGATGGAAAACAACTCATGTGTTGGGATAAGGCAGTTTATTAAGGCAAAAGCAAAGCAAAAGCTTGTGTTTGCAAAAGCAAAGCGAAAAATAACACAGTTTATTTTCTACTTCCCATCAGCAGCGATGGTTGGTCACTCCCGAGAAGCAGGGCTTGAGCATGCATAATGGTTCCTCAGCAGGCAGCCACTGGAGACAATGAATGCCCCCCTTCCTGCTCTTGCCTTAGCTTTTATGTCTGAGCTGACGTCATATGGTATGGAATATCCCTTTGGTTAGTTTGGCCTACTTGTGTCCCCTCCCAGAAGGAATGTTACAGCGCTGATGTTGTGCTCAGCAGAAGCCGAAACACTGGTGTGTTATCAACCCTTCTGGCTACCAATGCAACGCACAGCACTGTGAGGGCCCCTATGGGGAAATGAACTCCAGCTCAGCCAGACCCAATACAAATATGTAGTCTGTATTTAACGTTGGCTGAGAAAGCAAACATACTACTTGCAGTCTTCCTGTGTGTTTTGGGATTGCATGGCCAGGGTTTGGTAGTGGGGGGGCTACAGGGGTGGCTTCTGTGAGAAGCTGCCACAAGGTTCCCCCATGTCCTATAAAGCCAATGCCAGCCGGCTCCAAGCCGGACCCCCTGCTGGCCAGGGCAGAGCCCACCAACAACAGTAGTAGTGCCTCTGGGATAAGAAGAGGAGGGGAAAAAAGCTCTGCACAACAGCAGTTGCAACTGGAGAGAGGAGTGAGAATATATGAGAGAAACAACTCTGCATACACCAGGTTCAGTGAAGAAGGGGGAGGAGGTGCTCCAGGCTCTGGATCAGAGATTCTCCTGCAGCCTGTGGTGAGGCAGCTGTACCCCTGAAGCCCATGGAGGTCTGTGGTGGAGCACAGATCCACCTGCAGCCTGTGGAGGACTCCATACTGTAGCAGGTGGATGCCCGAAGGAGGCTGTGACCCCATGGGAAGCCTGTGCTGGAACAGGCTCCATCCAGTACCATGCTAGACCCTAGACCACATTTGCTGGCAGGACTTGTGATCCTGTGGGGGACCCATGATGAAGCAGCCTATTTCTGAAGGACTGCACCCTGTGGAAGGGACCTACCCTGGAGCAGGGGAAGAGTGTGAGGAGTCCTTCCCCTGAGGAGGAAGGAGCAGCAAAGACAACATGTGATGAACTGATCACAGCCCTCATTCCCCATCACCCCTGTGCTGCTGTGGGGGAGGTAGAGAAAATCATGAGTGAAGTTAAGCCCAGGAAGAAGGGAGCGGTGGGGGGGGGAAGGTGTTTTAAGGTTTTGTTTAATTTCTCATTATCCTACTCTGATTTGATTGGTAATAAACTCAGTTAATTTCCCCAAGTTAAGTCTGTTTTACCCATGACAGTAATTGCTAAGTGATCTCTCCATGTCCTTATCTTGACCCATGAGCTTTCCTTATATTTTCTCTGCCCTGCCCAGCTGAGGAGGCGAGTGCTAGAGCAGCTTTGGTGGGCACATGATGTCCAGCCGGGGTCATCTGGCTGGTTTATTTAGACTAATTTGGAACTTCTATTGCTGAAAAAATTGCAGGTGGTTGGCAGGAAATCTTGCACTGATCAGCACTGTCTTCTGTTTACCTCTGGTGTCTACTTCCCTCTGTGCCAAGGGAAGGATACTGTGCTTGTGCCATTTGAATATAGTAAAATGGCCAGGCCTTCTTTCCAGTCCTCACTTCAGTGGACTTCTTCTGGGTATTCCTTCTGATCCCAGGCTGGAAGAGCTTGCTGCAGCCCCAACACTAAAAGCTGCTGCAATGCTGCCAGCCCAGTGAGGTATGGCTATGGGAGGAGAGCAGCTCTAGACCAGTCGGCAGCAGTTTGCCTGTCTTCCTCATGTGTAGGACACCTGTCTTCTTGTCTTGGTATAGCTGCCTAGGTTCTTGGTGGTTTTGTGTGGTACTCCCAAGCTAGGTCATGGCTACAATCTTGTAAGGCAAGTTGGGACATTTTGCTAGCACTTGACATCAGGACGATGAGCACACGGCTCCTTGAAGGTTGTGGAAAGCTTCTAAGAAGAAGCCAAAGATGTCTTCATCACACTTGGCATCTAGTGCTTCATGGAGTGCTGCGTGGAACACTTCAGCAAGCAATGTACGTGTAGACATCTAGTCAATTTTCCAGCATTTCTAGGTGCTGTATATGTTGGAAAAAGTATAATTAGGGTATATTATTAACTTCAGTCTTAATAAGAATTTTGATTTATTGAAGAGAGAAAGAATCATAGGTTGCGGTGCTGGATGCATGCTCAAGAGATCATTCGATGCAAACCCCGGGACACGTTTCCGTCTATGTGCCAGCCAGGACTGGTGTCTGCAAGAGCTTCTCAGGAAGGTCATTTTACAAACTCCCCTGCTCAGTTCTGCTGTTGATTGAAACATCAACAGCTACATTCACACTTTTAGACTATCTGTGAACTTTCTTTTTCTTCCCCCGGTGGCCATGAAGAACATTTATCTCAGTTAACTTCAGCGGCCTTTTACATGTTTCTGGAAAATTACAATTATGCCTTCTTTTACTTTTCTGTTTACTGTTCCACCCAAATGGGTTTTCTACAACCTTCCCTCCTATGTTTTATTTTCTTTATCTGTTGTCAGTCTGAAACTGGTGTAACTTACATGCATTATAAACATATTTTGTTCTGTGTGACTTCAAATACGAAATTAGTTCTGAAGCCTTTTGGTTTTACTTTTATTCCGGCAGTGAGTAAAAATTGTTGCTCCCTTGTGAGTGTTTATGTATCTATATGAAATGAGCAGATTATTTCAAACAAATAAATACAGAACAAATTTACGATACCTCAGTGGTCCTCTTACGGTGGTTGTTACAGATTGGGGAACATATCAGGAAGGAGAGGTTACACCACATACAGTGGGGCTGGGGTTGAAATGCTGCCTTGCTGCGGGACCCAAGGTGTTTTGTCTGCCAGATAATGTTGGGGAACTTTCACGGTCTGCCACACCATATTGCCTAGACAAGTTAGCTTTAGTCAATTTGTTTTCCATATTTAAAACTTTTTTTTTTTTTCTCCAAGATCGTAATTTTTGTCTCTTGGCAAACAATCCAGCAAAGACTGTTAAAAGCATAACCAGGGACATTTTCAGGGTTTTTCTGATGAAACTATGTGTTTGAAAAGTTTACAATGTAAAAATAAGTAGTGCTTTTGCTGGTGTTTTTTCAGATTTTTGTAGGATTTCAGGGAGGGTGGCAGAGGAGGAAATAACTGAAATGTGTACTACCCCTGCGTGTTTTTGCAGAGTTTCTTGTGTGGAAACTGTAGTCTGACGTTTCGGTTTAGGTAGCACTGGCTGTGTGACCAGTAGAGGGAGCCCAGAATCACTAAATGTTGGAGATGTTTTTGACTGGGGGAGTTGGGGTGAAAAGCTTGCTTTGATAATGTACAGGAATTTTGAAAGGATGTGCTGAATACTACTAACTCATAGGGATTTTGGGAAAGGAATTTTTGGAACGTTGAGATGCCTGATGTTTTTTAAGTGATAGAATTGTGTTAGCAACTTTTACATTGGAAGGCTAATTAGTGTTGTATTTTGTTTTTTTTTCTTCTTTCCTATGTTCCTGGTTGTTGTAACATCATAACATCACATCACCTTGGCAGAAAGTAAGTAACTTTTCATTTTTTGAACCTATTTGGAAGTATGTGTTTGGGGGGGGGGGTACACTGCATATATGTATGTATAGATGTATATGCATATAAAATAAACTGACAAGCAGAAAAATACCGATCTTAAAGACGTACTGCTACAGATGGTAACTCCCATGTATGAATGACTTTTAGAATACCACAGTGGTTTAAAGCAGTCTCACCGAAAAGATGATAAATAGTATGAAAGTTCTGCATCTGAAGTCTGTAAATGGTAAACATATTTCTTGTGTGCTGACTGTGGCAATAAAACTTGCAGCATATCGGTTTAAAATATATTATGCTCTTAAAATTCACAGCTATCAAGTTGCAAAGTAGAATATTATTGTATCCAATTTCATTTAACTGAATCAAAGTTGAACTGATTTGGAGTGTTTCAAGAACTTAGGTCAAGCTGTGCCATTTTTGATATTCAGAGATACTCATCCTTATATTTGGCAGGCCTTGACTGCTGTATTAATATCTGCCAGGAGCTCTGAGCAGAAGGAACATGTCCTCAGGCTGTAGGAGAATTTAGAAAGCATGCGATAAGTATTACAGATCCCTCAGAAAGTGCTCTATGATTCAGACATCAGTCTGCATCATGGGATCTTTGATTGCTGGCTTTTTGAACCACAGTCCCATGTGCTGTGATAGCATGCATTGCAAGCATTTCCAGTATCAGTTTTGAGTAACATCTGGGAATTTTAATAATACAGTGTTTCAAGGATGCCAGTGCTGACAGAAGAATAGGCAAGTCATTGGTTAACAAGGATCAACATAGCAGTGAAAAAGGGCAACATAGAACTTAAGTTTGATCTGCTAGCTCAAAATAAATAAATCCTACCTCACAGTGTCCAAATTATTATTTTATTTCCACTTAAGTGTGTTATGGGTGTTTTGTTTTGTGCTTATTATAGACACAACCAAGTGCAGTTTTCAAGAGTGGATATGGCCCTTTGGTTGCATGCCATTAGGAGTTGCAGATATCTGTAAGAAACAAACATAGCAGTAGTTAAAGTACGTCTTGGCTCAGTAGCCGATATGGCTTTCTTTGTAAGTCAAAGAGTAGTTTCTGTTGTCCACTTGCCAGTTGTCTAGACTTTGAAGATTAAGATATCTGCTGTGAGCACAGTAGTGGTCATGAGATGTTGCCAAATCCTCTATTTTGGGTTCATTCATCTTGTATCATTTTAATTGGTTAATGATATCTAAAAATAAGTGCGGATTCCAGAGTGTCTCTATCAGAATAGAAGGATACAAACCGTGCATACATGTGCATGCAGTTTTGTTTCTTGTTGACATACTGAGTTTGTCTTCCACTGCAGAGTCAGCAAGTTCTTTCTATCGTGCAGAGAAAGTCTTAATCAATAATAATGTTTCACTAAAAACATCCAAGACTGAGAGAGTTGAAATCGCTTCATGTTATGTATGTTAACATATGGAAGAGATTACGCAACTAACTGCTGTATTCAAAGCTTTGTGTCTTTTCTTGTCAAACATCAATACAGTAAGGAAAATGTGTAAAGAGAAGTATTCTACATATTACAAAAGTGTTTTAAGTAATCAGTAAACTCAATGAACTCTCTTAATGTTTTCTGTCCCACTACTAGCAGTATCATTTTATTTCTAACATAGTTAGGTTTGTATTTTGTTACAGTATTATATCAAAACCAGATGTGGTATTAGTTTTATTTGCAGGGGGAAAAAAAAAAGAAACAAAGAAAAAACCTTCCCAGAATTTTCATATTGCGTGATCATGTTTAGGATAGTCATAAAATAGATACTTGTTACATATCTGTTGTATTTATCAACAAGCAGCATTTTTACCTGAAATTTTTAATTGGTAATGTGATACATTAGGTGATCTATAGCAAATAAATTATAACAGATGGGACTTCCTGGCCTGAGGACACCTTATAGTTTAATTTTTACTGGAAGAGCAATTACCACACTATTGATCTTGCCATTAAAATAATACATGTACAGTAAGGATAAATTTTGTTGTAATGAAGCCATGAAAATCAACTGAAAACATCACCAAATGAAATACAAAAATTTCAGTCCCGTTTCGTTTATAAAAAAAAAATCAGACATGCAATTTTCAACAAAGATTGGATGTTGTGTTGTAATTCTGCAGAATAAAGAAGAGTACTCTCTGATGAACTTTGAAGCCCTGTTCCTGGTTTATAGTTGAGTATATAATTAATCCTGATATACTTAGCAACACACTTAATTTAATGCACAGGCAGTGTTCCACTTAACCAAGTGGAATATATTTACGTGGCTAAAGATAAGCATGCGTGCAGACTAGGGACCCCAGGGAAGAAGCACAGTTTCAGATTCAGTCCCTGAGTACACCGTGTACATTAGCCAGTAAATGGGGACAAAGATGTGATAGTACATCTATAAATCTTGTACTTTAATTTTTAAATTAAAACAGTATAAAATAATTTATGAATTCCTCCTTCCCCACCATTTTTAGATCAACTTTTTCAGAATAGTATACATTTAGCTAGTGTTAGAAACATGTGCTTTCTTTTTCTGAGATGTAAACGTGCATATACTACAAAGACATCTCTGTCCAAATACTTTTTTCTTAATGTGTTGTATTTCTTTCTTAAATAGTCCTTTAACATGCATTCCACAGTGGTATTACAGTTACTACCTTGAGTAGGTCAATCCCTTAATCTCTAAAACAACTCTAATTAGAAAAGATAATGCTTCATAAGAGGTACAAATGTGTTCATATTTATATATAATAATGCATGCTGACCACGTTAAGCCAGAAGAAACCTTTACTATATATAACTTTTAATTTTAAATGTGTTCTTTCTTGGCTCTTTATTATTCTTTTGTTGCCTTTCATCCTATGGGATGCAGCTGCCCTTGAACTTGGTACTGTTTTGATCATTCATGTGCAGCAGCCACATTGTCTGTAACATTTTAAAAATGAGGCTTCGTGGTGTTATTTATGAAGTAATTTCACATAAATATTTGGACTTTGGTTCTCTCAGAATGTGGAACTGGTTGCTGTATGAAGAAAAGCATAATTATAATTCACAGACTTTTTGCCTCAAGCCTAAGGGACAGATGCATATGATTAAGTTTGAAACCGGTCTGTTATTGTAATGTAGATGTTTTCAGGGTTGGGAGAATTAAAAAAAAAAAGGGGAGGGGGCACAAAAAAAAAAAAAAAAGCCAAGCAAGCATGAGTTTAAAAAAAAAATGGACTGAGGGAATAGTTTTGCAAGAGGCACTCAATCTTGGACTGCACAATTTTATTTTTCAGTGGAACCTCTCCATTAGCTTGCCTGAATGCAATGCTTCATACTAACACTCGTGTAGGTGATGGAACATTCTTCAAAATCCCTGGGAAATCAGGACTCTATGCTCTCAAAGTAAGTTTAAATTTTGTAAATGGAATGTACATATAGCTATTAATCCATTTTATGAGTGTCTCAATAGATAGAAAGGTAAACAGATTAGATTCTTTGGAGAGGAAATGACCTGATAGTCCTTCTAACTGCTTTCAGATGTCTTTTAAAAGGATTTATAATGAAAGTAAACATTGAATGTTTTATCCTAGAAAGCATATACATGTTCTTGAATTTGGCACATGGTATAAAAAACATGTAGCTTAGCTAAAATGCTGCCGTGTCAGAGTTGTTCACAAAAAGGCCTTTGTTTTATGAGCTGTGAGCTCAAGAGGATCACTGACTTTCTCATTAAGTAATTGTATTAATGTTTGATTTTTGAATAGTGAAAAATTATTTGCAAGTCTAATCTAAATCAGCTATTAATTTACAGGCTGCATGGTTGCTTTTGAGAAGGAATATAATTATAGTGACAGATTTTTGCCTTTATGCTATTTCTATTCTTTTTTGGTTTTGTTTTTCTCTTTTGCTATGAACATGATGTTTTCTGTGGGTGGAAATTTTTTCTTGTTGTACATGATCAAACTTAGAGGGGTTTCACAACAGGAGTGGAGGAATGTGAGGCAGAGATGAGAAACAAGTGAGCTTATCTGCTTGGCAGTCTAAATGTAATCAACTAAAATTTTGGGCTAAAGGGAAGGATCTGTTGTAATTTATGACAGATATATTTGGTATAAGGGCATAAAAATATATAGATTTGCCTGCTCCTGATAACTAAAAATTCTGTACCTGAAACTAAATTGATAGTTTTCAGGAGTTCTGTTTCCTAATTCACTAGAACAAATGCTGTTGTTTTTCTTTAAATCGGGAGAGATTCTTGGCACAATTCCAGGTATTCACAATCACTCCCATGCTTGAGCTCCAGGTTTCTTCAGCTATTTGAATTCAGGAAGCAGGCAAAGGCAGAAAAGAAACATTAAAGGATTTGTGTTTTGCTGCAGTGTTGTAGACAGTCAACTGGAAAACTAGAATTTTTGACAACCAAACAAGTCTGTTCCTGTTTGGAGAAAAAAAAAAGAAAAAAAGAAAAAGTGGAAGATCTTGCATTTTATTTGACTCTTTTCTTTTTAAAAAGAGCGTGGTATGACTTCACAAAACAGTTTTTTTGCTTTTGGTTTGCAATTTTTTAATCAAGGTCTGGTTTTATGACTCTCTTTAACTCACAAGCATATTTTATTTTATTCTTTTTTTTTTTTAAATGTAGGCATGAGAGTACACTGCAGTACTCTATTTTCAGAGATGCAGCAGGATTATGATTGATTTTTTTTTCTTGTTAATTTTAGTTTTCTTTTTCTTTTTTAACTGTAGAAAGAAGAATCTACATGCCCTACTGATGGAACATTGGATTTAGGATGTGAATCTGAGTTAGATGGCACTGAAATGGCTGAGACAAACAATAATAATGGAGAAGAAAATGGTGGTAGGTGTTTTAATTCCAATATTAGAGGGCATATTTTGGGAAAAGAAAAAGTGTTGTTGGGATTCTTGTGGTGTGATTTCCAAGCAGTATAAGTAATGCTTTGTACTCAGTGGAACTATTTTTGAGTGACTCCCTCTCTTTTTTTGCCTTATAAAGAAATCAGGAACACCAAGTGCCTTAATTTGACTTAAAATTTTAAAAGACAAGGAATAGTGCTGTTGGAGGAGGTGTTTTCAGGAGGTAATTTTTGGGGCTTACAGTTTTTTCATTCTTGGACCCACAACTAAAGAGTAATTTGTCTTTACCGGGTTTCAGACTTGCAGTTGTCAGATAGACATTTCACTGATTTCAGTGTGGGCGTGGGGGCTTGGTCCCTCGGTGGACTTCTGGGCAGAGGACAAAGTTTGTATTTTTTTTTTGTCAGGCGGAGATTCTCCTGTGTGCCATCCTGACGTAAAGACATGTTGAAGTATCAAATGCTGTGCTTTTGTTTTTTCCTCTAAGATAATGAGAAACTGAAGCATTGGAAGAACTTGAAAATGGCAACCTTAGAAATATTTTTCTTTTTGAGAGTTAATAATTGGTCATAAAGAAAATATTAGTTGCCTAAAATTACTTGCAAGTAATAGAGATGAATCTTATTAAAACTAAACTCATATAATGTTTATAAAGTGAATACTTTATAAAAAAAATAAAAAAAAAATCAAACTTCCCAGGACCTCTGAAATAAACTTTTCCATGGTCAGTTTTCTTCTGCTGCCCACTCACAACCTGTCCCACCACTGGACTGCAGCCTGCTGTTCTGGCTTACTTGGGGTATGGTGAGAGGGTGCCCTGTTTACAACTAGGACATGAAAAGGCTCAGCTCAGTTTGTTCTGCTACAGACTTCCTTTTTGATCTCAAGCAACTTACTTATCTTCCATGCTGCACCTGTACAAGACCGATACTGCAGTTTCACTATTGGTCTCTAGCGCCATTGGAAATCGCAAAGAGTTCGGGGATAGGAGTAACAGAAATATGTAAGACAGGTTGTTGTGGATCTGTCTAGTAGTGAAGTTTTGAAGCTCTGTGGAAAACGAAAATGTCAAGAATTATTAAATGCCTTCTGCCTCTTCATTTTCTTTGATCTATTATGCGTGTAAGTTAACAAATTCTGCATGTGTAGTGGTTTTATGCTTATGTAGTGTATGCTGCATGTGTAAGTGAACCTACATGCTTGTACTTTTTTAACAATTCCTGTTTGATACTCAGAAAACTTGTTGATGTTGCTGATGTACAGTTCCTCAAATTACAGGAAGAGTAGAACAATAAAAAGCAGTGATACAAAGCAAAAGTTGATGTCACTTGTTACAACCAAACAAAAAAAAACACGGCAAAAAACCAGGCAATTATTTAGGATGTAAATAGGGTGTCATAAATTCTGGAAGTAGAAAATTGATGGGGTTTGACTGGAAGGAGGCTGTGTACTATTTTCATAGTTTACAATAATAAAAATAATTCTAGCATTTGTGGTGACATAAAAGACAAGCTGCTAAATTTTACATTTTGGAATATTTGGAGTAGAGCATTAAATTACACCTAGATTGGTTTTAAAGCTGAGAACTTTCCCTTGTGTAATCTTTAACAAATCTTGCAAAACTGCGATATATTTAATTTTTTGAAAACAAGACATTTTAATTTTTTTTGTCATGCAATGGGTATATTAAAAAATGTAAATGGGATGGCAATAGTGAGTCTATATTGCATATAGAAAGGCCTGTGCTGGATGTGATCAACAGAAAATTAAAAGCTGCTTACATGTCATAAATAGCATATCAGTCAGCTAATACAGAACATAGTTTTGTCAAACATGTTTGATAATAGCTTTTCTTGAGACCAAAAGTTTTTTTGTTACAAGTATCACTTATATACACACAGAATTCTGCAACTGATTTCATTTACAGTATAGGAGGCTTGGCTTAAAAATTAGGAATATGCCCAAGAAATACAGCCAGTTTTTAATGGATTGAAATTACAAATTATTTAATCAACAAAGACGTAGAAATCACTGTCTACACTAGGCATTTTTGCTCTTGAGGGTGTGATTTGACCACTCTTTGTTCAGTATTTTTTTGTCAGTACTTTCTAAACACTATAAAATCCTTGTTGCTTAAATTTATTGATAATAAATAATAATTTCGGGACTTCTCTTGATTGCCTTGTAAATGATTACTGTTGAACAGTGTGAGGTTTTTTAGACTTTAAAGTGAAGAAAAAGGTCACATTTGCACAGCAGAAATATATATTCAATAAATCAGTGTATCTGAAGAGCATTTGAGGATCACAACAGAAAATGAATTGAACATGAATGAGATGCTTTTGTTAATTAGTCCAATGCAGTTCTTAGACTATAACTCTGATAGTACTGATTAAAGAATATAAGCACAGTGTTTCCTTTGGGTATAGCACTAGTTAAATGATTACTAGTGTATTGCATTCATTATAGCTGTAAGAAGGAGTTAAGGAAAACAGGAAAGGATCTAGAAAAGACATATAAGAAGTCCTGAGTGAAAAAATACCTCCTTTGTACTGGGGAATTTAATATGGGCAGTCTAATTAGTTTATCAAAGGTGAGGTGATGACTTGTTAATATTTGAGAAAAGGTATTTCTGTGGAAAATACTTGATCCAAAAGACCAATTACACTTTTCACACTAAAGCTGGCATTTTTTCTCTTCCCAGGAAACTATTCTGTTGCATAAAAGTAACATTTAATTCAGTGGAAAAAACACTTTATGAAATTCTCTGACTTTGATTTTAGAATATGTGTGATACATATGAGGATGGGCTTTGCTTGCACATTGAATTTTTAATTGCCCAATTGATTGCATTTTTATTTGCTCATTTCCACTGTGATACAGTCCTGAAGCCCCAAATCTGACAGAATGATCAGAAATTGTTTAGCAGGAGTTTAAAAAATGCCTCTTTAAATGTAGCTGGAAGCAGAGGTTGAAACTGTAAGCGACAGCCTCAATCTGTTTGTGGGCTTTTAGATGGTGGTCTTTGGGAATAAAAAGTACCAGCTGACACTCAAACAGAGAAGAATCATATCCTCAGTGGGCACATTTTTCCCAGTACAAAGGCAGGCTACTGAACAATTTTATTAGCATAATAATATAAAAATTCCTCACAGTTATAAACACATGACTTGGCAAAAGCTGTTACTCCACATCAGTATTGCTAAATGGACAAGTGGAATGGTCACACCTCAGGATTTTTCAAATGCTATGGAGAATTTTTCTTTCCCCACCTTATCCAAAGCATAAGTTAAAGAAACTCTTTAAGGTTCAGTTGATTTTGTTTGGAATGGGATTGCTAATAGAAGCTCTGTAGCAGTCTCATATCTTTAAAATTCCATTTCCCTCAAATACAGGAGTAGCATGTAAAGATGCTGTTGGTAAAAGAATTAAAATCCCAATTACTGTTGCCTGGGAAAATGATGACTATAATATCCTTTTGCCCATCAATAGGATGTTCTGTTCTCAAAAAGCATTTGTCCCTGGGGTTTCTGAAGTCAGGGCTAATCCATCAGCCACGGAGCACAGTTGATTAGAAATTGTCTTCACGCAAGCCAATTGAATGCACAATGATGTAACTGTGGAGGAGACAGCAATTCCTGCGGTAGCATGACTTCCCACCCCAGCCCAAACACCGGTTCTGGTGTTTGCCCAAATATGAGCCACATGTGTCTTCTCTTAAGACACTTCGGTTTTCAGCACTTCCTAGAATTGTGCATTCTTCAACTATGAACAAGGAATGTCAGAATTAATTTCCTAGGCAGTTTTCTTAGAGGTAGTTGACAAAATGATGGACAGCAGAGGATCAGATTCGTGCTGAATCCTGACATTTTGCCTGTAGCTACTGTGCTCTTGAACACGTTATGCTTTTTGGATTAGGAAACCCTAGGATAATTCTGTAGCGGGGAATGTATATTCACCACTGTTTGAAACCTGAGTCCACATTTAGATGTTTAGGTCCCTTCCAGAAGTGGAATTTCTGGCAATTCAGGGAAACCGGTTACCCTTATTGTCTTATTTCTTGGGAATAATATTAGGTGATTCTATTGAAAATGTTTGTGACACATAACAACATCTAAATATGGAATACAATCTTCTAAAAGCAGAAGAGCAGTAATGGAGTAGCAGCTTGAACATAGAGTTTTGGATGACACATCAGCAAGAGATAGTTTTTCACTTTGCTTTAGATTTTTTATGGTGTGTTTTTTTCATCTCCCTGCAGGTACCTATAAAATAAAAATACAGTACCCAGGATTGAGTGTAATTCTTTTGTTTTATTGCCATTTGAGGGGAGTTGTAAGAATGAGAGAAGATACTGTGGAGCTTGAGGATCCTTCTCATCTGCTTTTTTTTCCTGTACAGTAGTTAATGAGGCCTTAGAAATTGGTGGCTTAGTGATGACAGGCTGTATATTTTTAGTGGAAAATGCTGACTTCCTTTGGAATAAGGATTCACAGTTTTCTAAGCTTTGTGAAATGTTTGGGCTCAAAAGCATGCTGTGAATATAATGGGATTCAGTGCAAGCTATGAAGCTGATGTGGTATTTGATGTCTTTTTCCAAAAAATACTATTCAATACTATTAATCAATTCACAGGGCTAGTTTTCAAAAAGAATATTGAGGTTCCAGTAGTACCCTTGATATATACATCTGGTTTTGCTTTTTTTGGCTAACTCATACAATTAACTAACTCCCAAACTGGTTTTCATTTTCAAGAGCTGATGGCAACAGCCAAGTTCTGAATTGTTCAGGTTTGGCAAGTTGGGCTCTAGAGATCAAAGAGTGATGGAGGTGAATTACTCAATACATCTGTGTTGGCAAAGTGTAACCATTTATGTCAATACAAGTATAGATCTGTGTCACACAAAGAAAATATTGAATTTTATGGGTATTTTAGAGAGAGATTTTGTGTGTATGTTTTCCTAAGGTAGTTCTCTCTGAAGTTTCATATCTCCTGAGTTTGTGCATACATTTTATGCTTGAGGTAGACTCTAGTCTTTAGCATATGGTAACAATATTAATTTGTGTTTTGTAATGTGGTAAACAATCCTTCTCATCTGCTGTGGTTTCTTTAACAAAGAAGGAAGTGAACTGCTGATGATTTTGCTGGTTTGCTTATAAATCAGTATAGCCTGACTGAAATCGGAATTAATTGTGCTATTCATTTTGGGAAAATAAGCCCCTTACTGGCCAGGAATTTCTCTGTCTGTCTAGTTATTTAAATCTGTTTACAGTTATTCCTAATAATTTTCAGTGGCAAGGAGGCAGAATAATTTTTAGTTATATTCCTCTAAAAATTATTCCTTTGAAGAAACATGTCTTCTAATTTGTTTTACATAGGTGTCATTTCTCAGGTGGAGAAGGTAAAAGATAATAAAACGTTATAGAGATAGCCTGTAAAATTTCAAATTCAAAGACAACATTGTTGATTTTTATAGATGATAGCCTTTCATAATAATTAAGAAAACTAGTCTTGGAAAAATGGAATAGAGGAAGTTATTTTAAATGGAGTTTGGTGAAAACATTTTTAACATACTCTTTTTTCTAAGTAATTCTAATTCTATCATTCATGT
Source organism: Myiotriccus ornatus (assembly GCA_036023395.1). Taxonomy (NCBI): domain Eukaryota; kingdom Metazoa; phylum Chordata; class Aves; order Passeriformes; family Tyrannidae; genus Myiotriccus; species Myiotriccus ornatus. Next base: position 109,024,446 of record JAYRBT010000082.1, read on the forward strand.
TAACAGCCTCTGAACACTCACTAAGGAGGTCTTATCTTCAGAAACCCAGCTGCTCTTCCAGCTCATAACCTAGCAGTTTATGGCTTAATAGTTGCTTTTTGCTTTATTCCTTCACTCGGTCCTGGCCCTTGAGGAAGTCGATTTAAAGAATGGAGCCTAATTATTCTCCACTAAATGGAAATGCCTCCTGTAGGCTTAAAACTGCTCTTGTTTCCTTTTTCTACTGTAGCAATAATGGTGAATCCTCTTTATTTGCTACCCAAATATTTTCCCTTTATCTGTCACATTCTTCCAGGTTCTTTTTTCCTCCCTAGCATCCGGTTTATTTTTAGCATTCTTTTCTGATCTAGCTTTTCAAGTGAACATGGATCTGATAATATTCATGGATCTTCACTGCTTATGGACAAACTAGTTGCAGGTTTCCAGAGTTGTATATGTGTACAAAGAACACTGTCTCTTCTTGAATTTGTTTTTGCTTTTACTGTGTTCTTTGATCTCCATATCAGAAATGCCTCCTCTGTTCTTAAGGCACTGGTTTTTTCACTAGGATCATAGATATTCATTTCAAGCACTTGCATGTTTTGCTGTCATACGTTTGACCCATTCAGAGAAAAGCAGTTGGATTTTATCAATAGAAATTAATAAATAAATAAATACATTTTTTTGTGGTCACAGGCATTTTAGTACAGTGAGGTTTTGGGACAGATTGATTTAAATTACTAAGTAGCAAAACATTTTTTTAAAGATTAAATTTTTTCATTGTCTTATATTTGTGTTTCATTTCCTACAGAAAACTCATAAAAATATTGTGATTATCCTCTAAATAAAGCCTGTATGTCAATTTTGGTGTTATTTTTTGCTAATAAAGTGTGTAGACTGTATGTTATTAAGCAATTGTATAAATTAACACAGTGTATTTAGATTTTTAATGTTTGTGCCTTCTTCTTTTGGAAAATAGTCAATGACTTCTCTTATTTACTAGATGGTTAGGTTTTATAGCCATGATTTGTATCAAGCTGGTTTTAAATTGGAAATTTAATTAAAACATAGAAAGTAATATTTAAAATAGCTACTTTCTATTTAAAGCTACTAGATATATGAAGAAAAAATATAATGTACAAAATAGGTCTTGAAAAGGAAGTATCATTTGTTGTAAATAAATGAGGTTGACTTTTTCTAATCACAGTGTTGTTTTAAATTTTTAAGCAGCAGATTTCAACTTCATATATCTATTTCTTTAACCATAGACTGCAGGAAAAAGTTTTTGGTTTTTTTTGGTTTGGGTTGCCCTATAGAACTGCGCTGAAATGAAGTATTCCTTCTGTACCTGAAGAGGAAAAGACAGTGATGGAAAGGTATTAATTTCTTCAGTGGGTTTCAGTCCATGAGTTGCTTGACTCATTAGAACACTGCCTGTTCTGTTCCTTGGTTTAACTTTTTTGTCAAACCTTTAAACAGAAGCAAAATAAACCAATACACTGGTAATATTTTTATGCAAAATTGAAGTAACAATAGAAATAAAAATTATGGCCTCTAATAAATTGTGTCTCAACTTCAGAGTTTATTTGTTAGAGGAGAAATGAGCGAAAGCACAAAACTAATACAGAGTTATGCTTATTTTTATTCCTGCTGTATTATGACTTTGACATTAATGGTTGCAGTGTTGAGCGTCATCAGTTAGTATTGTCAGACCTCTTCAGGATGAACTTTATCACCAAAATAAATAGGGGAGACTCTTGGGTAACATCCTACATCACCGTAATGAAAATTGGAATTTCCCATTTGAACAAGACAGTAATAGGAGTTGCAGTCATCCTGGAGAACAGGAATAGGTTTTTCATGACAGGTCACGTAGTATCTGTCCTCTTTTAGGAGGAGCAGTTATGTGTATAACAGTTTCCATTCTTTAAGCATTTTTAAGTTTTTTCTGTTCTCCTCTTAACTCTGGGGTTTGCTTGCTTGCACTATTTCTGGGGGGTTTTCTTCAGTTCTTTGACTCTCAGACTTTGCCAGAAAAGAGTAAAAAAAAATAAATCTCTTTGAAAGAGAAGACAAAAGCTGTGTAATTTGAAATGTCAAGTTTTTATTTTGGTGTAGGTGTTCTTTGTCTCAGGAGCTTAGCTATTGCAGTGATGTAGATTATATAACCCAGCTATTGTTTGTTTTCTGCTGATGCTTTGCTGCTCCTTTAAGTTGTCTTTTTTGATAGTAAGCTTTGCTCATCATGTGGAAAAGATTGATCCAAACCAGGTGATACTGTAACTCAGAACCTGTTTTGTGTTGCAGTTGCTTTGTATATTTTGATAAATCCTCCAAGTATAAGGGACAAAATGACAAATATCAGTTATAAATCTTATGACAAAACATCTGTCTTATCTGCTAATGAAAATTTTTTATCTGACAATAATAACACCAGTGCCACAGAGTGTATTCCCTGTTACTTTAGTATTATTTTTTCTTTCAGTGTGAAAAAAAAGTTTATTACATGCATCTTATGATGGCCATTAATTATTGATAACTAAATTGTCTTTATCTTTTTTTCTTGCAAACACAAAGAAAAAAATTACAATATTTCTTCTGTGAAACACTGCTAAAGGCAAGGGAGTTAGAAGGCTGCTTCAGGTGTCTGCTCATCCCACTGAAGGATGGGAGGAGAAAATATTAAAAAAAACCATTGGGCTACATTATTTTCAGCACGTGTCTGTACAGCTGCTTCAATAGAATCAGATGGATTGGAAAGGACCTCTTGAGATCATCAAGTCCAACTCTTGATCCACTACCACCACAGTTACTAAACCGTGGCACTAAGTGCCACATCCAGTGCCTTCAAACTTATTCTGGTGGTGTGCAAAGTATGGTAAATCTTGGAAAACCATTTACTGCTGCAAAGCATTATAAAGAAGGTATGTCAACACACAAACCAGCTTTGAGCAGTGTTGGAAGGCAGACTTTAACTGAGTCAGCAGAGGAGAATGGAAAAAAGCTACTTCATTTCTGGATCCATGATAATGCTGCTTTAGCTAGGCAGTCTTAGGACACTAGTGAGAACGAGAGTAGTAATAATGCAAGACATTAGGAGTGTAAAGGTTTCTACAGCCCTTTTAGTTGAGCTTGCTGACTACTTATAGGATCCTCCAACTATTTTCACAGCTTTCATATCTGTTTGAAAAAACTGTTTTAAAGAAAGAGATTAATCCCATTTCCATTTCTTTTTAACCAGGGGACTTTTTTCTGTGTCTCACACAACATTTATCCAAGAGGCTGTTTAATGCAAGTACTGTAGTATTTGTCCATTAAAGCATGTGTTATTTAGAAGGCTGACAAGTATAACAGCACGTATTACCTGAGGGACCAGAATTCCTCTTCGCAGGAGATTCCAGTCTACCCGTTAAACAGGAAAGTGTGTGTTCTTAGCTTTACCAAGAAGTACATATAAAACAGATGAGTCTGTCTCCTAAGAAGACATTACAAACTGGTATGAAGTTATATATGTATAAATATTTCTAGAACCAAAGATCATGAGTGTCTCTTGCATAAATGCACATTTAGACACCTTACAATCCCTTAAAAATGTGTTAGTGGGGAAGGTAATTTTTGTCTACCTTCTATGTGAAATCCATAGTTAAACTATTTCAGTTACCTTTCAGGACCTGAAAGGCAAAATATGCAAGGCCTCCAGAACTGCATAGAAAGGGTATGATAGGTACAAATATTTGTAAAGTATTGCATTGACTTAGAATGTGGGTGGATTTTCAGCTCATCTGGACCTCAAGATTAGCTGAATATTTTACAGTGAGCTTTTTGTTTTCCAGGCATTTGCCTGTTTGGGGTTTTTTCCTGTCCCCGAGGACCCCCATAACAGTATTCTGATTTTTTGTTTCTTTTTATAAAGTTTGCCCAAAGCAGACGTCTGAAGAAATGTCTTCCAATCGTGATTCAAGCCTTACTAATGCACCGGTGCAAAGCAAGCTAGTATCTTCCTTCCAGCAGCATACAAAGAAAGCACTTAAACAGGTAAGCTTGTATTGACTAATAATCAATTGGCTTCCCTTTAGCATGTGTGTCATTCCCATACACATAGGATCTCAGCAGAATTTAAAGGGTCTTCTGAGGATTTCTAGTGCTTTGTTTAGTGATGTAATGCTAGGGGGTGTTTTCTGTGTTTTTCTTTTTAACCGATGGTGGTGCAGTCCTATTCGTTGTGAGTTTGATGGTTTTTCAAGGGCTTTTCCGGTAATCAGAATTGTTTATATTATCACATCCCTACTTTTTCTGTGTAAGAATTTATGTTGGAAATTTTATGCAAGGCTTAAACTAAATAAAAAAATATTTTGAGAGAAGTGCTGCTGATAGGTAAGAATCTAGGTATACTTGCTGTTCAGTTTTTCTTTATGGTCTGTTAAATAATTTTTCTTTCATACTGTATTTGACACTACAAGGTGTAAAAGTGGGGTGGGTTTTTAAAAAAAAAAACACACCGTATGATTTATGTTCCATAATAAGTAGTAAAACTTGTAAAAGTAGCTGATTATTCAAAGTCAGCTATTAACTGTAAGCTTAACAATGTGAAAATTATTTTTCAGCAGGGCTAAATTAGTTCAGCTTACTGCCAGAGAAATGAAAAAGAAGAACTAAAAACTAGGCATTTAAAAAAAAAAAAAATTATCATTACCTCTTCTCAATTTTGTGCCGCAGCTTTTCTAAGGTGTTAGCATAATGAGATGATGTTGTTTTAATTTTTCTCATAACTTCTCTCTTAGTTTTGATTAGCAGAGATCTGGTATTTCATGTGGTAGTTTATTGCCAAGTTCTTGATTTAGACTTCAGTTAAGCAAAGCTTGTCCACATCTCCTCTAAATGCTTTAGTTTTTCATGCAGGCTGAGTTCAAATCCAGTAAAATTAATAGACCTTTGTCATTCACAGAAAGTTATATTGTACTTAGAGGCATTGAGGACTGGAAAGGATTATTAAATTGAGGTCTCACACGTGTTTGGTCAGGAAAATTGAACAGTGGGCACAAAGCAGCCCGCTAACCATGAGAATAGTTGTGAAAGAGACAAGCTTCTTGGAAACTCTGCTATACAGGTCTTTTGTGATATGTGAAATTCCCTAATGTGAAGGGAGCAGGCAAAGGGGAAAGGAGGAGAAAAAAAAGAGCAAAGCCACAAATGTTTGAACTTCTGTAATTGTTTAAATTCTACCATTTGTCACTTAGCAGATACATAGCATTGAGAATAATTTTTAAAAGGGCATATTAATCAGAATAGCTTAATTAATATAAAAAGTCATAACACTGATGTGAAAATCTTTGACAACATTCCCTAAGGCTGAGGTTGGAGCAACATCAGAAAGTTAAGTAATCGATTAAAAAAAATTAGTTTTAATTAGGTTGATGGTAATTAGATCCTGTACTTCAGTGTGAGAGTAGCATTACAGCTATCAGCAAAATGTTTTCTCCATACAATATTAGGCAAATGGACATTTTTATGATGGAATAGTGGATTTTTGCTTTGTTCTCTAAAGTTTCAGGTGTTGGCTACTGCCATATATACACTGCAGATTTGATTTGTCATTGTAGCGGAGGTGAATAAACTTTAACAGTGATTTTATTTATAAAATTGCTGTTGGAAATTTATTCTTTCACTTTGCAGTCTTTCTGTTGCTTTTATGGATATATAGTAGCTAAAATTTGTACAAAGAACCTGTAGTGCCTTTGAATACTGAAGAAGCTTTTTGACACTTGTATGCAAAACTCTTTCAACTGATACAAACTTACTGGTTCCATGTTAAAGTAACAGAGGGTGAGGCATCATCATACTCTCAGCAAGTGCTTATATTATATAAATATATATATACTGTATATATATACTGTATATATATATTGTGATGGGGTCTTCCTTAGCTATTGCTTTTTATCTATTGCAAAACAATATTCACAGAATGAAAACCTACAAGATAGTTTTCAGTTTCCTACTCAATTTATTTAAAACTAATGAGTTCTCAACATTACCTTGGTCTTGTGTGCGTTTCTTTTGTAACCATTAAAAGTGAGAGGGAAGTTCTGCTTGAAGATCTGAGCTGTAATTAGAAGATTTTCTCCACTGTTTATGTACTTATTATGCACTCTACTCATATATAATTCTCCTCAAATTATTTTATGATTTGATTTACATATGATTTGATTTTTAGTGGATTCTAGAGATATATTCCTGGGTTTAGATTGCAAAGAGCAATCTCATGTTTCCTTGAAATAGCCTTCATTTTAGAATGTTCTCATAAATCAAATTAGTCACAACACTGCATTTCTTGAGCTATGCGAGGAGCTTTGAGCAAAGGGCGTTTTCTGAGCCCTGCCTCTTGGTCTTGATTTCTCTCAAGTAGCAGTGGATTTGGGGTACTTTGCAGGGGGTAAGGAGGTTTGCAGTTGCAGTGGACTTCCATAAGGTCTGTGTCACAGATCAGACCTTGTCTCCTCACCTTTCAAAGGCTGGGCTGCCATTTTGGTCTGGAAACTTTCTAGCTTCACCCCCTGCCATGGTGTCCTTGCTAGGAGAGAGATTTTGAGTGTTTTACCACTGAGTGTGTTTCATGCTTCTTTTTGATTTCTGAGGGAGTTTCAGTTTTGCTCTTGTGTAATGCTTACACTTGCTCTGGGTATAATGTCCAAAAAATAGTTCCCATTCATGAGGTTTAGACAAAAGAGCCTATGGTGTAGAGCTGCCTTTTATGCTTGGCTTCCTGATGGCAGATTTTACATGTTTCTGTTTCCCTTTTGCTATTGGAAGAGCTTGGGTATGTGTGCCCAGCTGTTGCTGATCTAATACCTTTGAAAAGAAGGCTTATTGCACGCTGTCACATGCTGATTTCCTATCAGTACTGATCAGTTCCATACTGATTTACCTCATTTTCACACTCGAGAGTTTTGGCATGCAGACCCATGTAAGGACCTCTTCCTGAGAAAGTACTGAACTACACCTGCATCTGCTAGCAGTGGTACATGGTCACACTACTGTGTGAATTATTCTTGCTCTGGACAAGGCTAACTCAAGTACGGACATCAAGGCATGGCATAGTATCTACATGCTTCTCTCTGGTCCAGTTTCTGTTCCGTTGACTTGAGGTGATACTTTTTTTGGAAGTCTTCACTATATACAGATTTGTCTATATCTATCAAGATGTTCTTGGAACATTTCTCAGAAGAAACGATCATACCTGCAAACTGGCCTCACATAGGTAACACTGAGAATGTGTGAATATCCAGGACATTGAGGTGGTATTAGTGTCTGTTGGACTCTGATAGCCAAATATAAGAGCACCTTGTCCGTCAGTGTACCAGTTGTTTCCTGGGTCAGTACCAAGAGAGGATAAAGAAGATACGATATAATGGTGTCTGGGATGATAGTAGACCTCCCAGACATGGAAGAAAATCCTGCCTCACTTTTGGCACTTTGGAATCAGCACCAAGAAAGGTACCCATAAATTTTCTGTTGGGAGAAGAGAAGGATACTTCATTCAGACTCAGGATCTGAATACAGACCAGGACATGTCTGAGACTGTGCTGGGCATCCAGATCTCTTTGTAGAGACAGAAACTCCAGAGACAGCAGCCAAGTGGGTTTGGGAGGAGAGAAGCTCAGGAAATAAGGGAATCAACACAAGGTATGTTACTGCCATGGTTTGTTTTGTTTTTCTTAACTTTGGGCTTTGCTTGCATGCTTGGTGGCTGGGTTCATATATGTGCCACTATTTGATTCCTGAAGTGGGTAGATGCAGTTTTTTACTGAGAAGGAAGGCACCCATCCATATGACTTTTATGACTTGTTCTTATAGTAGCAATGGCTACTTCACACCCCTTTTTTTTTCTCCAGTGGATGCTGTCAGGCCCCAAGCAGTAATAGAGCTGTGGGGAAATTATGGTTTAGCTCATGTGTTGCTTCAGAATTATAAGACAATAGACCTGTACAGCTCCAAATAACATTTCAGGCTGACTTTTCAACTGCAACTGTCGTAATTATTAGAAATCAACCTGCAGGAGATTAAATTTCAAAGCAGAATGGTTAACTCTGTAATTTAGCCCTGATTTACCCAAATTCACGGAAGTCGTTTATCAAGATTTCTTTGTTTGTTGGTTGTTTTTTTTTTTTTTGGACACAGGTGTCCAAGTGCTTAGGTTGGCACTGAAGGTAGAATCCTGATCTCTCATGATGCTGGTGTGAATTTGCTTTCCTGCCTTCAGCTCACACTGCTTACCTTGCTTTGAGAGAAGAACAAGAGCAAACTCACCAGTCTTGCTCCCTCCATACTTATTCTGTTAGGACTTCTTTCCTTGACTGCAGCCAGATGCAGGTTATCTCAAAGCATTTTGCTGTCCATAGGAAGTAATCCAGTATGAGTCTGTCTGTGGTGTCTCTCCTTTGACTCATTTGGGCAACTACTCACTCACACGCTCTGATGTAAGCCTGATAGATTTGCCTGCCCTCCTTTCCCTTCCTTGCCCCAAAGAAGCAAAGGTGACAGAGAAGATCACTATGATTTTTGTCCTTATCACTTAGAATTAAGGGCAGGGTGTCTTCCTGAAAGGCTCTGAAAATCCACTGAACTGAGAGGTATTTTTTGTACTGAAGTCCATGTTATAGAGAGTTTGCTGCAGTTCCTCAGTGCCTCTGTTAACCATCTTTCTATGTTTCATTTCAGATGCTACAAATTTACCAATGCCACAGTTGGAGAATTCTGGCTCCCTAGCTGAAGCATGTCATCAGATGTCTGGCAACATAAGTGATGATTCTTGACAAATTTTCCTGTCAACAAATGGGAAAGAAGAAAAACATGTTGCTTTCTGACTTCTAGAGAGACGTGGGAAGGGACAGTGGAATTTACAAAATGCATTCAGAAAAATGGAAGTTTGAAGATGATAAACTAAACTGATTTTCTGATTACCAAGACAAATCTAGGGAAGAGGACAGAGAAACTATGGCAGGGAGACCGCATAATGGGGAGAAGAAGCTGGAAGAGCAAGAGTTCCAGCAGAAGCTGTTCAGGGAGTACATGCATTGCCCGAAGGCTGGCTGCACGGTATGTCCCTCTAAAGGTCCATATGCACGGGCAGCATGTACCAGCTGCTCAACACAGTGCTTTGGTAAGACGCAAGACAGTGTCTATGAGACTCTCATCTGGGTCATCCCCTTGGTCCTCATCCCTTACCTGTGATGGAAAGAAAGGGACAGGAATCTACACAGTCCCTGCATTTTCTTTGTATTGCTTTTTAATAACTAGCTCCCAGTTGCTGGGGGACTCTGCTTGTTTGTTTCTCCTATGGGGTTGTTTGCATAGCATGCTTTTTACAGTGGTCCTGCCCATTTTCTGTTTTAATAAATGTATTTCACAGAATTTCTTAGTCTGAGAAGTAACTAAGGAATTTTAAGCAGCCTTAGAACAGTACTGTGTTGAAGTGTAATTGCCCCCCTACCTCACTGTAGGATGGTGTCCTTCTCTTAAAATATGGCATGAGCATTACCTTTGGTTAAACCTACCATTGCTATGTAATGGAATCTTCTTCCGAATTATGGGTTGAAACCACTCACTTTCTTCTGTTATGTAGCTGCTGTTGCTTTTTTCAAGTCTCAGATAATCCAGCTGGGGGACAGCGGCCTATTACTAAGCACTGCATTTATCTGATCATGTTTTTCTTTAAGTAGCCTGGGGAACTATTTAAGATGTATTGGTCATTGTGATTGCATTAATGACAAATATAATCCAGTTAAGCTTCTCCAATGATGTTACATGATTTTTTCCATATAGTGGCAGTGAGTATCGAAGTGAGTATCTTCTGGGCCATATGAAAAGAACAGCTTTTGATTTGAATCGTCTGTAACATGAAATTATACGCAGGTGACAGTGAATCAGGCCTTGATTTTGAAGTGCACACTAGAAATTGTTGGCCTTTTCAGGGGAAGACAGGAGTTGGAACAGCTCAGAACTCTTCTTAGCTCGAGGAAACCTCCTATAAAATGTTGACAAGCTGTTCTGAGAGCTGTAGAGTAGGTCCCCAGAAGGCGGTGTGCTCAGGATGTGTGTGCATGTGGCAGAACCCAAGCTGAAACAGGATGTCTGGAAGAAAGACTTTACACTGCTTACATTGGTGCAATGTAAATTCTCTGAGAGGTAATATGAGAAGTTTTTTTATCCAGAGAATGGTAGTCTAGCCCTGAAGCCTCTGCTGTATGCTTTGGACCCTATACAGAGTACACTGGCAAATTTGACCTAATGGAAAACACTGATTACTGTTCTAAGATTTTGTATTGACATTGCTATCTTTATTTTAGTTTGATTTTAAACTGTTCTACAAACTCTTTCCTTACCTATATGTGCTTTGTTATGCCAAAAACCAGATTTCCTCACTTTTCAGCTGATAGATGGTATTAGTTTAATACTACACAAACAATTAAAAAACCCCACAACACTTCTCTTTGGAAAAAAAGTGTTTCCTGGATTGATGCGCGTGTCATCATCATTCCCATTCACATGCGAGTCAGAACAGATGTTGAACACATCACATGTTTTTTTTTTTTCCTTCTCTTGTTTCTGTGGTTGGGAAAGCAACAAAAACATTTACTTTGCAGTCTGTCATGATCTGCAGCAACTGAAGCAGTGACTGCATTATTGTAATCCTATAGAAAACAGTGCTGGCTTGCAGGTGTACAGACATGCACATAAACACACACGTCTCTCTGTCTCTGCCCTGCAAACATCCAAGTTTTTAGTTCAGTGTTGGTTACCACACAGGTAAATGTTCATTGTTCATGTACAGTGTAGTCCTGCAGAAAGACCCTGAGCACTATTGGGACCTAAAGAACAAATATGCAACAAGAAATGCTTTGTATTCCAAATACAGACAGAAGTGCCACAAGGTAGAAGGATGGCATGGGGCAAGAACAGACGGTTATTTGAGAAGTTATTAGCGTTTATTTGAAAATAAACCCCAGGTCTCCAAACTTCCATCCTGGTGATTCCAACACTGCTCTTCATCTCCAAACGTTCAGTTGTGTATACTTGGCATCAAACCGATATGTTTGGGGTACAAGTCTGGTTGGAAGTGAATTTTTTTGCTTTGGAAATGGCACTTTGTACTTTGTAGTTTTTTTCCATAGGACACCTTTATTATGCTTTAATCTTATGTTTGCATGCTTATAACCAAGTTCTTTGAATGTATGTTTAATTTAAGAATTAGTGTTATCCTGGAAATAATAATGTGTTTATTCTTCATGATTTTTTGGTGCTTACTGTTTTAGTTTGACTGTTCTGTCTATCCATGAAACAGATTGCCATTGAGAAATTTTAATTTAACAGACACGAGAGGGCTGTCTTAATTTTACTAACGAAATGAGGATGAGGGAGAGGAAAAAGACTGAATTTTATGGTGGTGTTAAGTGAATCAGTGATAAACTATAAATGTATTTCATCTCTGTCAATTTGGGATCCATGACCATGATGCAGAGTTGTTATTTATTTTGTACAGTAGACTTTCCTCAGCGTATCATAGCTTGTGTTTTCACATGGCAGAACAGAAGAATTCCATAGCTTTACATTTCTGATCCATAATGTGTGAAATTTCAAAGGTTATGTTTCATGATAAAGGTTTCAGAATGTAGACTTGACATTTATGGAACAAATAGAAATCTGGGACGATGTTGCTTAATGCAACCAAGTGTTACATGTCTTTGTTGTTAATAACTTAATTTTTAACATTCTCAGCATGTCATGCATTTAAGCTCAAATGAAAGTGTTTTTCTGCATTAATGGTTTATCTGTATGCTGCATTTTTTCATTCTGAGTTGAAAAGATGTGGGAAAGAAAAATAATCTAAAAAAATCCCAAGCAGCAGTGAAATCAGAGCATATAGCTTGACATTTTGCTTCTGATGCTCTTTTGGGGGTGTATTTTGCCCCTCTCTCCAGTTACCTTTTGGGTCATATTGTTTCCTTTCACTCCTCCTTCAAAAATGACTTTATGAGTTCTTACTGAAGATAGTCAACCATTCTGTCATGAGTGAAGAAGTCTTTCCTGTGTTAAGATCAATTAAAATAACATTATTATTTTTAAAAGCATATAATGGCATGCATGAAACCACCAACACACTGTGATATTCCAGCAGGGACAGAAACTCCGTGAAAAATTGAAGGGTACTTGCTCTTGTCACCTCTCTATTAAAAAACTGCTTGGAATTAGAAGTTCACTGTTAATTTCATGGTGTTTTTCTTTTGCCATCTATCTTCTGAATTTATGTTTTCCTAGTTCTCATATTTTTATTTTATTTTGAGTTCTTTGTATGAAAGTGAATTGATAGGTTCCTTAAAGGTTTGGCAATAAAAATAATTTCATTAAACAAAACAATTATACTCAACCCTGTATAATGACCATGGCAGTATTATTCAACAGATGGTCACAGGTTCATTTTTATGAAAGGGAATATTGGGAATTCTTCATACTCATTATGTGCGAGAGATTCACAGATGTCCTTTCCAAATCTGCTTGTGAAAGGCTGGATGTAAGTATTGTTTTTTGGTGGTACTTTTAAGAGAGCTTTTAATGTTTTGACTTGTATATCACATGAACTTTCTTTTTTTTTCTTTTTTTTTTTTTTTAAATTTATTTGCTGTACAGTTAAGGTGGTAGTAATGTTTTACTGCAGCGGTATTCTAGGTATTTACAATTTGCAGCTTTTTTAACTCAAGAATTTAGCTCGAAGTGATTGAAGGCATTTGAAAGGTAAATATAGAGTCTCATTAAAGAAAAATATAAGTAAACTCTCACATGCACTATGTGTGTTTTTCTCTAAATTTCTGTAGAGAAAATAGCACCTTACCTTTTGATAAAATCATTGGCTGTTTCTTGCAGTTCTGTAGGAAGCCCATCTAGGAGGTTGTATCTCTAATATGGTTGAGATGCAAAAGGCATGTTGGTAATAGAAGCCAATGTAGTTTGTGTTAGTTACTGTTTCCATATCTACAGTGAAATCTGGAACTTGTTGTTTTTTCGGAATAAGTTATAACATTTCTCATTCTCTTTAGTGCTAGTTACAAATTTGACTCATCTACTTTGTGCTTGTTCCCATCACCAGAAGAGCCAAAACTAGAGATTTATTTGATCGTGATGACTAGGAAAGCACTAAATTAGCTTGGTGCACTAAAAGCTTAATATAGCAAAGCATTTGGTGCATGTTTCACTTCGAGTAATCTCATTGACTTCCCAGCTAAGTAGAATCAATCTTGGGATACAAGATTCTTGTCTAACCTACGGTAGTCCTGTATCCTAAAATTAATACCCTCAGGCTATAAGTGTAGAGAAGTTATATATTTGTCCTCAGCAGAGACTGTACAGAGTGTCCTTGGTTTATACTTAACTCCTTCTGGTGTTTGGATTTCCTTCTAACTAGGTGTCAGTCAGCAGTTTCTCCCGCCGCTGGGTTGCTTCTAGTGTTGTCTTGCAAAGACTTGTCTATCCAAAATTTCAGACCATGCAGCTTCAAACTCAGAGGAGAATTTAACAGAAAATTGTGATTAGCTGGGTATAGTATGTCCCACTAAACAGAGTGTCTGCACAAACAGAATGTCTGCACAGAATCTCAGCCCTGCAAATCATGTTAGATTATTTACTTATTTTTGTACCCTCCTCTCATGCCTCATATCGTTCTTTTGACAAATGAAAAGATAGAGAGGCATAGAGAAGATTACTTTTCTAGTCTCAATACACAGGGTAATTCATTGGCACTTTATACTAGAAGTTGTATTTTAATGTTCACATGTGTTTTGGGTTTTTTTTGTTTTCATTCTACAGCCTGTCTTTTAGGTGTGTATAACTTTACTGTCAGCTTGAGCCATCCCATAGAGACTGATTTACATACTTAACTATGGGTCCAGTGTGCTATCTGTTCCTTGCCTTGTGAAAATGGAGGAGATGGGGGAGGCAATGGACTGGCAGTGAAACAATTGATGTTAGGGCAAAAAGAAACCCTGACAAACAAATGTATGTCCAAGGGAAATGGTGTCTTTAAGGTTTGTGCTTGACCCTCACATACTGAGGAGCTTAGCCTGTGGCTTGAGAAGTGGGCTATGCCTCAAAGTAAATAGTTCTGGTAGCTACATTTTTCTACTTCCAGCTGTGTTCCCTGGTTTTATGGCTCTAACTGTCCAGGGAGTGTCTTGCGTTAGTGCTCTGTGAGCATGGGGTGGCTTGTACTTCTTGAAAATGCCAGATGAGTTGCAGAAATGTGTGCTTAAGGTCCAGAAGGGTCCTTCCTGTAACACAAAAGAAGGTAAGTGGTGCACCTGACAAAGATTGGGTACCACTCCCCTCGCTCCAGCAGCACGTGTGTCACCTGAGGTGTACAAACGCTGACTTCCTGTCATTGGTGGAGGACACACTGCTGTTTACTTTCTCTCCTTCATGGGAGTTCAGTCTAAAGCATTGAAAATCAGCTGTGAGGCTTTACAAAAAAATCTGCCCTTGTCACAGTGACTGTATAAATCATTAAAATGGTATTTTCTTATGGATGCTGGCAACAAGGCTACGGACCCTTGGTAGAGGTGGAAATTGTCTTGGAATGTCAGAAGGAGGCTGGAGGAGAACATGGAGCATCATTTGGGCTCTAACCATTTGCCTAGGGAGGATGACGCTGAGGATGGATATTTCTTTGCTCTGCTTTTCATTGGGCAAATAAGGCTGTGGGGCACAATAATACAAAGTTTGGGTTGTGCTTATATTGGTGTGTGGTTAGTGCAGACATTACCTTTCCATTCATTTAATTTTTAGTGAACTGTTTGCTATTGTCTCAGTGGTATTACTGTTAATTAAGGATCACCTGGTTTGACGGGACTGCGCTGAGGGTCATTTTTAGAAATGTGGGGAATTTTTCAGAAATGTTAACATTTTAGAGTTTTCTGTCTGCAAGTCTGACTGCACTTGCTCAAGATCAGTATGAATTTTCTGTTTTAAAAAATCTTTGAAGTACAGGCTGTTCTTTATGACTTTCTGTTTGTTTCTTTGGTTCAGCACAGATCTGACCAGCTTCCTCTCTTTCTTTGCTTTCAAGTGTTCTAATTTGCTTTTTATTGCACAGTGCTTATGTGTCTTTTAAGAAGTACTATAAAAGGGGTTAATCGATGAAATAGCTTCTGTGTGGCTTGGTGTATTTTATGTTTTGTAGTGTGTTATTTAGAGGAATAGGCCAATATCGATTTCTTTCTTTTCGGGTTGTGGGTTTTTGTTGGTTTTTTTTTTCCTATTATTTAGCTATGTGAACATTTTGGAAAGATATTACAGATTCATTAAGGTTACAGACTTAAACTTTACAAGGCATCAGTCATTCATGCTCATAAACCTATAGGGATAATTCATATTAAATATGTTCCTTGTTCACATAGTATTACTTTAATAAATCCTCCCCAAGATCATAACACAAATCACAATTGTAAAAAGAGAGTGCACAGTAAGATTGGAGAAAAATAGACAGGAGGATAGGAGAAATCTGTATTAAGCCCAGCCCATTCTGATTAATTCCAGAATTTTAATGCTTGCAGATGTATAAATTGGCAGGTATTCATATTTGTGTGTTTTAAGATCTTCTGAATGAGGTATAATTTTCCATGTAAAATAGTCTGATGGGTATTTGCTATTTCTAATCTTTAAATATTTTGTATTACATTATCAACCCTGTATTCAATACATTTATGAAACACAAAGCACTCCCATTTTTAGAGATTTATTCGTGTATCATTTTTCCCCAGATTTGCCAGAACACCATCATGTTCGTGTTCTGAAGGTTAATGCCCAAAGTCAAACAGACAGAAGCCAAATGCTGCAAGGTTTCCAAGATTAGGACTGATTCCCTTCACGAAAATAAATGATTCCTGCCATGTTCAGTGATTTTGTGCAGCACTACTCACGGCTGAGTGAGTGCATCAATACTGTAGTCCTTACATGCTGTACATACTGATGACACTCTGTGTTAACTTGATTGACTGAGCAGTATACTGGAGAGGATGCACCTGCGAGAGATGTGCAGACCTATATATTTTTATTCTGGTTTTGAAACATTTTGGTTTTACTTTTTTGGGGGGGGAGTCTTAGTTTCACATTCCATGGGTTATCACATTGTGCTGTTAAGGTAGAGCAAACAGTTATATGCTTCTTTGTTGTAAAAACTGGGTTGGAAAATGATCTAAGGTGTATCTTCTTTCTCTTTATAAAAAAAGGGATAAAAAGCCTGATTTTATATTTTAAAGGAAAATGACATAAAGAGGACAAGTGTAAAGTCTGGCAAGTCAATAGCTATGTAAATTATGCTTATTTTAGGGGATTCAATTTAATGGTAGAGAAATGTCTTGTGTAATTCACTTATAAGCATTATTTTTTGTTACAGTTTTATGTTTTGTTATCATTTTTGTAGGCTTTAAGACAACAGCAGAAAAGAAGAAATGGAGTCTCAATGATGGTAAACAAGACTGTTCCTCGTGTTGTTTTGACACCATTAAAGGTGTCTGATGAGCAGTCGGATTCACCTTCAGGTAAATAGCTAAAGGACTGTTTGCAAGATCAACTCTAGTCACAGAGCCTTCCTCTGAATCAGCTGTGTAGCATTACAGAATTTGGAATTGCTGAAATAATGTTTCCACTGGGTGGCTTTGTTTAATGTCTTTATTTCCTTATCAAATCTGGTATCTCGAGAATGGAGATTTTTCTTTAATAAAGAACTGAAGGCACACAGTAAAATGACAATTGGTAATAGCAACAGCTTTAAAGGAATGCAAAGTAACATTTTGTTTGGCTCTGGAGCTCTAATGGAGGACCACATGCTGGCATTCAATACCATAAAAAGGGGAGGAGGGGGAAAAAAAGGCAAGCTTCTCTGTGAATGTGAATTTGTGTCTCAATTCTGCACTGCAATACTCGAATCCTTTTGTTAGCTTTTCTTGTTCTGATACCATGCTTATCACTGCAGCATAACCTTGACCTTTAGCTCTGGTGGTTAAGTTGCATCATTTTAAGAGATTCCTGTGTCTTTGTTTAACAAAAACTGACAATTGTATTTCCAAGCATATCCCTTCTATACATGTTTCTCACAAAGAAATTTTCTTTTTTTAGCTGTAGATTGCTTTACTGCTCCATAACTTGAGGTTAAAATATTCTTAAAGATACCTCTTGGGTATTATAGAACGATGTTATTTTTATTAGATCAGTGAAATTTTTATTGACTGCAGTGTTCAGTAAACTTTAGTTTTCAGCACTTAATTGATTTATTGAGCTTTTACTTCCATTTCCTCTGATGATAAGGAATCGTATTGTGACCAGAAAGGTATATTGCCTTTCAGCAAGTAGATGTCAATTTTTTTTAATCCTATTTTTGTTTTGTTTACGGTGTAGGGCGTGCTGGGGGGATGTTGATAAAAGTGCAAAAGCATCATGTTTGAGGGATTTTATTTTTTCCTAAGGATCCGAATCTAAAAATGGTGAAGCAGATGGTTCTGATAAAGAGATGAAACATGGGCAAAAGTCTCCAACTGGAAAACAAACAAGCCAGCACTTAAAGAGGTTAAAAAAATCTGGTTTAGGTGAGTAGGAGTAAAATAAATATCTTACTTGTAATACTGATGTTTTTCTAAACTCTGTGTTCTCTTTAAAAGATTTATTTTTCTGGTTTATCTGTCCCTTTTTCAAACTCAGCAGCTGACCCTCTCTCAAGAAGACATCTTTCTGGCTACCCGGAAAATCCGTGGTCATTTTTTTCCTCCCAGAATGATTTTCTGTAGTTGTTCTTTAAAGTCTGACAGACCTAAGCAACTGCAGGCAGAGAGGTGATTTAGCAATTAGGTTCTGATTGTCATGTAAGGATTTTGTGGGAGATGGGGGCAGGGTGCAGCAGATATTCTTTCTTCATGGTAAATTTGTTTGCCATCTATTATGCATTTATTCCCAAAGAAAATAGCATGTTTGCTAACATGCTTGCCCTATTAGAAGTTAACCTTCTCTTTCTTTAATTTGTATTATTTCATGTCATTTAGAGATTTGGCTTATAATTTTTGGTTGATTCTTCTTCTTTGGTTGATTTATTTCTTCAGTTGGATCTGTAATTATTTTGAAGCTGCATCTCTTCAGAAAACTGTAGATAGAGTTTCTGGTTTTATTTTCTGTGGTTTTTTAGCAAGATTCATGGATGATGTTCTGTAATTAACAAAGAATTTTCTCTGAAGAGATGCTAAGAGTAAATTTGCAACTCCATGTGATAGGCAGATTTTCCTGCTCTGCATGAAATTTAATTGGAAAAGTTCCCTAGGGAGCATAAAATGTAGTGTTCACTAAGACTCTTGTCTTGGCTAAAGTCAAGTTGAATAATGACATAACTGTTTCTTTATCTTTTCAAAGTACTTTTTGCATTCAGCAGACTGCTGAATCATTTAGACAAGTATTTTGCAGTGTGGCCACGTTGGAAAAGTTAGCAAACAGGCTCTTTGTAGTGACTATATCATCCTAAAAGTTATCTTACGCCTCTCTTTGTGGTGATAAGATTGTTCTTCTTTATTAATCATCCAGCCTAGTCCTATTTTTATGTATCATCATCCTGTAAAATCCAAGGTACTTTACTTCCAAAATACCATGGGTGAGTTTTTAAATATGCTGTTGTCAGTTCTTGGCAAACTGTTTCCCATAAGGCTTGTTGTATCACAGCCTCCCATGGAAGTGCACTTTGGTTTCATATGTGATCTTTCTGCAGATTATTAATCAGTTCCATATGGATAACTAATTCTTTATGTTGATGCAATGGAATAATTCAAAACTGACAATACTCATACAGTATTACAGCTTTTGCTATGCAAAGTTATGTTTAACTTTAGATGATTTCCTGTAACTTTTCTCTACATTTAAGACTGATATACATAATTTCAAGTATACCTTTCTCCCCATCTCCTGATATTACATCAGTTGTTGGCTGATGATATCAAATGCAGACTGAATTAATTAGGTTTTTTATAGATTTCAGAAAAAAAATCTACTGGCTTATTGGGACACCACACATGGAATGCAGGGCATTTTGTAAAGTTTTAAGGGTTACTGTTCTTGTACCTACTGAAATGTGTCTCTTATGACATAATATTTCTTAGGATGCTAAAACAACAATTGTTGAGCATCTTTGAGAATAGGTCCAGCATCCTGTATAGTGCAGGATTCAGTTCCAGGTATTCACTAATCTGCCTACATGTTGTGTTTGGTAGACCTTCTGAGCTCTGATTAAATATGATTACTTTTTATCCCTTTTGGTCAACAGATTCTGCCAAAATGTGATTTCTGTCCTTTTCTGTTTTCATTTTTATACTTTGATGTAGAACCATGGTCATCCCATCTCTTCATAGTTAATTCTCTGTTTTGGAGACTAATTTTTTTTTTTTTCCAAGGCTGCAAGCCTGAGTTTCTCATCTTACACGTTCTATTTCTGATCTGGACAGTGATACCCCTGAACTCTGATAGCAGCTATATAAGGATTCAAAATGTCTTTCTCTGTGGAAAACAACATAAAAACCAGTGACATGTGTTTTGTCATAAACTTCTCTCAGAGTCATGACTAGTGATGCAGTAGTGGTATACTTCCATGCTGCTCCCAAACACTTCACTGAATCTGATTACAAACTCGATACCTGCTAAATTAGCCACGGGAAGGGTGCAGGAGAGAGAATTTGTTGTTGTTCTGAACAGATTTTGCGGGGCTTTTTTTAAGTATGACCATGCTGGGCATCCACATTTTGCTACTGGCCTAGAAATAATACACATATTTCTTCCACAAGTTGATAAAACCTCCACAGTAGTCTGTAAGTGGTAGCAGGTCAAATAAGTAAGAAAATTTGTGACCCAGGCACATAGAGTTAGGTTTCACTTTCTGGCTTGGGTTTTTCATGCTATTAAAATACCTGCCACTGAAAGATGCTCCTGACTTTGAAGTCATATAACTTACTTTGGTTTGGATTATCTCTATGTGTATGTCTTTCCATAGGATATGAAGCATTAGCTGTCGAAAATGTTGCTCTAATTTGGAGTCAGTTAGAAGATGGAGATATGTATTTTGTATTTATTAAAGAATAGAGTATACATACAGTCACTAAAATTGGATACATCATACTACTTGTGTTATGCTTGTGTTCTTTTTGCATTTATATTTAGTGGGTGGAACAGATGGTGAGGACAGTTTATTGTGGTGCATTCATGAAAATGAGCACTTCTTCCATACAATTGTCCTGTGTAACAGGGCACTCGTTTGTAATGGAGTTTCTGCTGTACTGAAATACAGTATGTTGGAAATACATGTTGGAAAAGCTTATCCTGTGCTGAGCACACAGTGCCTGGTCTCATTCAGTTAGTATTGTCTGCTGAAAAATTAAAGGAAATTGCAAGAATGTTTGTGGGAGGCTGTGACTGAAAAGAAGCTTTTAGAATTTAAAAATCTGCATTTTCTTTCATTTGTGCATTTTATGGGTGGTGATACAACCTTTCAGGAAAGAGACCACCATAGGTCTTCCAAGAAATCTAACACATACTTGCATTCTTTTTATTAATGTTGCTGTTAACTAGCATGTAGCATTTGAGACATTACTAATAATCAGTGTGCCTAAATTCCCCCATTAGTAAAACATTTATTCCTCATTAACGTGTCAGTTGTAATCTTTGTTGAGACGTCCTGTGTTAATGCCAAATGCCATCATTGCTCATAGCAACAGAATAGTCTTTCGATTGTTTTTTAGAGCTTCTGCTGGTGTTTGTGTATTTTCTAGTTAAGACCCGTCTTATTGCATCTTTGAAATACTGGAAAGTACAGCAGACTAAAACCTGAAGGAGTTTCCTGGGAGGGGCAGAAGCTTTTGAGTTTTTCCAGCCACCTGGACTCCACTTTCTCCTTTTCCCTTTTGAGTACCGTAATATGTTAAGACTGAAAGGAATAAAAAGGATTTAGCAGTGTATGTGTATATATATATACACACACACACACACACACTTTGAAGCAAGTAGCAGTAATTGCTCTAAGAAGCTTTAAAAAGTACCTTCTAAATATTATCCTAGAAATAATAACAAAATCAGACCTCCAGTTACAGGGCAAAATCAGATATATACCTGTCATTCCTGACAGGTATTTGTCTAATATATTCTTAACGATTTCCACTGATGGAGACTGTATTGTCTCCCTGTTTATCTAATCAGATGTCTCCTTGTCCTTGCTGATTAAAAACTTTCTTTTCCCAGCAACTTAACAGATATATTTCTTACTATGCAAGAGTTTAAGCTCATTGCCTTTGCTATGCACTGTGTACAGTAAGAAGACATTATTTTGTACCCCTGTGCATCAGGTATATATGTATTTCACCTTCCTTCTGCTGAGTCTTTATTTTATTCCTTGGTTTGTACTATTCCTCACAGACCCTGTTTTCTAAACTTCTCATAATTCCTGCTGCCTTCTGTTTGTTGATCATTTTAGATCATCAGTTCTTATGAAAATTCAGAAAAATGCATGGTTTTCAGATCTCCTTGATCACTGTCTGTTCATTCAGGTAGCTTTTAGCAGGTGCTATGGGACACTGCAGATGTGGAGCATGGCAAAAGAGAAGCTGTCCATAATGTTTGATTCACATCAGCCTCGTCAGGCAGCCTTTTGCTTGAAAATAGATGCTTATAATTATTGGTGATGACATGACAGGAATATTTTCTGCTGTTGAGTTGGTCTCTTGACCAGTATGAATATGTCAGCTGTGATGCTGACTGAAACATGGATCATGTACGAGCTCAAGAGACAAATCCAGAGAATATAAAAGAAGCTGTTAAGACATCTAGAGAAGGCTGTGTTACCCTTCTCAGAGTACTGTTTCTCTGAAGCTTACTGTATCATACAATAAAAACTAAAAACTTGTTCTTGCTCTCTTCCTTTGTTTATGTTTAAAGTTATTTCTGTTTATTTACTCCAGGACATTTGAAATGGACCAAAGCTGAGGATATTGACATAGAAACACCGGGATCTATTCTAGTGAACACTAACCTGAGGGCTTTAATAAATAAACACACCTTTGCTTCTTTACCTCAGCATTTTCAACAATACCTCCTGCTTTTGCTTCCAGAAGTAGACAGGCAGGTAAGTAGCATCATGCAATATTTCTTTCTTCAATTTGACTTTTTTATGCTGTGTTTGCTTAGCCGGGTTTGATTGACTAGGAATTGTTCCAAGAAAGAAAAAGGAGAAAATTTCCATACCCTCTTAGGTAAAACTGTTAGATGTGAAATGACTGTAAAGTTTATCTTTAAGCGTCAACCAGCTCCTGCTTCTTTTCTTTCTGAAAACTCTGCAGCTCCCTGATTTGTCTAAATGGAAACTGGCCAGCAGATCTTCCAAACTTGCCAGACCTTTTAATTAGCTTTTCTACCTATGATGTTGAAGATAAACTTCTCATCTTCAAGACTTTATTTACGTTGAGTCTCTTTTCACCTGTTTGTTATCTTACTTGGCACTCTGTCAGTAATGTCCAGGTCAGTATTAGTTCTGTTAGGTTCTTCTTCTCCTCCTAACCTTTTGTGCAGGTGTGTGTATACTCTCTCAACCCCAGTGCACTGAATCCATTCATTCACACCTTTTATAAGGAATTTCTTCTCCAGAGCTTATGACTGTTGGCTCATACAGATCATTAATGAGTTCTGTTGAGGAGAATGATTTGGAGAGTTAACAGGATGGAAATAAAATTTCAATTTCATGATCTTTCCTACAATGTTTGTCCTTCCTGCATTTGTTGATCACATTGCAGGGTTTCTTTTAGCAAGAAAAAAACGCTTTCCAGCATGTCTCTTAGTTAAAATAGCAAAGAGAGCACAAAACCATTTTATTTACTCACTTGTCTCACTTAGGGATTTAAACAGTCTTACCAATTTCAGTGGGGAATACTCATGTACTTAATTCAGACTCATTAACTTACCCAAATAGAGCATTATATTTTTAGCAGATGGTCAGTATCCCTTTTTTTATGTAAGAACTAGAGAATGAAGGTCACTTAAATGACTAATTAAAACCTGGATCTTAAATCAGTATTTCGTTTCAGTATTGCAGGTTTCATTCTTAAACAGTTAGTAGTTAGCCTACCACTAGTGCAGGGGAAAGCAATGCAATATGAGACCAAAAGAGAAAGAAAAATTGTATTCATGTACATTTACTCAGCCTCTTATCAAATTAGATACTGTACATTGTGGACTCTAATTATACACTTAATAACAGAATGTTTGAGAAGGAACATTAAAACCAGAGACATAGGGGAAATGATGTAGTTGTATTTATTCTCAAGCTCCCACAGTGCAGTCAAAATGAGTATTGACAAATGTTAAGAGAACTTTTTTCTCTGCTGTGAAACAGATTTTAACTTAGTACCCAGGAAATATTTTCCTGATACTTTTGGGTTCTTGTTCTTTTTCTAGTTAATTCATCAGAAGAGATTAAAAAAAATAATAATTACTAGGTAAAATCATGGTTTTTTTCTCCACCCATCAAAAATCCCAGTGATCCGAAATTACGTTTCAAGTACAGGGGCTTTATTTAGAAGTTTTTTACTTTAAAATTTATTTTTAAAAATAGAGACTGTAGAACTCACAAGCCCCTTACCTTCTTATCAGTGTTCTTACAGCAGAGGTTTTTGGCAAGAAAATCAAGAGAATATTTGTTGAGTTTAAACATTCCTCACTAGTTAAAAGCAATGCATTTGTTTTTAATTTTTATTTTAGAAAGCGTTCACATAACGCATATAATATATTATTTTGGAGGCCCAACACTGCGTAATTGGACACTGTTACTTTGCAAGCAAACTAATCATAAAAAGCAGTTGTGATGAGACATTTTCAGGTGTCCTTCTGTCTGTCATCTGCTCAGAGCATTCTGTTGGCTTGTGTAGCATACGATGTTTTCAGATGCATTTGGAAGGCAGAAGTCATCATTCATCTCTGGAACTTTAATGGAAATGTTTGGCCTCTAAGAGTGAGAGTTTGATAATTGTTTTCTGGTGGAGAGTGGAATAGCCCTAAACCCTCACTTTGCAGAAGTCTTATTAGAGAAAGAAATGCATCTCTTTTTTTAGAATATCTGAGAATATGCCCTTGGCTACAACTTTAGAGTGGCATCCCAGATACAGACTGAGGGAAGCAATTGAACTGCTTCCTGTGACAAGTGGAAAATGCCAGTGTAGCGGTCAAGAATCAGTTGAGAAGGAGAGGGTATTCCAGCCTGGGAGCTCTGGTGGGAGTCTCTGTTGTTGGTCCCTCTGGACAAGGCAAGGGTATTCAGTTTTGCTCATTTATTTTTACTGTCTAAATCAAATGGGGCATCAGGCAAGCAAAAACAGTGCAAAACTATTCTTTGAGTTAGCTGCCCATCTCTGGGCAAATCTTCAGTTTTATTGCTTTCTACTGTCCTTTTCTTGTTTCATCTGAGAATTCTTATTTCTGCTCCTCTGGCTCTGAAGTGTTTCCTCCCTCTGTGTTGCTCTGCAGTTGGCTGCTGTTGTCTTCCCCAGAGAAAGCTGCATTTCTGTTGTTGTCATGTGTATATAGTATGTGAAGTACTGTAATAAATGGCACTATAAAAATGTAATAGAGTTATGCTATTTGTGTATATATAGTGATCTGTGAAATAAATTACTAATGAAGTGCAGTCTCATTTAGGCTTTATTACTACTCCACATAGAAAAACCCTATGATGAATGATTCTTTGTCATTTCTGTCATAAACACCATTTTTCTGGGCAGTATAACTCCTCCTCCTTCAATAGCACTGAGCCGAAACTTGTCATGCATGTGTCAGTTTGAATAAGCATTTTTAGAAGCCATTAGTTAAGGGAGTTGAGGTTTACTATTTTTTTGTGTGAAAGTGTTTATTATAAATAAATGACTTCTGTCTCAACCCTGGTGAGCCTAATGTGTTCATAAAAAGTTCAGGGCCAAGTTAGGGACTTATTGGGATGTGTTTTCTGGTCTTTCTTTTGTTTTCAAGTTTTGTGGTTGATATCAGGGAGCCGTTTGAGTCCATGGAACAAAAAGCCTTAGAAAAGATGTCCCAGAATGGAATAAGTTGAGAACAACTCTGCTGATGTTGGTGCTGTCATTTTTTTGACAAAGAGGAAATTTGCCATTTTTTGACATATTTTTTTTCCCTTGGGAAAAGATAAATTCTTTCTTTATTCACAATTTAAATTGATTTTAGCTTGTATATTAGTTTATATTCTATTTCAGTAGCAATGAGTCTTGTGTGTAACTTTCTGTATTCAAAATGCCTGTAAAAGAAGTTGGAGAAAGTTGGCAGTTATGGTAGATACATTTTATCAAGGTTTTTATTTGTTTTCATTTGGATTCAGATTGAATTAGTATGTAAACATTGTTCGAATCATGGAGTCATAGAACATCCTGAGTTGGAAGGGACCCTCGAGGATCAGCCCCAAGAATCACCATGTGGCTAAGGGCTTTGTCCAAACACTTCTTGATCTCTGGGTGGCTTGGTGCTGTTACCACTTCCTTGGAGAGCCTGTACCAAAGCTCATCCACTCTCTGGGTGAAGAATCTTTACCTAATATCCAACCTAAACCTTTGCTGACATAGCTTCGTGCTATTCTGTTGGGTGCTGTCACTGGTCACTGGAGAGAAAAGCTCAGTTCCTGAGAAGCAGACATGTCCTAGACTTGTTTGTTTAGCAGACTAGTCCAAAGTCTTGCATCACTGGATACTGGGAACCTCATGACTGAAATTTGAACATCCAGATTTTCAGCTGTTTTGATCTGTATGGACTCAAAGACTCAAAATCCTTGAAGCTCAGCTGATACAGAAGCCTATTGGGTGATCCCACAGGAAACTTAGGTGACTGAGCTGTAAATATAGAAAAAAATGCAGGTTTAGAAACTATATGGAAAGCAAAGTCTACATAAAAGATTTCAGTTATCACAAATTCAGCAAAGTATTTTTCTGCTCTAATTAGAACATTCTACAGCTAAAGAACAATGGAATTTTCATCAAAGAATACCTGATTCTAACATTGATACATAAAGCGATAGTTACATGTAACAGAAGCCTTCTTGACCACGTCTCAGCAAATACTCATCTTCAAAACAGGAAGTTTTTCTCTGTATCTGGATTGCTATACAACATCAGTGCCTCTTTAAATATTAATTAAACAACATATATTCTGCAGGGATGAGTAAACAAGTCTGTGCAACAGGCTGCTGAAGAGAAATGGCAGTGTCGTGTCTACACCAGCTCTCCGTGTAGGTGCTATTGGGAAGTCAAATTGCTGCTATTAGCACTGGGATATGGGCAAAATGAGGGGAAAAACACCCATCTGCTAAGCTTCCAGGAAGAGAAGTGCTGCCTCATCTGAATAGTAGCAGAAAGCTGAAATTATTTTACTAATCCTTAGAGAGCTAAAGAAAATGTTCTTTCCTGAATGCTGTGAAAAAAATGTGTCTTTCCAGACTCTACAAATGCTTAACACAATTTCTGATCTTTGAGAATTTAACTCCCTGTTCTATATTTTCTCTTCTGGTAATACTGGGATATTCTGAGCCCCTTGTGATTTGCACCTGCCCTGCCCTTTCACATAGGATGGGAATTTCTTCCTACAAAAACATTTCAAAGCCTCCTCGGGCATGTGTGTTATGTGGCAGTGCCATTTTATCTGACCAAACCTATTCAGGAAGAGCATTTAAAACGGTAGAGGAAATTCTAGTAATACTTATATCTTGTCCTAGCTTTACTTGTTT
This sequence comes from Myiotriccus ornatus, assembly GCA_036023395.1. NCBI lineage: Eukaryota > Metazoa > Chordata > Aves > Passeriformes > Tyrannidae > Myiotriccus > Myiotriccus ornatus. Next base: position 109,051,249 of record JAYRBT010000082.1, read on the forward strand.
ATGAAAGAAATTTAGCAATATTTTATCTACAGTTTATAGATAGTCAAGTTAGTTATTTAAATTAAAAACTTCAATATTATTAAGGAATTACTTAAGCCTTGTAGTACTGCATTACCGTCTGTGAATATTTCAAGTTTGTCGTAAGTCATTCTACTAAAAAGAAAAGCATGATGTACAAATCAAAGGATTCTAAAATGGGTCAAACACCACCTTAATCTCTTTCTTTTAATTTCTAAATTGGTGAATCCCAAAATAATTACTTTCTCTTGGTTCGGTGCCAGTATTACCATGCAATAACATCACAGCATCCTTTTACTTTAAGGTCAGTGCAGGTTCTATGTTTCCGTCTTGGCCTGTTCAATTTAGACTGGTGCTGGCACTCCCAGTTTGATTCTTTCTCTTTGCAAAGGTTCCCTCTCACCTTGCATTGAAAGAAGGCACAGGGTGGTGTCAGTTAGTGATACACTCTGTTCTGTTTAAAATAGTAAGAAGTAATTTTGGGGAGGTTATCCACAGAATTCTACAGACAAAACCTCTTTGCTTTCACATAGTATGAATCAGCTTAATACCATTTTTACTATTTGAGCAATGATGGCAAAAGGTAACCGCTGTTTTCGATGCGCACAAATTACTCATACTCCCAAGCACATCAGTTGGAATTCTATAGTGGAGAACAGGTAATGAATAATACAAAATGTTCTTGTGTTTGTAAAAGACAAGGAGGGAGATCTGGTATCTGACATTCTGAACACTTAGTGTTTAGTATCTCACTGTATATTAGTTTTATATTAAAAGAGAGTAAACGAAACTTGATTTTTGTCATTCCTTTCCTGTAGCAGTGTAACCATCTTCCCATTTGCTTTATTGACTTCATCAGTGCTTGAGGATTATATTTGCCCTCGGTCTTTATCATAATTTCCTTTATGAAAAGACCAACTGCAGAAATAGGTGCTACATTGTATTATGTGCTCCCAGGTTTATTTTATGTTTCTATCCATGGAATTATTGTGTAGCAGTAGCTAAATGGTTATCTTATCTTACTTAGATGCCTTTTCTGCTAATGCTACAACCTTTTAGCTGTGTCCTTTTCAATTCTCTATCATCAGTAGCTTTCAAATATTTATTATGTTCCTGTAAATGTTTGAGTTTTACACTGAAATAGTTTTTGGGTTATGACAAAAGCAATTAGTTCAGAGGAGAACATTTGCAGTTGAAGGTTAAATTCAACATATGTCTTCTGCACCTAAGCATATTTAAAAAGCTGTTAAATTGGCACCCCTGTGTGTGCTGTAACTGAAGGTCATTTTATGTCACATTTCTCCCTTTAACTGACATTTTTTCCTTTGGTTTTGCTGGTTAATGTGGACTGCATGGTGTCATTGTAATGTGCTTTATTTCTACAGCTTTATTAAGGTAGTTTTAATGTAGGTATCTTATAGATGAGATTATAAAATTCCAAAGCATTTAAACTGTGTTTTCAATAAGATTCTGGGGCTCTGATTCCTGAGCTGAGCTAGCCAAGGGTGTTCAGACAGGTTTACTACCCCCAGCTGGCCCCGCTGTCCTTGTGCAGCAAGGTAATACCTTTTTTCCTAACACAGCTGTGTGGTTGGTGTATGTGCAAGTTTCACAGTCATGCATTAACAACACATATCAGTTTCATTTTACAAGAGTTGAAAGCTGAAAGGATTTTACTTCAAAATTCCAGTTGTCTTTAGCTACACAAATACTCTTTTAGCTTCCCTAGGCAGTCCAGTAAGGCTCACTGCAATTGCATTGCAATCTGGCTGCTCTGATTGAAGTGGTAATGGAATTCTTGTTTGCTTGTTTGCAGTAATCCCTAGAGGTCCCCCTCAGTGTCATTATGTCTACATATGTGAATAGTAAGCTTTACATTTCTGATTGAGTGTCATGTTTTTGTATTTCTGCTGGCTTGGTCACTGTATTTCAGAAGTGTGAATCAGTGTTTTCCACTATGTCGCATCCACGTTGTGGATGTTCATGTTTGATTTCTGAAGCCCTAGTTACAAGCTGTTGTCACACTTAAGGCATGTCTCACCTTTACAAACAAGTTTTGCCAAGGTGTTAACAGAACTATTGCAATTGCTTTTGTCTATAGCGAGGCTCAAGTCAGTTGGAACATCTAGTAGGACACAACAATGGTGCTGTGCCCTCTGAAAGCTAAAAGTACAAGAGCCACAGCCATCTCTGTGGCATCCTCTTCCATAAGTCCTTTTGATGTGTGAGGGGCCCTGCAGTCAGGGTTGTTCTTCTGATGCAAACTAGTAAAGCTTTTGTTCCCCTCTCCTTCCCTCCAAGTGAGTTTTATAAAGTACTGTGCACAGCTGTTAGTGCTTAAAAAAAAAAAGGACCTTGTATGCAATACAAGTTTCATTTACATTTGACAGAATTATTAGCACTTTAAAAAGAGGACTGATAAAACACCTCTGTTCCAGTGGGAAAGTACTTACAAAAGTGCCTTTTTAACAGACTGCTAGGAGCTATGTTGCGAGAGTTTAACTAATATGTGGACATAAATGGTAAATTATAAGGACATGGGGGACTGACATGCTTGAAGTTATACAGGTATTAAGGGTTCATTGCAGTGCTGCAGCGTATAGTGTTTCAACTGTTCCGCCCTTACAAAATGCTAATAATTAAGTGATATGAATTAGTCTGCAGTGCCTCCAGTGTTGCCATTGTAGGGCTGCAGTGGAATTAGATTTCTTACAGTTCTGAATCTGAGGACAGACAAAACTTGAAACAGGATATTGGATGTAGGTGCAGCAAAAGGAAGATCAAGACATAATCCATCTATGCCTCTGCACCAATCTCCTTCACCCCTGCTCTCACACTCTCTCTACCTCTCCCCTCTGCCTTTCTCCCCTTCTCTTTCCTTCTTTTCCATTATATTTGTTTTGGTTAAATAAAAAAAAAGGGGAAAGAACCTGAGCCTTTTTTCCTAATTATTTCAGAAAATTACTATTCTTTGTCTTTGAATTATTTAAACTCAGATTTTCTTTAGCTTGTTCTCATGATAAGGACATGCAGCCATCTTTTTGCACAGGAGGGCAGTGTTTTCTGTTGCCTAGAGAAAAGGGATTGACTTCAGGATTTTCATTTACGACACTCATCAAAAATGACTAACTAATTTTAGATGCTTCCATGTAACTTCCTCTCACCTTCTGCTTCTCAGGCTCAAAGGTGTATGTCAGTCATTTTATTAAAAGTTAGCCAAATAGACCCTGACTGCTTACATCCCTTTTTCTGCACCTTCCCCAGTGTATGAACATTCTGGCATAATTTAATAATGTTTTACTTTCTCATAGTGTCCAGTCATCTTTTTTTAAACAAGTTCCATAGATGTTTGTCTTGATCACGGTCCATATATGTTTTTCTATTTTTTTGTTGTTGTTGTTTTTTTTTTACCCGAGGACTATGTACCTTTTCTGGTACTTTATAAATGTTTTCTGTTTGCATTGTGTTCTGACATGCTTGGGATCAGGACTTATATGAAGGATGTCTGAGAAAGAAGATTTTTAATTCTTATTTCTAGAATTTGAATGCACTTAGAAGGCACTGTTTGCTGCATGATCTGGTTTTCCTTCTGAATTACTTGGGTTTTGTTTCATTTTAAAACATGTTTTATCTTTCACTTTGCCAGATTTATTATGCGCCTTAAATTCTTCATTTAATTTCTTGCATCTGAGCTCAAACAGATTGGATTCTATTGTCTTTTTTGACACTACAGTGTATTGGAACGAATATAGCTATCCCACTTGTCTTCTTCATTTAGACAAGGTCTAAATTAACAAGTCACATTTCATTTTGAAAACATATGTTTGCAATTCTTCAGTCTTACTCGGCATATTTCCCACTTTAGGGAAGATGGAAAACGTCTTTGTTTTTTTTCTCTAAAAGACACTTCTTCATCATTTGCTCTTCTTGTCTGAAGCAATTATTCCTATAGTAGTAGATATTTTCTTTTTCGTCCTTTGATGTTTAACTTCTGAGTTTAGTCTGGTTATTTTTTAAAGGACTAAAGCAATACTCAGAATTACTTTCACCATCTGTCTTCATTTTGTATTTGAAGACAAACTGTTAGTGTTATGTTGATGATCAGTTGGGAATGATGAGAGCTTTTCTTATAAGGACTGATAACTTCCTAATCAGAACTAAATAAAATTAGGCATCTTCTGGGTCAGGTTGTACTCTACTATGAAAAGGTGAGATCCATGGCAGAGAGCTGAACATGAACACTCAAGTTGTATTACATCAGAATTGCTGTGAAAGCCATAGTGTGAGTTGGTATCTTTCCGTGCCACCTACCCAAACCTGAAATTGTGGTGACTGAGTTTGTTGTTCTGGCAGCAATTCTTAAGTCAGATCCATGTATTGCTGTCTGCTTTATTCTGTAGTGTTGGATGTTTCTCTTATCATTCATGTACTTCTCATTGTTACTGTAGCTATTTTGTGTTCACTACAGCAAAAAGGTCCTGATAATTGCATCTTGTCAGAAGCGTTTCCCTTATGCACCTGTTTATATACTTTCTACTCAGAAACTCTTCCACTGTTTGCTTTGGTAACTCTTTTAAGAAAAGATAGATTTTTCATCAGTCATCGTACGGTGTGTTAATGTCTGCATGCATTTTTCTGTTTGAGATAAGTCTCTGAGTGTTCCTTATCTTCAGACAAAGAAACAGTTGCTATCCTTTTGTCTCTGTGGATTTTTGCAAGTCCTATCTGGTTTTTTTAAATGTTCTGTGTCTTCGACTGCATTACTTCTTCCTCATTCCTACCATCTGTGTTCTCAAGACCTGAAATCATCAATTTGTATTAAACTTGGTAATTACCGAGTCCTTAATTATTCATTGTCTCTTTTTTTTTTTGCTTCTCTCCAGTATTACACTGTGCCTTTCTCTGCATGTTTCTCTTTCCTTATTTTTATGTATATTAGAACTGTTGACAAGCCTTTGCCTCTCTTGAGACTAAAGACAGGCCAAGAAGAAAGGGGCAGTGGTTGTTGCCTTCAAGGGGATCAGCATATGTGTATGGATCTCTTCTGTAAGGTGGATTACGGTCTGGTTCAGATCTTAGTGGTCAGGGTTTTTTACAGACCTGGTAAGACCACACCTAGAGTGCCTTGTCAAGTTCTAGGACTTAGCCTAGAGAAGAAAAGGATCAGGGGCTGTCTTACCAATGTGCATAAATACCTGAAGAAAGGATGTGACAGGACCAGAGGCAATGGGCACAAACCAAAAGACAGGGGGTTCCATACGGACAGAAAGTAAAACCTTTTCAGTAAGGGCACAGGCTGCCTAGAGAGGTTATGGGCTCTCCATCCTTGGACATAATAAAAACTAACTGATTTTTATTCTCATCCGAAGTGTATTATTATAGTTCAATAACACAGACGTGTTAGTACTTTCAATGTGGTTCTTTCAGGTCTTGGAGATTAATGAAAGGCTTGTGCTTTAACTTTAGGTTACAGGTACTTCCTGTGGACTCTTGAGCTCTGTACTTTTGTGGCCATTTCCCTTATCGTGTGAGCTTTACCCAAGAGTTCAGAAGTAATCCAGTATTAAGGAGTTCTGTAACAAGGCAGTCTAAGCTCGATATTGAAGCTTAATGATGGCAGCGGGTCTGCTCATGTGCCACCTGGAGCATTGTGTCCAACTCTGCGTCCCCCAGCGTAAGAATGATGTGGACCTGTTGGAGCAATCCAGAGTAGGGCTATGAAGATAATCAGTGTGACGGAGCACCTCTCCTCTGAAGACAGGATGAAAGAGTTGGAGTTGCTCATCCTGGAGAAGAGAAGGCTCTGAGGGTGCCTTAGAGCAGCCTTCCAGTACTTAAAGGGGAGCTACAAGAGAGCTGGAGAGGAACATTTTAAAAGGATGAGGGGGAATAGCTTCTAACTGAAAAGGGTTAGGTTTAGGTTAGGTAATATATTACATATTAGGGAGAAATTCTTCACTGTGAGGATGGTGAGTCACTAGAATAGGTTGACCAGAGATGATGTGGATGTGCCATCCCTGTAAGTGTTCAAGGCCAGGTCAGGTGGGTCTTTGAGCAACTTGGCTTAGTGGAAGGTCCCTGCCCATGGCAGGGAACTAGATTCGGAACTAGATGATCTTTTTAGGTCGCTTCCAACCCAAACCATTCTATGATTCTGTGATTTAGTATAAGAAAGCATACACTGTTTTGCACTGGAAATTGTGTGGGTTATTCCATTGCTAGTTTCTGAATAAAATTTGTAAATAAAATATGGTCGCAGAAACATCTGTTTAGTCAACCTTTAAGCAACAACAGCAGGGATGCTGCACTAAAGAAAATACCCTTTCATTAAATAAATAGTTTTAAGTCATCGTCTTGAATATTAAGCGTGGCCAGCTCTCTGGATTCTTTCCACAGCTTCAGAATTGAAGGGCACCAAAATTTGCATGAGCCATAACAATTTCTAAAAAAAAAATTACTGGATTTTAGCTTTTTAATCTATCAGAGAAATTAAAAGTGAAGAGCGTCAACTTTAATACAGTCAACTTCTGTATTTCATACAATAGGCAACTAATCCATGGAAGTCTTTTGCATACTAAAAGTTAGCATTGATTGCTGGCACAGTTTAACTGATACAAATAGAAGATGGTGGATGCATGTATGTGAGTAGTAGCCACAGTTATATCAAATGGACTGAAATATTTATGGAAAATAGAAATTCCCCTTTTCAGTCTTATGCCCGCTAAGCTAAATAGAAATAGAAATATTTTATTTGACAGCTCTCCTAGTAATTGGCTATTATGTGGTCTTTTAAAAGCTTTATCTACATGATCTGTTCCTTGCAGTTATCAAGGGCTAGTTCCACCAGTGCTTTGATCTGATAGTGTTACCATATGGTACCACTCAGATATGACTAAATGCTGAAAAATATACCATCCTTGCTTAGCACTGAGCTGTGTAGCAGAAATACTATCAGCAGAAGTGCAGCCATTGTTTAACAGAACTCACAGGTTTCTTGTGACAACTATAGATGCTTTTCCTTTTCTTACCCATGTGCTTTCACACTCATTCTGTATTATAAGACTTGCCAACTGTTAGAGATTCCTTTTAGTTTGCTCCCATTTATCACAATTTCTTTGAATAGTAGTTGTATAAGTGGAAAAATTACTTTTAGTTAGGTAGTGTCATACTTGAACAGGAAATGGAGAAACTTCCTCAATTATTTTCATACTAGAAATACATGCAAGTTCATTTTAAACTATTTTTCAGGTGGATAAAAGTTTAGTTTTATAATCGCCAACTGTTGCTTTGCAGTGAGGGCTCTAGCTGTGGAGAACTCCTTGACATAACTGGTTGCCAGGTCATTAGCCAAAGTAGTGAATAGGATAATGATTGTTTTGCATTATTATAGAGAATTTAGGCTTTTATAAGAGCAAGCAGATCTTGTTAGAGTTTCTTAAGAATGTGTCAGTCAGAACATGAAGAGTCCAGAGACTAACAAGGGCACATGTAGTAATAAGTTCTGTTCCACTTAGAGTACCTCATCCATTTTATGATGGAAAACGTTGGTATGGAGAAAGCCTTATAATACTACTCTCTGCAGACATTCTGTATTTCCCAAAAAGAACTTCTGTTTCTTGGGTTTAATGAGAAGTCTGTTCTACGGGGATGCCACGCTTAGCCTCAAGGCAGAAAGTATCTACCTTGACTTTTAACATGCCTCAACCTGTCAACTGCTAGCAAAAAAGATGATGAGTGAGTAAGGATCCTTCCAGCCATCATGAAGCATAACTGAAGGTGGATACAATGGGTCTTTGTTTGAGCACAATGGTTCCAGAAACAGAGAAAGTGTGTCCGCAGTATAAGCAGAGCCAGAAGACAGCACAGTGCTCTGTGCTATGACATCCATTTACTATATTTTGAAACTAGTTGTAATCTAAGGGTTTAATTGCATGCAGGCAGTCTAACCCAGTATCTTATGAAATCACAGTGTTTCTGAAGGCCATTCCATCCAAATGAGGGGTTGTTTCAGATGTGAATCATGAGCTGTGGTCAGTTACACTAGATTGCACAGAGTGACCCCTTTGGAAAGGCATTAAGAGGCTGGAGGCCCAGAAGCCAGAATGCAAAGACTGACTTAAGAATTTGTCTTTGAATGTGGAGGCTGACAATTGGTCAGAAGAAAAATGCATGTAACAGACCTTTCAGTTTTCTTTTTAATGATGATGTAATAGGTGGAAATTTGATATGCCATCCTTTATCTTTTTAAACTGTGAAACACTCTTGTTACTAATTTATTTTAAAATTTCTTCAGCATCTTTTATATCTTGAAATAGCAAATATGCCAGGGACAATTTATCTAGTCTTCTCTGCACTAAGACAGAATCAACAATGTCTGCTTGTCTTTAAATTGTCTAAAAGGTTATTTGGCTGTTCAGTGATGGAGAATTCACAGCCTCTCTAAATAAGTCTAGTGCTCCATTGTTTTCACTGATAGAGAGTTTTCTCCTCGGGGTCTGATCTGAATCTCTGTTGCTGGAATTCTGTCTGTTACTCTTTGTTCAGTTTCGGATCTGAGATTACCATGTCCCTGTTTCTTTTTCTTGAGAAGCTGCCCTTATTAATACAGTCTTTGTAGATGTAGGATCTTAAATCTGTTCTCAGTCTCGTTTATCTCCTTTGCATTTTTTACCAGTTCTAAGTTGCATCAGTCAGAATTGAACATATTACTCGAGCTCAAGTGACAAGTAACACCAAGGAGAGCAAGACTAATTTCTGTGTGTTTACACAGTACTCCTGTTTCAACTTAGTGTTGTGCTCACCTTCTTTGCAGTTTTACAGCAAGGTTGACATATATTCAGTTTGTGATCAGTCCATGTGCTCATAAGCCACAAATACTTTTTCACAAAAGGGTTGGACAGCCACTTAGTTTCTTTACTTTGTAATTCTCTAGTTATGTATTACTACATTACTTACCAACTATGGAAGAAAGGACTGGCTACTTATGAAGAATTTAGGAAGACAGCTAGATCATGCAGAAGGAAAATCAGGGAAACAAAAGTGCAGTTTGAAGTTAATTTGGCCACTTCTGTTAGGGATAACAAAAAATCCTTCTATAAATACATTAATAATAAAAGGAGGGGCAAAGAAAACCTCCATTCTTTGATGGACTTGGAGGGAAACATAGTTAATAGAGATGAAGAGAAGGCTGAGGTACTTAACACCTACTTTGCCTCAGTTTTTACCAGTAAGACAG
>JAYRBT010000082.1:109060601-109121980 GCA_036023395.1 Myiotriccus ornatus
ATGATATAGTAATTGGAGTTGGATCAGGGGTTGGACTTGATGATCTTGGAGGTCTTTTCCAACCCAATCTATTCTATTATTCTATGATTCTACAAGAGTCTGAAACTTTGCATTTGCCACTGCTGCAATGCCCTGCTTATCCCTAATGTTTCCAAAGGAATTCACAAAATAATCAAGAGAATTCTGAATTTATGTTCTACATTTCAGTGTACTCAATCACTCTCTGACTGATGTTATTTGCCAGTTACTTCCATCTTTTTATCATGCCTCTGAAATGCAGCCCCCCGGTTGATAATAAATAAGCAATAGTTCCCTAAGTTCTGGGTAGTTCCGTGGTGACAAAATTACAATTTCTGTATCCTGGTTTTGCTTAAGAAAATGTTATGCATTGTTACAATCAAGATATAAAACTTGTACTGCTTCTCTTCTATCACAAGGGCTTTTATGCTGTCAGAGAGAAAACAGACTGATTTGACATGACCTATTCTTGACAAATCTGTGTTGGCTGTTGCTCAACTCCTGATTAACTTCCAGGCAGTTGTGTGTAGTGTTATAGCTTACATGGTTGGCAGGGCTGGATTAACAGTTGGACTCGATGATCTTAAAGGTCTTTTCCAACCTAAATGGTCCTATGATTCTATCTTGTGCTTTAACCATTTCACCATTTAACCATTTCACATATTTTCTGGAGCAAGAAGACAAGAGGAAGAAGCAAGGTACTTAGGCTTCTTGCATCAACTGAGATACGCTGTGGTATGTAGTCTAGTACCCAACTTTTCTTCAAAATGTTATAGGTCCCCTATAGATTCTGAGTTGAGTCCACCCAGAATGTGCCTAGGGCATCTCAAAAAAGAGTTGCTTGTCTGTGTAGGCCATAGAGTTCTTCTAAAGCTGACTAAATCTCTGTCCTTACCTGCACTTATACCCTTCTTTAGACACAGGTGATACATGTGTGTTATATGTGTATAAATAGCATGTATAGTTTTGTATTTGTCCACTTCACTAAAACTCATTTTATATTAAATAGATTCATATCTGGCATTTTAACAGACTAGACCATCAAGCCCAGGTGATTTGAATGCATTTAAGTAATATTTATTCAGTTCCTTGCTTGTTCAAGCTCAGTTCTTACCCTTTTACAGTTGATACTAGTTGTTTTAAGCTCCACAATCCAGTAGATTTGTGGTGAATATGTATGCAAAAAAAGGGGAGCATTAGCATTAGCTTTGTCTTTGTATCCCTCTAGTTTTTCAGCCGTGTTGCACAGTGGACTTTTTCTTTCACAATCTTCTTGCTCCCAATGTACTTACAGAATTACTTTTTCTGGAATCAGATGTGTCCCTTTCCAACTGTGTCTAATTTTGGCCCATTATACCATGCTCTGCTGTGGTATTCTTGCTTGGTAGGTTGACCGGGTTTCCATTCTCTACATGCTGTGAGGTCGACAGTGAGGTCCCAACTAAGACAATGTGGTCTTATTGTACAATCCGCATTAGTCCTTTGCAGGAGGTTTTGCACAGCATGTGGTCAGCATTGTTTATTTAAAGAACTATGAGGGTTTTTTAACTCCTTTTTCACTAGCACCATGTTCTTGGGGATTCTTCCAACTAACTGTGCATTTATGAAAGTATGCCTACTGGAAACATTTTTGTTTAAAATTTTTTTGTCATTTCTTCTTTCTTTTTTTTCCCAAACAAGCTTTAATCCTTTATATTGCTATCAGTCATATGAATTATCAGATCTCCATTTTGCCAATTAAGGCAAAATGTTGATTGTCAACTAAACCTTCCAAGTCCTCCTACGTACCATTTGTAGTTCTTGCATTAGTGTTCAACCATCAAAGACTGAGATAAATGTACTACTTTCATTACATTAGCCTCTTCTTTAACCCATCCTTTTATAAATAAACTTGTTTTGGCAGTGATCCACAGAACAGGATTTATTGTATTTGATTTGCCCATACTATTGGGCTGTGTATATAAATACAGTGTTCAAATTTTGGAGAAATTAGCAAGTTTGTTTTTTAGAGCATGTTCCTTTCCTCCATGAGGGCCGTTTTCCATTTCCAGAGCCATTGCCATAGCTCTAAACCTTGGGGCATCACTGCGTGGGTGAAGATGACAAAGCCATTCTGCCCATTCTACCAAAACACAACTTCATTACAGAATCACAGAACATGCTGAGTTGGAAGGGACACACAAGGATCATCGAGTCCAACTCCTGGTCCTGCACAGGACTATCCCCAGGAGTCACACCATGTGTCTGAAAACATCATCCAAACATTTCTTGAACTCTGTGAGGCTTGGTGCTGTGACCACTTCCCTGGGGAGCCTGTTCTAGTGCTCAACCACCCTTGGAGTGAAGAACTTTTTTCTAATATCCAGCCGAAACCTCCACTGACACAACTTCAGGCCATTCCCTCGGGTGCTGTCACTGGTCACCACAGAGAAGAGATCAGTATCTGCCTCTCCTTTTTCCCTCACGAGGAAGTTGTAACTGCAATGAGGTTTCCCGTCAGTCTCCACTTCTGCAGGCTAAACAGACCAAGTGACTTCAGCCTCTCCTCATATGGCTTCCCCTCAAGACCGTTTACCATCTTTGTTGCCCTCCTTTAGACGCTCTCTAATGGCTTAATATCTTTATTATATTGTGGAGACCAAAACTGCATACAGTATTCAAGGTGAGGCCACACCACTGCAGAGTAGAGTAGGACAATCACCCAGCATATGTCTGTCTCTGATGATAAAAATAGCAACAGGTCCCTAGGTTCCATGATGATTCCTGGAGTCTCCTTGTCACTTCTGATCCACTCAGTTTCATTTCTGGCAGTATTCTTAAAGTGAAGGTAGAGGGCCATCATAAACAGTGACATTGGTAGATTTTGCAGGCATCATACCTACAAACACCTTCATGAGATTCATCAAATGGTCTCTGTTGTCCTCATTCCCTCATTTCAGATGATGCAGATCGAGTCAATACATGAATAAAGACCTTGAAGAGCTGTTTTTCTCACTGCAAAGTGGATACCGGTCAGCTCAATAGTCCTCTAGGCCACACTGACTGCATCAGCTAGATCTGTATTGACTGTTATAGGGATTAGAAACCAAGGCCATATCTAGATATTTACATCAGTTATTTTAATGTTAATCAGAATGCCAAACAGGTATACCCCAACTCTCCATTACTTTCTAAGTTACATTTTTATAGAGCTGTAGCACCTAGGCCAGTATGCCTTTGAAGCTAACACAAATAGTAAAATTGCTTAAATTCATCTTTGTCATCAAACAATAGTTGGAAAGTGGGAGTTTGGATATTGTTTTCGTTATGATTGCTAGCAGTCACCCCTTCTATTCACCCTCTTAAAGAATCCCAGAGGCACTTTCAGTAGTAGCCTGAAGCCACTGATCGTAAGTGGCAAGCATCCAGTTTTGGTGCTGCACACAGACATTTGATAGTATCACCTGGGGACTTGCTTGTGAATTGATGTTGTGTTTTAAGCCTGGCTGGCAATGAAGCCCTACACAGCTGCTCGCTCTCTTTGCCACAATGGGATGAGGGAGAAAATTGGAAGAGTAAATGTGAGAAAACTCGTGGGTTGATATAAAGACAGCTTAGTAGGTAAAGCAAAAGAAGCCCAGGAATTTATTCACCACTTCTCATGGGCAGGCAAGTGTTCAACCATCCCCAGGAAAGCCGGGTTTCATCCTGCGTAGTGGTGACTTGGGAAGACAAACACCATCATGCCAAACGTCATCCCCTTCTTCCTTTTTCCCCCAGCTTTATATGCTGTGCATGACACCACATGGTGTGGAATATCCCTTTGATCAATTGGGGGCCAGCTGTCCTGGCTATATCCCCTCCCAACTCCTTGTGCATCTGCAGCCTGCTTGTTGGTAGGGTGGGATGAGGAGCAGAAAAAGCCTTGACACTGTGCAAGCCCTGCTCAGCAATAACATACCTATGTAGAAATAAAAACATACCTATGTTATCAACACTGTTCTGGTTACAAATCCAAAGCATGGCCCCATACCAGCTCTTACGAAGAAAATTAGCTGTAGCCCAGACAAAACTAGCACAAATGGGTTAAACTTATTTTTTCACTTCCTGTTTTCTGTTCCACATAGTGCTTCAGAAGCCTTGAAAAAGTCTTGGGCCAAAGGTCAGTGTTTCCTAATTAGGTAGTTAATAGCTACAAACAGTTGTTGCTTGCCACTGGATGTGGGTGCCTGAAGTAATCTGAGTAAGTATACTGACTATTTTGAAAAGTAGGAACCTTGAAAGAGAAGGCAGTTCCCTCCCGTTACAGCATGAGCACCAGGCTTGGTGTTAAGCACTTGTGTTTTTGTTGATGAAGACTCTGTGGCATGAAGGAATAATTAGTGCATCAGACTTCATGATCATGAGTAGGAAGTGGTGGAAATTTATAGGATCAACAAGCATGAATTTGGATATGGTTGGCATAACAAATTTAATGGGTGTGTATGAAAAGCACAAATATCAGTCAGCAAAGTGCGTGTTCCAAAGTAATCACAGGGTTTACAGTAGTCAGTATTCAGGGAATGTCCAGTTGGTGAAAGGTCATGCGTGTAGAGGCATGCATTGTGTTTTGCAACTGTTCTAAAGCTTACTATCACTTCTTACTAGATTTGATAGCAGTTTTTAATCCTTCATGGATTTTGTGGATCATGATTGTGTAGCATCTGGTATACTACAAACATATCTGTTGATGCTCTCTGTGGATTTAGGCTGTGAGTGAGTGTTTCATGCTGACTAGCTTAAGTAGCAAATATAGAGACCCTAATTAGGATCTTCTGATCTTCTTTGTACTTCCTTTACTGTTAGTGGAAAAAGATGCACTGTACATGCATCACAAGTCAGTTTGATTCTGGTGCCCAGTACTGCAGAATAGCATTTATTACAAATTCATGTTACAAGTGGCAGTGGTGTCTCTCCAGTCACATAAATAAAATGTCATTTTTCCTGTGTGTGATATAGATGCTGCTGAATTTTTAATTTTTAGTATTTTAGAAGCTTTAATGCAAAAGCAGCAAAATGTATTTTCTCATATCTTCCTTTTTTTTTGCGGATAGTTTCTTTTAAATACCTTTGGGAAAGTATGTGAATTATAGGATTGTTCTTCCCCCAAGATAAAATACAGCATTAGCAGCAGTTTGTTTAAAGTGTATAAAAAAACGAGTGGTACTGTACACTTCACTTAGATGAATCTTCACTTCTCTTGCCTTTTTTTTTTAATTTTTGATTTGTTTTTGTTTTGCATTTTCATTGTAAGGCTGAGAGAATTGGGATTGTTGGACCTGTAAGAAAGATGGGGACAAACTTTTTAGCCTGGTGCTATAGACCAAGGGGTAATGGAAATGGAAGGAGGGCTAGTTTAGATTAGATATGAGAAAGAATGGTTTTTATGAAGAAGGTGGTAAAACACTGGAACAGGTTGCCCATAGGGATGGTAGATGCCCCCATCCCTGGAAACTTTGAAGGTCAGTTTGGATGAGGCTCTGAGACACCTGATTGTGAATGTGTCCCTTGTTAGTTGAATGTGCCCCTGCTTATTGCAGCAGGACTGGACTCAAACTATTCTATGATTCTAGTCAAATGGCCTGATGTTCACACATAAGCTACACAGGAACTGTCTACAGTGATCATTAGGAGACTTATAAATACATTAGGAGAATTTTTAATCATTTGAAAGAGAGAAATAATAGCTTTGCTAATTCCTTGTCTTTTAAGATTCTAGCCAAAATAAGATAACCTACCAGTACACATCTTTGCAGTACTTGCTGTATCCCTATTAAACCACCAGTGTGCATCTTCAGGTTGAGCTGCAAGAATGATCCCTTTCAGAAGAGACTTTTCAGTGAAACTTGGAGGAGAATAATGGAAGTAGTTTTTCTAGAAAGGTTTCTCAGTGCCTTTTGATAAGAACGTTTGACATTTGCTTTGTAATGCAAACAGATGGTGGGGTTTAGCAGGTATGTTTTGGGGTTGGGTATTTTTTTGTTTCCTTTCAATAAAAAGAGGAACTTTTAAAAGCCATTGTGAATTCTGCATAGAAGTATTAATTAGAAAATATAATTCTAGCATTGTGCTTAATCAGAGAAAAAAGAAACATAAAGCTCAACAGAATAAAACATAAACTTTCCAAGAAATGTTTGTTGTTCCAGCTCATTAACACACTGTCTCTGTTGGACAGCAGTTTTTAAATACCATAAAAATTAACAGTGTATTTAAGAACTGCTTTATTGGCGTGTTTCTTCAAATTCTAATTTAGAGCTAGTGGTTAATTATGCTGTTTCTGTCATCAGAGCTTAGAAAAGTGAATACACCCCTGGGCTTCAGAATTTTCAATTTCCACTTTAACTGTTTGACTTTAGGTGAAAATGCATTTTCCAGGTGAGGTAGAAAAGGAATGTTTCAGTAGAGATTGTTAGCTAATATTGTAGAAGGATGACCTCTTAGTCCTTCCAAGTTTAACAGAGTATAAAAACACCAGCCTGGTTTCGCATGACTTAAGTATTGAGGAAAGGGATGAAATATCCTTGTTAGTTTTGTAGTTTCTGATAGAGTCTTTCAAAACAACAGATGTAAAATCGCTTGGTATTTGTCTGTTCAAACTTGTTTAAACTGTTTTTCCCTGCGTAGAAATCTTTAAATGAATCAAAAATAGCTAAACGATTGAACTTCTTGTTAGTTTAGTTTCGGTTGTTTTCCTCCTTTGGTAGCGGATCTGCTTTCTGCTTAGTGCTTTTTTTTCTTATAACATTTGGAAAATTTCTGTTTCATTCATTTTATCTCTTTGACTATTATGAGTTCCTTTAGGATTTTTGTCCTTGTCCTTTTCTCTTTGAGCTCTAATTGATTGAATAAATTCTTCCAGCTCCATTCCCAGCAAACATTTCCTTTGATCTCAAATTTCTGAGCAAGTTTGGCGAAGTCAGTGGTGGTGAACAATTTTTTATTTCCGTCATTTTTTCCATTGGTATTTATATGTGCACCAAATCTACATAATGATGACTAGTTTCATGCATCCCTCCATAGTGTTTAAGCCTGAATGGTTCTTTCATGTCATATTAAAATAGATCATTGGAAGCTTCTCTTCTAATTAGTGTGTTTCTACCTTCTTTATCATTAAATGCTCTTATGTCTAGATTTTGGTTGTTCTAGCTACATAAATCTTCCATGAGTTATGTGGCCCTATAAACACAGGTCTTGAGAAAGGTCTTGCTCTGCCGGTTCATCAGAGGCAATGACTATCATGAAGTCAAGCAGTGAGTTTTTGTTGAGTTCGTTGTTCTTACATTTCTTAACTTAAGCATCTTTAACACCATCTTTTCAATCTTGTAGCATAGTTCCCCAGCACTTGTGAGCTGCTGCAGTTGATACCTCTAAGTGGTCAGCACAGCATGCATCCACTGATGCAGTTCACAAATGAACTGTTGTTCCATTGTTAGTTGACCTACAGTATTTTTTCTTCTTAGGTAACCCACTTCAATCTTCTAAGTCTTCTTTTTTGCTATTCTTCAGGGAGCTTTTTTTCCCCTCCTTTTTTTCTTTTACAGGTACTTCCTGCTTAGCATTTTTTTCTGGTCCACAAGAATTAATGAACTTTGCCCATGACCTTGCTAACATTTGCCTTCTGTTCTGAAGTTCCAGCCTATGTTTTTATCTCAGGTCATCTAGTTCACATTTGAATTGTTTGATCTCTTTCTAGCATTTACCTTGGGGTTCGCCGTCTGTTTTCCAAACTTCATAAGAAATTTGCACACAGAAACCTGGAACTTTTCTTCCCAAGTATATTAGCCAGCAAAAATGAAAGGTGGAGTACTCTTCCTGCAAAGCTGGCTTTGTATCCTTACAACAACAGGGTTACAATGAAGCTAATACTGTTCTTGTATTCACATGGTAATATAACTTGGCAGTCTTCATAATGCTCTTGACTTACAGAGTCTGGTGAAATAGCTCAATCAGACTTGGCTGCAGTTTCATACTATGTTTAATGCACTCTGATAGTGGATTGCTGCTGAAAAGTGGCATTCTATTTCCACCTCTCGTGGTACATTCAGACTTTCCAAGAGATCTAATGGTCATGTGACCTTAGGATAAGTTGGACCATCTTGCTCATTGAACAGAAAATCACTGTCTACTATTTATTACTTTCTTATGACATTTATTCATCTGGCTAGTGATATGGATACACTGTTTGCCATCAGCTGATCCAAGCCATAGAATTTCGGGAGGTCTGTGCCTTGCAGAGATAGCCTGCAGTTAAATGTGGTTAAATATGATAATAAAAAAATTTCATGTCTGTATGACTCTTCTGCAAGACATGGATAGGCTTAGAGACAAAATCTTTAATTTACAGAATGTTGGAGTAGAACCTATGTTGACAAGTGGGTGTTTCTGTTTCATCTCCTTTTGTATTGAATCTGAAGGTAGCTTGAACACCTTTCTTTGAGGAACAAAGTATTGTTTATTTAGTAATTTGTGATTCTTTTCTTTGTAACTTCTCATCTGACGTTTTTAGGAAATTGTGTTAAGTGCTGGTTTTGACCATCTTCTGGTTTGTTTATTCAAGTGCAAGAGGCACTGGTATTTAAAAATCTCATTTTAATATATTAATTCTGGAATTTAAATATTTCTGGCACAGTTGATTTGTGCACAAAGAAGATAACGTGTCATGCCAGTATGATTTATACAATACATATATGTTCCTTCTGACCTTTCTCACCTCACTGGCTTTATTTTCTTGCTGCTTCGCTCCATGTTTCCCTGTTTCTTTCCCGTTTTTCTCTAGTTTCAGCATTAGTCATAACCTACCTTTAATTAATATGCGTGTGTTCCACAACCCACATCATGAAAAGTGTAGAAATATTTTATATCCATCCCACTTAAATGCAAATCCTGTGATGTGTTGGCAAAACAATATCATATAGCAGGAAATCACTGACGGCACTGTAGGTTCATATCCTGCTGAGGGACCCTAGTACAATGCACATACTGCTTTCTTGCTGTAATCAAGTTCCTTTAGCGCTGCCAGCTTTTTAGAGTCCATGCTTATCACTATTTCTCTGTTTACTACTTCACATCTTTCTGGTTTACTCCTCTGAGATAATTGTGGGACAGGATGTCAACTAGGCAGTAAGTAAATTACGGGCCTGTGTTATCAGTGAAATATAGAGCTCAGCAAGGGAGCTACAGTGAAATATCATTTAATGTTTCTGACACATCTGCATCTTTCTGGCTCCTGTGTGAAACAAGCACTGAGAATGAGGGGATATTACTTAGCTAAACCATCTGTTAACATGCTAGAGAAGGTGCTGGTTTTTACTGCTAGATTACAAATAGTGTAGTCAAACATTTATCACTTAGTTACCTTGAAGGATGTAAAATAGCGAGAGTGTTTGTTCTAGCAACGCTACCTCTTCTACCGTTTCCTCTCTCTCTCTTTTTTATTTGCTAATTTGTTTTTATTGTTCATTTATTATGCTAGAGGTGATACTCACTGCTAATTTGTTTTATATAATTACTTTCTTCAGTTATTAGAATTCCTTCAGTAACCAGACATATCTGAGGAAACCTGAAAAAATTGCATTAATTTTTATGGTAAAATAAAACACAATAGTTGAATTGCTTTTAAAAGTTACTGTAGAAAATACTGTGATTATTGCTTTTAATGTTGTCTTATCATTGAATGTTTGACAGATGTAGAAAATAAAAATAATTATAATATTCTTCCACATTTTTCACTTTTGATGCATATAAAATTTTGTGTATAGTTCTTTTCAGTTTCAGTGCTGAGTCTATATGAGTTCTGTTGTTAAGGATACCTGTCATCTAGTCTTTGGCCAGTACAGCTTATTAGGAAAAATGAGTGTTAGGTTATTTAGAAACAGCAAAGTTAGTCTTCATTGGATTTAATTAGTTTGTTTTGTAACATATTACAGGCAGATGCACAAGTGTAATAACAATCTTGATTTTTGATTGTGTACAATGCCTCTAGACATAGGCTCAAGACAGAGGTCTGTGATTAAAACGCATCAATCAGTTGTAAAATGAGTTATCATCAGTAACACTTAATGACTGAAGATAGCACATTGATGCTGGTTTAGTTCACTTCCATTTACAGTGACGGCTATAATGAGAATGGTGTTTTAGTAGTAGTAGTTTCCTTTGTTATTCCCACTCCCTATCCCTCCCCATTTACCCTAATTGAAACTCTGTTTTGATGTAATCTTAGCTGATGCTATTTCTGACACTATCTTCTGCTACCATCGGCTTATTTTCTAGATGGGAAGTGATGGAGTTTTGCGCCTCAGTAGTTCCGCTCTAAATAATGAATTCTTTGCATATGCAGCACAAGGGTGGAAACAGCGATTGGCAGAAGGTAACTATTTGCTTTTTCTCAGGTTTACCCAAGGTTAATTGTTTTCATGAAAAATGTATCTTTTTTTCTACATTTGCGAAATACTTTTCAAATGGAAAGTGCAATACACCAGTAATTCAGCAAAAGAAAAATTGCTGATTCCATTTTGAATTTAGACTACATTTTTACAGCTTGCTGTGGCAGCTTATTTTGACAGTTTAAAAAAACCCCAAGCATTTTTATCACTGTCAGCCTTGGAAACATAAATGCATGCAACTAAACCCCACAAATGTACTTTTGAACTACTGATGTCATATGGTAAATTAAATCTTTCTGTGTCACACTCACTCTCGGTTTTCACTGTTTTGGCATTGTGGATGACTGTAAGAGAAATTACTGCACGTTATCTTTGTATGTGTAATTTATCATGATCCACATTAAGCTAATCCTTGACAACTTTTATTCAATATTTTAGTATTTGTTTTTTAGGAGAATTTACACCAGAAATGCAGTTGCGCATCAGACAAGAGATTGAAAAGGAAAAGAAAACAGAACCTTGGAAAGAAAAATTCTTTGAACGGTTTTATGGTGAAAAGTAAGTATTGAAGCAGATAAAATGATTTTTTTTTTATTTCTTTTACGAGGAAATGAAAACATAATTCTGTGCTTCACATAACATGGTCATAAGCAATAAAACTTAATAAAGCAGATATCAAGGGCAGTCATTCCCCAGGATAAGAAGTTGTGGGTAGAATTATAGTTGTGTGTCTGCACTTGTATTACAATTGCATTTTTAAAGAGTCGTACTCATCCATAAAAATTCATTTCAAAGAGAGCTTAAGACATAAGACCCAATCATGTGAGTATTTTTTAATTGTCTTTTAAAATGCAGCATTAGGGCTATTCTTCCCTCCTACAAAATATAAATACAGCTTCAACAGGCAAGTATTTCTGTAACGTGTTTATTTTATATTTTCTAAGCTAGTTGCAAAGTTTCTAAAATCAAATAGTGTTTTTTATTTTTTCACTGAGATGGCCTGTTGGCTGGAGAAGAATATATGACATAGAGGAAATATTGGCTAGAGATAAATGAAAGTGACATTGACTAATCTAATTTTAGAAGTGAGATGCAAAGAATAAATACCTACCTTTAACTGACTAAAATTAATTATGGTATCACTCTTTGGTGCAAAACTGGGGTAAGTCAGCAAAATTTCATTGATGAAGATGCAGAGATGGTGATGGCATTCTGCAGCAGCTAAATATTCAGTTCTTATATTTGGGTGTTTTTTTTAAAAAATTTAAGGAGAATCACTTCTTCCTAAAATTCAAGAATTTTCCTTTTAAAAATTGTTTTAAAAAGTTAATTTATCAATCCGTAGAATTACATATCTGTTTTAAAAAATATTAATAATTTTATTAGAAACTATAAACTAGTTACCTAAATGTGAATAATTTTTAAAATTTATTTTCAAGTGTGTTTTAATTATATCACAGAACTACAGAATGGATAAGGTTTGGAGAGACCACAGTGGGTCATCTGGTCCAACTTCCTTGCTCAAGTAGCATCATCCTAGAGTTCACTGAACGGGATTGCATCCTCTTCTTGTGTATCTCCAGTGAGGTAGACTCCACAACCTCTCCAGGCAATCTGTTCCAGTGCTCGGTAACCCACACAGAAAAGAAGTTCTTCCTCATATTCAGGTGGAACTTTCTGTTCATCCATTTCTGCCCATTGCCTCTTGTCCTACTGCTTGGCATCAGTGAGAAGAGCCTGGTCCATCCTCTTGTCACCCTCCCTTCAGATACTTATAGGCATTGATGCGGTCCAGGCTGAACAGGCCCAGCTCCCCCAGCCTTTCCTCATAAGAGAGATGCTCCAGTCCCTTAATCACCTTTGTTGCCCTTCGCTGGAACTGCTCCAGGAGCTCCATGTCTCTCTTGTACTGAGAACTGGACACAGCACTCCACATGTGGTTGCACTAGGGCTGAGCAGAGGGGCAGGATCACCTCCCATGACCTGCAGGCAATGCTCTTCCAAATGCATCCCAGGATACCATTGGCCTTCTTGGCCATGAGGACACATTGCTGGCTCCTTCTCCACAGGTCCTTCTCCACAGAACTGCTTCCCAGCAGGTTGGCCCCCAGCCTGTACCCCAGTACAGATGCATGGGGTTATTCCTCCCCAGGTGCAGGACCCCATGTTTTCCTTTGCTGAATTTCGGAAGGTTCCTCTCTGCCCATCTCTCCAACCTGTCAAGACTGCAGGGACTCCAGAGTATCTGCCACTCCTCACAGCTTTGTGTCATTGGTGAACTTGCTGAGGAGGCATCTGCCCCTTCATCCAAGTCACTGATGAATAAATTAAACAGTACTGGGCCCAGTACTGAACCTTGGGGGACACCACTAGTGACAGGCCTCCAAATGCACCCCGTACCACTGATTACAACAAATGATTAGCTTAAAGGTTAAAACCATTAACTAAAATGTTTCTGCAGTAAAAATGCTAGTTTTCACGATCCACTGCCTTGCATCACTGGGAAATGTAGTGAAAACAAGGCAAAAAATGGACAGATCCATATTAATATTTTATTTTGCACGTCCTTGCTAGGTGTTTCTCCTCAGTGTGCATACTATTTCTACAACAGTTTATCTTTACATGTAATGGAAATTCTAGGGTCTTGATGTGGCGGACTTTCTTATTGTGAAGTGCTTAATTTCTTACTAAACAGCTTTGAGATCTCAATTTAGTCCAGATGTTGATCACTTTAGTATCAAAAAATATTAATTAGGTTTTCAGATAAGGAACATAACAGCTTTTCATTCTGCTTGTCAAGAGAAGAGTTGGTTAACCTTAAGGAAAGAGTTGGTTTCCCTTTAGGAAAGGGCTGTGTAAGGTATTGCCATAGGGCTTTCCACAAGAAGTTGTTACCACCAGCATAGGAGCACCTCAGTCTAGCTGAAGCCTGTTCCTCAGTCACAAATTACTGTCACATGCACAGAGAAGAATGCTCAGAATTCTGCAGAGCCAGCAGTCCTGCCGTGCTGGCTGAATGCTGGACACTATAATGGTTGGCAGATAATTACTCAGTCTGTGGTCATACATGTCCTTTGGGTTGATAGGTTTCTGACATCAACATTGTTATGCAAAATGTCATACTGCACATAATTTACATTTTGACTGAAAGTATTGAATCTGGTCCTCACTGCCCTTTTACCCCACTTGTTTCACTTGCATTCTTTTGCCTGGCTGTTATGTAGGCAGATCTACTTTGCTGGTTTAAGTACTTTTTCTCATTGTTTACTGACTGAATGGTAGTTTTTGCTGTAGTTTCCACCTTGTTCAAGTTCATAGAGTGCCCTGTGCAGGGCCAGATGTTGGACTCAGTGATCCTTGTGGGTCCCTTCCAAGTCGGGATATCCTACAATTCTGTGATTCCCTCTCCTTTTTTTACTTTTTTTTTTTTAAACTAGCTTTCAGTATGATTGGGCTTTGTCCCTTTTCAGCTATGTTGATTTGACTGAACTAGCAGTATTTGTAACTTTCCTGAGCTTTTTCTCACATGCACTGTCTGCAAAATTAATATCTCTCACGGACTAACTTGCTCAGTTTACAGTCAGTGCTCTGACCTTAGCTCATTTGATCTTCCGTAAGTAAATTCAGTTTTCACCTTATCCTTACAGAAGGGCCATTAATAGATGTAGAATCTTTGTAAACATTTTTATACACTCCATAGTTCATGGCATTCACAGACTTTAGAGTGCCTGTTCCCTTCTAGCATTGCTTCTTGTGTTTGCTCTTATCTGTACCCAGGCAGTTAATCATGGGACTGTCAGCTGTAGTTCACTTCCATCCATTTTTGTTCTCTTTCTATTTCTTCATGTTTGTTCATTTTTCCCCTCTCTGACTTTCTTCAAAATACAAAAACTTTATTCTGCAGTCGTTTATCTAAGATCAGCTGATGCATGTTGCCAGAAATCCACAGTCTTCTTATTTGTTGCCTCAAGACTGCAAGGGTTATATTCTGATGTCTCAATATGATATTTCTTTTCCCACTTCTGAGAGTTATATTTCAGGATAGTACTACCAGCTAACTTAATCAAGGCTTTAATTTGGGGTAGACATCCTCTAAATTTTTTTGCTGCTTTAATCCTTCCCCTTTTTTGTTGTTTTGTGTGTGTGTGTGTGTGTTTTGGGGTTTTTTTTCTACAATACTGCTTATCACTGCATTAGAATATATCCATATATCTTTGACTAGGTGTCTGGGTTTTTTTTATTGGATGACTGAGTGCCCTTACTTTATCAGTTGAATCCTGCCCTTAGCATTTTCACTGAAGGCTGCTTACTGCTGTCCTCACATTTTTGCACTGTTTTGCAAACTTTGGGTGTCTTTTTCTCTAAGGAAGGAGACAGATCAGCTGTTTATTTTGCAATCTGAGATTGCCTTAAACTTGCTGATCTTGAGACTTCTTCTTTAGAAAGCCTTTTTCTTCACTGCAGTGTCTTCTTCAACATAGTAGTATTTCCAATACCAAAAAGACTATTAAGATTCAGTACGGCTTCTGATGGCCTTAATCCTACTTTATCCTATTTTTCTTACAATTCTTTATCTTCAATATGTTACTAGAATGTGTGTTTTTCTGTAGGGTCCGTGTGACAGTTGCATTCACCTTTATCCTGTCCTTCATTCCTTTGCTGATTTCCAATCCATAAAGATAATTATCAGGCAATATCTTTTCATTATATAATCCAGCTAACGAAAATAGACTACTGATTCGGTTTTTAGTGATGCAGTGGATTTGTTTTTTCCCTTCTCATTTTCCTGAGATAACTTTTGCCACCTTAACATAAGGAGTTTTATGAGGAGGTACTCACCTAAACCTAGGTAAACTTAACTTTACTCACCTAAACTTATAACCTAAACTTAGACTATATGGGGAACCTATAGTCTGTAGAGAAGAAAGACACATCTTACGAAATACATTCAATGTGGGAAATGTGAATTTGCTGCTCTGAATTGCTCTCTAGAGGATCATTCCTCAGCGTATTGATGGCATAGGAAGACTGTTCGTGTTAAGTGACTAGTAATAGGCAATACTAATAATTACTCTGATAGTGCTTTTTGGGATCCCAGTTCCAGGCTGAGTTTCTTTGGGGACTTTGTGTTTACAGCTCTCACTGTAATACATCTGTTCAGTGTTTTTAAAATGCGCAACTGCAGATTTTGGTATTTCACCTGTTTATTCTGTACTTTTATATGAACAGGCCTTTGTGATCTCTGTATCCTCTAGCTGCACCTTAACAAGCCATCTTGCTTCCATAACTTCTGAATGTCTCTTATGCTTGCTTATTTCCCTTTTTTCTTTACTTTTTGATTAAAATGATAACAGGGATCTGTTTATTAGATCAGAAGATCTAAAGAGCATGAAATTTCTTTTAAGGCTCCCAACCAAGCTTCTGTGTATTTTCTGTTACTATGGAATTGCTGAGGCATAAAGTCTGCTTGGAAAATCTTACTAAAGATGCTGAACGCCTGTACTCCCACTGGCCTTAGAAGGAAATGAGGATGCCAGAACACATACATTTTCTGAAGTAACCATTTCCTTCAGCTCTTGGCTTTATATTTGTTTTGGTTTTTTATGGAATTTGTAATTCTGCTGAAGTAATAAAACTTTTTAAACCAGTATATTCAGGACTAAAGGTAAGAAAATCTTAAGAAGTATACTAGGAATGGTTCCTTTGGACTTCATTCCTGAGAATGAATGCAGAGATTATAAATATGTCTTTTTAGCTTCTTGAGAATGCTAAACTTCTATTATATTGCTGGCTGTGTTGACCCTAAAAGCATGTGTAGGAGGGAAAAAGGGATTTCCTTTAGAACTCTTACTGCTAGAAGAAGGTTTCCAAAATTTATAAAACATATATAAATTAGTCAACCACCACTTAAGCAAACCACTATTTTAAACTAGAAAATATATCTTTTTTGTAAATAAGAGATGTGGGTGGGAAAGGTGATCCTATACTCTTATCCTGTCTATGCTGAAAATACCTTTTTTTATTTGTGTGTTTTTATTTAGATTGGGAATGTCAAGAGGGGAATCAATGAAACTCACCACAGTGCAGAACAATGATGAAGATGAAAGCAATTCTTTGTGTGGATCTTCTGGCACGCCTGGTCCTTCTAAGCAAGCAACCTTTGAGGATCAAGAGGAGAAAGGTGCTAAAATTCCACCTTTACCAGAGAGAGATTATAGTCCATCTCTTGGTAGTATGGAACAGGTTCCTGTTAAGGATCTAACGGGAGACTCTGAGGATATACTGATACCTGAAGAGTCAATCATTCAGGAGGAAATTGCTGAAGAGGTCGAGACAAGTATTTGTGAATGCCAAGAGGAGAACCATAAACCAGAACATGAGTTTTCTGAGGAGTCCGTAAGTCCAACTGGCACAAATGAGGGAACGGAGGCAGTAAAGCTTGCAGACAGCACTGAGTCCTGTGTCATGATGAATGATGTAACTGATACTGTATCTCACATTGAAATTAAAGTGGAGTTGAAGTCAGAATGCCCTCAGGAGGAGATGTCAGTTGTGATAGATCAGCTGGAGGATTGCATATCACCAGCACAATCAGTTTCACCCACAAACTCTGTCAGCGGTACAGCGGAGAAGGTTTCTGAGTCTGCAAAAGAGCTAATTGTGCCAGAAATGCAAAATGCTGCTCTGCAAGCCTCTTTGTTCACTGGTGGAGGCATTGCAGTGGATATGGAGCTTCATAGCGACCCCGAGGAACAGTTGTCTGAGAATGCTTGTATTTCTGAAACTTCCTTTTCCTCTGGAAGTCCAGAAGTTTGTATTGCCTCTCCTGGAGGAGACACTCAGTCGACGTCAGAGGAACCCTGTACTCCAGCATCTCTTGAAACAGCTTGCTCATCTGAAGTGTCCAGTACTGAAAACATTGAAGGGGATATTCAGCAAAAGGCCAGTGATGAAAATTTGCACACACCTTTAATGTCAGAAATCTCTCCAATGTCCACCTCACCTGTAACTTCAGAAGCATCTCTGATGTCGAATTTACCT
The DNA here is from genome assembly GCA_036023395.1 of Myiotriccus ornatus. Classification (NCBI taxonomy): domain Eukaryota; kingdom Metazoa; phylum Chordata; class Aves; order Passeriformes; family Tyrannidae; genus Myiotriccus; species Myiotriccus ornatus. The sequence goes on from JAYRBT010000082.1 coordinate 109,078,061, forward strand.
TTAACATCAGAGGCATCACCAGCTTCTAATTTACCTTTAACATCAGAAACATCTCCAATGTCTGATTTGCCTTTAACATCAGAAACATCTTCAGTATCTTCTGTTCTTCTAACTTCTGAAACATTTGTGACAAATAGTTTGCCTCTTCCGTCAGAGACATCTCCAGTTTCCAATACCCCAAGTAATGAAAGACTTACTCTGCAACAAAGAAAATCACCATGTTTGTTGGAAGACTCCCTTCCCACTTTGAAAGAGGAAAGCTCTGCCATTCCTAAGGTGGTTCAAGAAGAGAAACTGGTTCAGCCGAAGCAACATCAGAGTACTCCTGAAAATATGAAAGTTGGTCCATTAGCAGTTATACCTGATACTTTAGTATTGGAAGAGCCCCAGAGCAAAAACCTCGGTCATCAGCCATGTAAGTCACATTCTGAAATTGAGAAATCCTATATTGCATCCATCCCAGAACACATTCCTCCAGAGGTGATCAAAAATAAAAATCACAGTGTTCAGCAAAGAGGTGACAAGAAAGGTACACTCTTGCCTTCAGAGGTATCTGTCTTATCAGAAGGATCAGTTGGCAAAAATATCGAATTGCTTCCATCAAAACCACATGATAAACTATATACCTCATCTCTAGAGAAAACTACATTCCCTGAAGTGTGCAGAAGTAAATCTCACAAGCTAACAGGCAGTGCCCAAAGTCGCCTAGAGAGTTTGCATTCTTCCAAGTCATTAGAACCCACAAAATCACCGGAAGCAAGGAGCGAAAGTAGAGACCTGGAGATCCCAAAGAGGAAAACAGCAGAACAGCACAGTTTTGGAATCTGCAAAGAGAAGAGAGCTAGAATAGATGATGATCAGCCTAACCGTAATGCTTCGTCAACAAGTCCGTCTGATAAAGAGCAGCCACCTAGAGAGGAACCCCGAGTTCCACCCCTTAAGGTAAAGTAATGAAAAAACAGCGTGCTTGGAAAATAAAGGGTTATTATCTCCCTCCTAACTGAATGCAGACACAGTGAATGGTGTACTTTTTATGGAGGTATAAGGGCTGCTAGTAGTGATGGTTTTGCTTTACTATTACCTTTTTACCATGACATATTACTTCTGCTATAAATGAATCTATAGTTGTTCACTCAGGGTCTTTGTTACAAAATTGATTTTCTGTGCAAGAAAGTTTTCCAGGATCTATGGCTTAATCTAATTCAAGAGATTCCCATCATTCACAGGGCAGTCCTTGCTTTTCTAATTGCCCAATTGTATTATCTGTTTGTTCCCTTGTGGATGTTTTCTCCTGCAAGCATGAATAACAAATGTTACCTTTGCCAATACTTTTAAAAACAACCAGCACCTTAATCCAGCAAGAGAACCCAAAGTCAGAGTAGTAAAGATCCCTTTGCAAGCCTGGGGATTGGGGTAGGCTGAAATATAAGATTTTCCTGTAGAATTAACTGGAAACAGAGACCTAACTATCAGGGGAAAGTGTCTGATTGATCTATGTGTAGGTATCTCTAAGGGCAAAGCAAAAGGTAAAAAAAACCAAACAAACAAAAAAAAAAAAACCCACAACTAAACAAACACTTTCATGTGTATCATTCTGCTGTATAAGAAAGTATATTACAGTTGAAAGTGTTTTTTTTTCCCAATAGAGAGTCCTATACTTTTAGTTATATAGACGCTCAGTATTTTGACCCTTTTAATTTTGTACATGATGACATCAGCCAAGGTTAAGATCCAGATTGCTGAAGTTAAGCCGCTGACTGCAATACTAGTTCCTGATTATTCAGAAATGCCCTTTTCTGCATTTATTTTTAACTGCTGCAGTCACTGAACATTGTTAATATGGCCGGGAGGGCAAATAGGCTAACTGTTTTAATCACTAGTGCAGAAGCATATTTCAAATAATTGATTTTTATGAGCAGTGATGCAATTGGAAGTTAGCACCTCACTGAGTTTCGTGATATTCTTTCATATTTTGAGGGTGTCTCTCTAATCTAATAAATTCTAATAACTCTCTAAGCACAAAGGGAAATAGATCACTAGGGAATAAAAAAAGGTCATGATTATAATAATAATAAAAATAATCCAGCACTTAGAGCTCTAGCAGTTTTGGCAGTGCAAAGTGGAAACTAAAAAGAGTTGCTTCTGAAACAGAGAGCAAAATGTTTTGAACAATTTTGGACAATCAATTTTAAGTATGTTTTTTGTGCAACGAATATTTGGCTCTTGTGTCATCTCGCCAACAAACCCCTATCCTTTGTCATGGAAAGAAGAGAAAGAACCCCAGTTCTTCTAAGTCATTCTGCTATGTGTCACTTCCCATCATATCTTATGACTACTTTTTCTACAAATGCTACTTAGTTTTTTCTTCTCAGTTCCTTTCAGAAGGTAAGCCATAGCATTAACTGCTAAGTCCTATTGCTGCGGACAGCAAGTAAGCATATGTCCATTTTAAGAAAAAAAATTTTTTTTTGCCAACCTTTTATTCTGAGAAAATGTATGAGTTACAAAGTGGTCCCAAGACTCTTAATCTCTAATCCTGAAAACAGATGGGACTAATAGGAAACATCCTAATAAGTCCAGTGATTTTACAGGTTATTATTTTGCTTAAACTGCTAGGTATTTAAAATTCTAATATTTTGGTTTTAATATTCATGTGTTTGAGGATTTCATTTTTGAAGGGGAGTAGTGTAGGAGTTATCCCAGGGATTCACTAAAGCGAGTCTCTTAAAATTGCAAGAGAGGAAGGGAAATGTGTATCCTTTAGTGACTCACTTCTTCTCTACCACTGCTCTAAAGTCCTCTGGGGTGGAACTTGGAAAACGGGCTCCGTGGAGACACCACTACATCCTGTCTGAAGGCAGGATTTGTTGTGTGGTGCATATAAGCAAAACACAGCCTATTCCTATGTCCTAATCATTGGAGACCAAGGAGAAAAGCACTATACGTGGTCATTATTTTTTCACACATATGCAGGAAGTGCTTAGTTGTGGGCTCTTTTCCAGTGCCACTACACGAGGCTTGTTGATCTTCTCAGTTAGGTGCACTGCATATAAAACAGGTCTGACAGATTTATCAGATAAGCATCATGTTGTTACCCCTGTTCAATCTTTCTTCCTATCAGAAGGATCAATGTGAGAAGGCTAATACAGGTGTCAGTTATTCATGCTCTAGGATGATATAATATCGAAGCATAAATATCATTAATTTTTAGCATTTTCTGTCGAGCTGGACTGAACAGTAATTCCCTTCATTACCTTTCTCTGACCCTTTAAAAGACAGCTGTTTATTGTCGTAAATCAATGATCTCATTAAAATTACTGTGGGTTTTTTTTTTTCTTCCTTTAGATTCAGCTTTCAAAAATTGGACCACCTTTTATCATCAAGAGTCAACCTGTTTCTAAACCAGAACCTCGAGTTTCCCCTAGTACATCGGTCGGCAGTGGGAGGAACACTGGGGCTAGGACTCTGGCAGATATCAAAGCAAGAGCTCAGCAAGCAAGAGCCCAAAGAGAAGCTGCAGCTGCAGCAGCCGTGGCAGCAGCTGCGAGCATAGTCTCTGGAGCAATGGGGACCCCGTGCGAAGGTGGAAAGACAAGAACACTGGCACACATCAAGGAGCAAACAAAGGCCAAGCTATTTGCCAAGCATCAAGCCAGAGCTCATTTACTTCAGACTAGTAAAGAATCAAAGTCACAATTCAGCTCAAAGGAAAGTACCTCATCTCTGGAGATACCAATGTCTACTGACACGAAGATTGAAGGTTCTACTGGTGTCATTATAGTTAATCCTAATTGCAGGTCCCCTAGCAACAAGTCTGCTCATCACCGTGAGACCACCACTTTATTGCAGCAGTCCCTTAACACAGCTACATTACCAGAAACTGCTACTGAGATAACTGTGCACACTTCTGATGAAAATATACCTGTGCCACAATTGTGTGAGAAAATTATCTCATCTACCTCTACTGAAAGTAACAGTGTGCCAGTGCTTTATAATAAAAGTTCGGTCTCTGTGTGTGTTTGCAGCACTGCTATGTCTGGAGCAATTAAAGAACTTTCTTTTGCAAGTTCTGTTGATAAATCCTCTGTGTTAATGTCTGTTGACAGCGCAAACACAGCAGTTTCAGCTTGTAATATAAATATGCTGAAAACCATCCAAGGGGCTGATACTCCATGCATAACTGTTGGACCAAAATGTATTGATAAAAGTAATGTCCCAGTCTCCATAGACAACACAGTCTTACCAAATTCCATCGATGACAAAAGGTTGCCGCTACCAAGTAGCGGTGTGAATAACACAGTCTCCAGTCACTATGCCACTGTGCCAGCTTCATCTATTGCAAATAATTTGCCAAACCATCTCCCTGGTAGTTCTGTACTGATTCCCCCAGTGGCGGCTACCAGCAGGTTTCCTTCTGACAAGATAGCCATAACCGGGTGTAACGAGCAGAGCGCTGTCTCCATTCACACTACCGTCAGGTCAGCTTTAAGTTGCAGTGAGGCCCTTGCAGTAGCAGATTCTGTTGCAAGGCCGCCCATTTCCATGTTTACTGGTAACATGGTGACAATAAGCTCTTATGATAACGCTGCTAAACTGAATGCTGATCTCATAGAAAAAAGCTCTGGAGCACGAAACCGGATGGATCTCTCGGGTAAATCTCAGCCAGTGAGCTTTACGCAAACTGCCATGAATAGGTCTATACCTTGCAAAGTCATTGTTGACCACACCACAAATCAGAATTCCAGTCTGTCGCTTTCCTCTTCTGTTGAAAACACAGAAAACAGCATTGACCTGCAGAGCAGACCTGTAAGGACAGAAGCTGCCTTACAAAGTATAGCCTGTCCTCAGGTGTCTGTCATAAGCAGGCCTGAAGTGGTCCCTAATGAAAACCTTGAGCACAGTTCCAGCTTTATCGCCATTACAGCAAAGCAAGACAGCAAGAACTTGCAGGCAGGTTGTTCAAGTCTTCGAGAAGTGCCTCTTGCTCCTCAAGATAAATTAATTGAGGTGGTTACTCCCAGCCAAGGTTTTGCTGAGCAATTAAGAGGTCCTTCAGCACTGAAAAATGAAGCAAATTCTGCCTGTGCCAATCAGTACAATGCCAACAACAGAATTTGTTGGCATGGTGAAGAGGCAATGAATACAGACCAGCCAGTGGTCAGCCATCTTTCCTCTGGTAAGCATAAGGAATATGCAGAGCAAAACTGCATGAAAAATGTCAAAACCGAACCTTCCAGTTACACACAAATGTCAGAACTGCAATCCAGGAGTCTTTTGACAAGCATTGCTGTTCCTGTTAAATCAGAAACTAATGAGTCTGACAAATGCTTCAGGATGGACACCGAGGATTTTACAGGACCTGAAATGCCTGCCCAGGCTGCAGAAATAAACACGAGTGCGCAGCCACCTCAGACCTCCAAGACATCCATTGTGGACTCCATGGAAGACTCCCTGTCCCTGACAACAGAAACCCTAAAGAGAGTGACGAGTGCCGGGGGCTCTAGCTGTCGCTTGTCGTCAGTGGAGGCCAACAATCCCTTAGTGACACAGTTACTGCAAGGCAATCTGCCTTTAGAGAAAGTGCTGCCGCAGCCCAGATCAGGAGCCAAACTAGAAATTAATAGGCTTCCATTGCCTTTGCAAACTACCTCAGTATGTAAAACAGCAGTGTCCGAGAGAAATATTGTTGAACATGCTTCCAACTCTCCTAATCCAGATGGTAAAGGATTTCCAGCAGGCAGCATAGCCCCGCTACAAATCAGAAAGCGTGAAAACCATCCGAAAAAGAGGATAGCCAGGACTATAGGGGAACATGCTCAAATTAAATGTGAGCCTGGGAAGGTGTCAATGGACACAGATGTTAAAGTGGCTCCCTGTGTAATTAGTTCCAACATGAATCAGCTAGGGCACGGACAGCCATTTAAGCAGGAGTGGCTGAACAAACACGCCATTCAGAGCCGAATTGCTCACAGCCCAGAGATCAAGCAGCAGAAGAGACCGTTGCCTTCGTGCAGTTTCCAGCAGAGCTTGTTTCACATTGATAAAAATGGCAGCTTTCACGCAGAAGCTAGTACCTCACATAGACAGCATTTTTACCAAATGTCCATGGCTGCAAGAGGCCCCATTCCGACGGCAGCTTTGTTGCAAACTACTTCAAAAGGCCCACCTGGCTGCAACGCATTTACTTTTAGCAGACACCTGGAACAGAAGGGCTTGGGAGACGTGAATATTTCTACGGCAGCTCACCAGCTGAGGCTAGGAAGTGTGTTTTCCCCTAATATTCAGATTAAGGAAGGTGATGACATTGCCAGTGCCTCTCAAACTCTCCAGAGTAAAACATTAGTGCATCCCCCTGCTCCCCCTCCACCCCTACCACCTCCTCCCCCTCCTCACCCAAATGCAGAAGTCCCTTCTGATCAAAAACAACCGACAGTTACTATGGAAACCACTAAAAGACTTAGTTGGCCTCAGCCAGCAAGCATCTGTAGCAATATAAAATCTGAACCTATTTCTTTTGAGGAAGGTTTAAGCAGCAGCTGCGAACTGGGCATGAAACAAGCTTCCTATGATCAGAACGAAGTGAAAGAACAGTTAAAAGCATTTGCATTAAAAAATGCAGATTTCTCTTCCTATTTACTTTCTGAGCCACAGAAGCCTTTTACCCAACTTGCTCCTCAGAAAATACAAACGCAGCACCCACAGCAGCAGCAGCAGCAGCAGCTCTGTGGAAATTATCCAACAATACACTTCGGTAGCACAAGCTTCAAAAGGGCAGCATCTGCGATTGAGAAATCGATTGGGATTTTAGGAAGTGGCTCAAACGCTGCCACAGGCCTGTCTAACCAGAATGCGCAGATCCCGGTTCAGAAATTTGCTGACAGCAGCAATGCCGATGAACTGGAACTGAAATGCTCGTGCAGGCTGAAAGCCATGATTGTGTGCAAAGGCTGCGGAGCCTTCTGTCATGATGACTGCATAGGGCCTTCCAAACTGTGTGTAGCGTGTCTGGTTGTGCGGTAGGAGCTGAATCAAAGATGCAGTATCCCTTATCAGCGTGGGAGAGCAGGACAAAGGAACAGAGAAACTGAAACAGCTTAGGCCACTAATGGTTTGCAATTAGTGGATTGATTTTTTTTTTAAATTTTTTTGTTTTATTCTATGTGGTGCTTTCAGAATTTAGTTATTCCTACCTGAGTGCCATTTTCTGGGAAGAAGAGGAAACCTGTAGAAGTAGTTAAAAAAAAAGATAGCCTTGTTACTGAAGCTTCTATGAGCTCTCTTGCTGTGCTAAAAAAAAAAAAAAAAAAAAGAAAAAGGCATTAATGCATGTCATTTGTAGCTTCTATTTATTTGCACAAAGTGCAGCACATTTTTTCTCCGCTTTTTGATAGTTGATACAAGCTGCAGGTTAAAGATCAGTGGAAGAATAGCACTGTAAGAAGTGGAGTAACTATGCAGAATGAATAACACACTGAATAGCAGCTGTTTTGAGAGGGATAGTGGCAAGGTGGGGGATATCGGTCATCGTAGCTTCAAAGTCAGTTTGCAGTTTTTCTGCTGATAAGATTGTTTTCTTCAATTGACTTTCACTATCTAGGGCTAAAATATAGTCACTTGACGTAACAAAAAAAAATTTTAAAAGAGGAATTTAGATTTTTAGAGGAGGTTCTTTATGTGCCTGCCAAGGACTGTGGAAATCAAATCTTACTCATCATCTCTTCTTGTTGATTCCTTGAGAAAGATTTGTATATGCAATGGGTTAGTGGGACCAACACTGGAATCACATGCGCTTCAGTAGGGTCTGGAGAACGTAATTTCTCCTAGAGATTATAAACCTGTTTTCTCTTTGTTTCCCACTCAAATGGGCTTTATTTTTGTTTCTCCATCTAATCTGTTCACTAGGTTTGTCAGTCCCAAATATATATATACACACACACATATATATGTATATGCTCAGACTTATGTAATTGGTTCTCAAAGTTTTAGCCTTTCTGTGGCCTAAAAATGATGGATACTTCTAATGAATAATAAGGAAAGACTTTAATTGTCTGTTGGTTGAATGTTGCAATGTCAGGTTTTTTTCCTCTTATGTGAGTTACTCTATTTAAATAACATCTCAGAATTATGCCATTTAAAGTAATTCTTAGAATTATTTACAACACGGACTTTTTTTTTCTCAAAGGTATTCAGACCCTTTTAGAAATTTGGAAGCAAAATGTATTTTTAAAAGGGATACTGCATCTTTAAAGTAACTTTCAGTATTTATCCAGTACTGTATTTATATTCAGGACTATAGCTGCATTCCAGATGCTCTAGCCACCATAACAGCAGAGAAGAAAATTGGTAATTTTGGGGCCCTATTCACTTAAAAGGAAAATATTATAAAGGGATAAAGCACATGCAGTTGCTGAGAAGATGAAAACACCTTGGGGTTTTTTTACTCTCGCTTCAAGAACACAAAACGTGGAGTGCAAATCGTCCATCTGCCAGTATGTGGTTGGGTCTGCCCAAATGTCAGCATCAGAGATAAATGATTTTTTTTACCATTACAGTAGAACCTCACTAATCCAAAGACTTTAGGGCCAGCTCACAAAAACTGATTTTCCCTCGATGGTTTTAAGAAAGCAGTGTAGTAAGAATGTGTGAGATGTAATGCTGCTTGGATTTCATCACGCATTTACTGTTGCGTTCTGAAGTATTGATGTGAGTGGTAGAACTTCATTCAGGAAATGAAAAGGATCCTACATTTTACACTCCCCTTTTTTTATCTGATCATTGCATCCTTACTCATCAGGTGTAGCCAATGTCCCTGGCTCGTGTGCTTATTAGTGAGGTTCTACTGAATGGAGGAACCATATTTATTTTCTTGCGGGACCATTTTCACAAACATGGTAAATGCCATTTATTGTCTTAAAAGTGAGCTGGAATATCTACAACGTACATTCCTGTCATAGGAAGCTCTATGGTGCACCTTGATGTTCTCTTTTATTGTAATTAGCAACATATCAATATTATTTTTGACACTGTGTAGTACAAAGGCCATTTGTAATAACTAACAAATTCGTTGCTGATACAATAATATATTTTTTCTATACAAAAGTGCTCCTTAATATGACATGTGAACTAAGGAATGGCTTCTCAGCACTTTCAGGTCTTCTGGTAGGAAAATAAGCCAGCCAAGCAAAAACCTAAAGTAACCATACGAAAATTAGCATCCAGTCCTATGCCAGCTGCTGGCAAAACAGCAACTGGGAAATACTCATGACCAGGCATGAGTGTAGTCAGTTAATACATATCAAATTCATGTATGAGGAGCCTTTGTATCAGAACTGTATTGCATTGTATTTATACTTGGTAGAGGTAGGATACTTCTATTTAAAAAAAAAAAAGAGAGCAACCAGTCTTAGACTTCTATTTACCTACGTTTATATAAGCCTGCTGGGAATCCTTATTTCTAGCTCAGGTTTTCCTGTCCACAGCACATAAGTCAATATTTGTCTGTACTTGCATCTTGAAATAGTTCTTGTATTGACTGACATAATACAGAAATAAATTGTGGCCACAAAATAGTTTTACTTTGTTCAAAGGGTCAGAGTGTGACTAATATGGTAGGTGAGTCATTCATGTCATATTGTCATTTTTGTATCAGGATTGCAACTTGCATGTGTGAGGTCATGATAAAATGTGATTTAAAATGGCATTAGACTGGATGGTGCTATGTTATATTACTGAACTGACCAAACTCTTCCATAGTGCAGTTCCACTCCTTTCATTCTTGAGTCATTGGAGTTGCACCAGGAATAAATTCAGCCAGTTAGTTAGCAACAGTGGTGAAGTTTTGTTACAGATTAGGTTTAGGGTATTATAATACTCGAAAGCAGATGCAGTGATATGGGAGCCTGACTGAATCGTAGTGTGACTGAAAACCTTACCTGGATTCTAGTATCACACAAATGCATAGGGGAGAGTGACCCTAGGTCTTCGATAAGAACCCAATCACATTTAGACGTTTATTTTGAATGACTTCTTGGTTGTTTTTTTTTTGTTGTTGTTGTTTAAATGTTCAGGTTTCAAGCCCAATGTCATGTTTTCTAATGACCATGCAGTTTGCACCGTGGGGTTTTAATAGTTTATGCACTGAAAAGTGGTGAAAGAATTACTTAAGAACACACTGCTCTATGTTTGTGTGTACATACATATGTGTCCCAGTGTCCAGCATGTATAATTTACCTTTTTTTTTTAAGTTCCAAAATTTTTCCCCCACTCCTACCCCTGGAGCAGCACTTTGGGTGAGAGGGAGAAACACTTTTTTCTTTCCTCCCTCTTTATTGTTTTAATTGCATACCTGTGAGATATGCAGATAATGTTAGGGCATTTGCAGTGAGTGTGTGTCTGTGTTTCTGTTCTGAAATAATTTTTCAAGCAGAAACTCCCTTTTAAGTAATGTTAAAAAAAAATAATTAAGAAATGGTGAACTGGATGCTCCCTCTTTGCATTTTATTTATCTGTTGAGACCTAGTACATGAAATAGCATTTAAAAGACAAAAATAAAGGTTGAGCCATAAAGTGGAAGGTATATTCTCTGTGCTATAGACTTTCTTCTTGAGGGTGGTGCATGTTGTCAGGGTAAGCTACAGAACGTGCAGATGGTTTTTCAGGGCCCTGCAATTCCTTGCACAGTTTTTAAGCTGGTGCATATGGTGCTTTATAATGCAATTTCTGAAGTAAAATTACCTTATGCTGCACCCCCTTCCCCTTATGAACACACGCACAATTTCAAAATCGTTATTGTAGCCTCTGGTTTAGCAGTTTCTCCAAGGTGTGGTGAAGTACCAGGATAAACACTCAAGATGAGCTGAGAAGTGTCACAGAAAGGGATCATTTTAGCTGACACACCTGAAGGGCCCTGTTCTGAACACTGAATGGCTTCTGCAGTCTCCTGGCAGCAGCACAGCAGTTCATCTTCTGTGGCTCTGCAGAACACTGGGGGGGAGGCAACGAAATATTCAGTGGATTTATCATGGACCTGTGTAGCTAAATGTTTCTGAATCTATGAAATCCTGTTGTCTTCGGTCATCATGCTTTGTCACTGTAAAACCAACGAAAAGGAAAAAAAGCATTTTTTTAGTCTAATTTAAGGAGCTGCTTCTTTTATAGCACATAATATTTCGCTTTGTACTATATTTGATAGTTAAAGAATAATTTAGTCCGTAGAATAACTTTGTTGTATTTGTACTGTTCATGAATGTTACAAGAAAAGTGCTTTACTTTGTTGCCATAATTCTCTTGTACTGCTGTAAAATATTTTTTCTGCTTTACGGAAACTTAACTCACATTTTCAGTACAGGGTTTTTTGTGTGTATGTATTTTTTTTGTCAGTATTCTGAATGTTTACATCTGTTCAACATTAGCCATTCTATGCCTTTATAGGGCAGTATTACTCCTGCAGTATAGCAGCAGTGTGAAATCCACTCGTACGTAACATGCATGAGAAATACAGATTTATTGGGGAGATCCCTAATGTGCATAGATATTTTTTCTATCCGCATTCAGTGAAGTAAATACCCTCCTTCAGTCCTCTACCAAAGAAAATATTATTCCCACAGGACAAGCTTGGAAAGTGGTTCTCTGAATCTTCAGAAGGGGGTGTAGTTGGTTTCAGCAAGATTGCTACAGTTTAATGCTGTTATGTTTTGCTTTGTTACCCCACCAGCTGTGACTGGGTGAAACAAGCATTTTAGCAATTTTTTTGTTTCAAGACAGTGTTTTGTTTAGAATTCAGGGATCATGCTTTCTTTAATGGTGCTGTTTTGTTTTTTGGTTTTTTTTTAGAAAACAACCTTTTGTTGCCTACAGAAATGACCATTCACAAAACCATAAATTAAATAAAATTATTTGTCTTCACAACTTTTCTCCCTTTCCTTTCCCCCTTCCCTATCCCTTGAAAATAACAACTTGGGCTTCAATATTAAAATATTCTGGAAAAAAAATAAAGAGATAAAATAATATTTGTCATTTGTTTATTTATTTTATGTTCAGTGCCTTAGGCAGGAGATCCTGCTTGTGCACGTCCACTGTATGTACAGGTTGATGAACTAGAAATGTGCGAGAAAAATCAGCCCTTTGTAAAGGATTTTTCAATTATGATGATGTAAGACATAGTTTGAATGACTTCTGATGTAATTCAAGTATTATACTAGTAAAATAAAACTAGGTGTTGTATATTAAGTTGTTGTAAGTAGAATAGTTTGTGGATGAAAGTGATTATATTGCTTTGTATAGTTAATGCTGGGTTGTAATTTAGTACTTTGCCTTTGCAATCCCAGAACACACTTAACAACAGCAACCCTTCCAGCATACCCCCCCCTTATTTGTCATTCCCCCGGCAGAAGAAATTAAATGTCAATGGTACATGAAAGGTAACCAGTCCAAGTTATATTCCTCAAAGTGGTTATCTTTTCAGGTCTGGAAGGCCTTCCTAAAATGGAAATTTAGTAGCCATTATATTTAAAAAAAAAGCCAGTGTTTTCATCTTGGTACTCTTAAAATTAAGAGAGCTTTGAGTACTGTGGTGCAGGGTGGGCAATAAACAGCTTTTTCACAGGCTTGCTCAGAAATATCAGAACTAAACACCATCTTTTGTCCAGCCTCCTGTCACTTTTATTTCAGATGTGGTACCATCTCAGGTTCTTGTTAGCAGCAGATGACAACCCTGTTGGCCAAAATCTGTCCAAATGCAGAAAGAAGACGGTACCAACCTCTGTAGTTTATAATCCAGTGACCTTTTTTTCATATCCAGTACCCACCTGGCACTTATTTAACTTAGTTTGTTCTGCTTAGAATTTTAGAATTCTTTTCCTTTTTTTTTTTTTTTTTTGCATGAGCCTGTGCCAAAGCAGGGACCAGCTCTGCTTATGACAGTAACAGCTTTATTATTATTATTATTATTATTTTTCATCAAAGCAATGTAATGCAAATCAATTTGTTAAATCTGTACTAGCTAAATACTCACTTTTGTCCTTTCCCTTCATTTTACTTTTTAAAACCTGTGAAACGTTTTTGCACATTTTTATTTGATCTTGAAAAATAATTATTTATATTTTCTGTGGTGTTTGCTAAGGACCTTGTAAGTATTAGCAAGTTAAACCTTGTGATTGCTTTTAGGTCTGTGTTCTGTCTCTTCCTGGGTCAGCCCAGCCTTACCCTGGCAGTTCAGCCAGCAGATGGCATCAGGAGAAAACGTGCTGCTGTGATCTCCCTATTCCTGTCCTTCAGCAAGAGCTCACAGCACAGAGAAAGGCAGCCACAAATACAGCGGGTTTCTGGGTTTGTCTTCCTTCTCTGTGGAGCTTTAGTTGTAGTGAAAAAAGCCTTCCTTCCCCTCCAGTCCTGGAACTTGGCTTGCAGTAGACATGATGCCCTGAAGCTCACATCATCCTTTCCTCCACTTGGCATTGTCGGAGTTGTGCAGTCTGGAATTGAAGTATTGATACACTGGAAAAAATTCCTCCCCAGGCCAGAGCCAGAGCTTTTTTTTTTTTTTGTCTCCTGCGGTTTCCTTTGTTACCTGTGGATGAAGACAGACAAAGCTCTTTGTATTGAGGTGCTTCACAGATACATATGAAGGTAGTACCACTGCTTGGTGTGCAGAGGGTGTGCTGTTATCGAGCCTGACCTTTTTAGGATGACGGGACTTGCGGTGCAAGGACCACAAAATTGCAATGATAGAATGGTTTAGTTTGGAAGGAACCTCAAAGACCATACAGTTCCAACTCCCCTGACATGGGCAGGGACACCTTCCACTAGAACAGGTTGCTTGCAGACCCATCCAACCTGGCCTGGAAAATTTCTAGGGATGGGGCATCTGCAGCTTCTCTGAGCAACCTGTTCAAGTGCCTCACCACCTTCAGTCAAGGGGGTTTTTACTAACATGTAGTGTAAACCAGCCCTCTTTCAGTTTAAAGAGCTTGTTGTACTACCACCTTGGAGACAGTTTTCCATGAAAAGGAAAGCAGAGAGTCACAGACACTGATACCTGCTGGTATCTGTGGAGGCAGAGGCTGGTTTTGTGGCTGGTATAGCTGGTTTTTTTGGTTAAAAATGAGCTAGGTAGACACAGAAATAAAGCAGCACTTGTTGAGATAATTCAGACACCTGGACATTGGCAAATCCATAGCAGGCACTGATGAGAGAAGTTTGTTATATCTCTTTTAAATGACAGCCATTTACTTTTAAGTACAGAAGGTTCATGCTTGCAGCCTGGGAGGTGCCTACCGATTCACCATCAGTGATGAAATCAACAGTTGCTTCACATATTCATGGGTGAAAAATACCTGGATTGTGCATTTTGGAAATGGATGATACCTTGGATAAATGTGAGTTTCTGTGTACAGGTCACCTTTCTATAGCCCTTCTCCTCTGTGTCCTTTGTCCTGGTCTTGTAGAGCTTAATTAAACCATCAGGGTCTTACCTCCATGTCTTTCCAACAAAAAGCTTAGAGCTTTCTTCCAGTATCTTTGAGCATGCTCCTGTGTATATCTACCACCATGGCAGAGAATAGTTTAATATCCCACATAGAAAAGACACATATGAAAATAAGCTGATTATATTGGATAATTGATTTATATTAGTAAGAAATCATGCTATAGTGAGTGAATAAATGTTGATATCAAAATAAAGAAGAAAATTAGTAGGTTTTTTTTTTTTTTTAATCCTGGTCCTTGCTGTAGTCTTATTTGCTTCTGATTCTTTCCCAGCTGCTCAGATCTATTCAGCAAATCACATTTTCATGCCCCTTGATTGTGAACTCTCAGCCCCACACCCATTGTACAGAATCTTTGCTACTGCTGTATGCATTTCTGGCATTTAAGGGAGCAAATCTGGGAAATGCTGGAGAGACTTGTACACAGTGCCTCACCCTTTCTTCTTTGCTTCTGCATTCTGCAGAGTAGGATGGAGTCTCTAGGGAAAATAATAGAATTAAGTGTGAAAATGCAAGAATCATAACATATGTTCCTTGACTTCCTTTCGGTTATTCAGTGGAAAAGTCCATGCCTCAATTTTTTTAATGATTTTGAGCAGGAGCTGACCCATAGAAGTCAGAATAGACCATAGTCATGGGTTCCATCCAGGAGTAAGCATTTACAGTTCAAAAAGTCCAAAGTGTCCTCAGAATATTAGGAAAACGGAATGAACAAAGGTAGAATCATAGAATTGTTAAGGTTGGAAGATTGGAAAAGGTTGGGAGAGATCTCTAAGGTTTTCAAATCCAACTGTCAACTGCAAAGAAGCATGAACAAAGAGATAGTCAGCATGAGACTGGAGAAAAAGAAGCTTGGTTACATTTTTGGAACAAGCGATCCTGCCAATTGTTTTAAATTTTCAGTATCTCTGTAGAATTGCAAACATTAAATACATCTTTTGCAGCTCTAAACTCGGAGAGAAATTGAAATGTCTAAGGAAAAACAGGTCCATGGCTAGTTGATAGCATAAAATTACAAAAATTCATGGATAGTTTCTTAAAAATGGCATTTGAAGGTATTTTTCTGGCTATAAATTTAAAAGTTGCTGTGTGCTCAACATTTTTCAAATTAAAGGTCTTTGTTTTCATTTCTTAAAATAGGAATTTCAGAACCTCACTTTAGTTTCCTGATTATAAAATTCCCTGCTTGCACTGCCACACAAATCTAATTTATATTTTTTGCTATGTAGGGGAGCTCAAAAAGAAATCTGGAAAAATATTCGGTGTCACCTATTTCAGTTAAGTATTCTGGGTGGGGGGAAATCTGCATTTCTCTTTTTGGTTCCTTAAATATCAAATGAAAGGGCAGTAAAAATAGCCACGTGATTCAAGGGAATTTGTAGAGTGTTACTGGATTTAAAGCGCAGACCTTCATTCTGCATCTTCTAAATTTTCAGAGAAATAATATCAAGACCTTTATGAAGTGTGTATATGTACAGTGGTGCCAGAGGTACTCGAATATTGAATTAAAAAGGATTTGTAGACACTTGGGCAGAAAATGAAGGAACAGTTGGGAGAAATAGGAAGAAATCCATGTGAGGTGTCAGTCACAAGGGGTTCTTCTCTCTGGAATCTGATGATTGTGACATGTTTATGAAATAAAAAGATTATACTTAAGGACTACTGGAGCAGAGCAAAGCATTAGGAAAGTAGGTTATGAAGTATATTTAAATCAGGATGAAGTATTAGATAATTTCTTCTGCTGCAAAAAGAAGGCTGATTTTATTCCTATAATTTAGAACTTGAAAAATAGGATTGCCAGAAATCTGAAGGCCGACTTTTCCCTGCTGTTCCTCAGAAGTCTCACATTGCTGCTGTTGGTGGTGGTTGTGAAGGTCTGCTTCACCCACCTTGCAGGGCATTCGCTCAAGGAGACAGTTTGTTTCAGCGCTTCACTGTTCTTGAAATTAGAGAGCTTATCCTAATGTTTAACCCAAATCTTCCTTGCTGTAGTTTAAGCCCTTTCAGTCTTATCTACACTTCACAGGCACGCAAAATAACTTCTTCCTTTCCTCTTTCCAGCAGTCTATTAGATAGCTAGGCTGTCATTTGTGTCTCTGGCTTTTTCATTGTTTAAGCTAAAGAATGCTAATGTTCAGCCTGTTTTTATAGGTCATGTTTTCCAACCCCTTATTGTTTTCATTGATCTTCTGTGGACTCCCTCCACTTAGTTCAAATCCTTTCTTCTGTTCAGTTCCCAAGAGTGAATATGTTATCTCAGCTGGGGCCGAGCAGACAGGTGGGACTGGTCTGCATGCCTTAGAGGCTAAAACTGTGCCCTGGTCCCAGGTCAGTGTTTGGTCCCAGTAACCCCTGCATCCTTCCCAGTAAAACTGCTTCTAGCTGCTTCTTCCCCGTACTGTATTGTAAGAATTATTTCTAAGTGTAAAATATTCTGTTTATCAGTGCTTAGTGATATCTTAAGCTTTTAAACCATAAGCTGAACTTGTCCAAATCATCTCACATTCCAATCTTATCTGTCAACAAGATTACAGTATTTCCCAGGTAGGTATCATCTGCAAATTCAGAAGAACACTATTGCAGGATAATTCCTCTTGAAGGGCCCTCATTAGGTCATCGAGCCCAGCCCTCCACTCAGAATTCACTGTCCCATCATTCATCTCATTAGCTAAAATGCTGGAAGGAACTGGAGCCATGCCAGAAAGGACTCTTCTGCGGTTGCTGCTATGTGAGAATGGTTTTCCACCCACTTTCAACTGGGTAACTGTTTTGCCTAGACCATATTTTTCCAGTTTCCTTACGAAAATATCATGGAAGTAATGATAAAAGCATTAGTGAAATGGACATGTGAGATCTGCTCCTCAGTTCACGTTGCCTGTTACTTTGTCATGGAGGGAAGGTAGACTGGGCTGACCCAGCTTCTTCTTGACCCTGTTGACCATAGCTGGTTTATTTTTCACCTCTGAGGCTACTTATAAACCAGTGAATTGTGCTAACAGTTTTCTGGAGAATAAAATGAAGCTGGTGATATTAATTCCCTTCACTCCTTCTTTTTTTGAAATCTAGGTGGTTTGTGGTGTTCATCCTTTCCCAGTTTTCCCTGTATCACCCAGTGTTACCAGTTATGGAAGATGGTAACTGATGGCCCTGTGATTGAATCAGCCACTGCTTCAAGTGCTACCCAGTGATGGCCGTGATGCTCATGTCAGTTTAAAATATATAGCTCATAGATGTTCTCTCTAACCTATTTAAGACTTTGTACCCTTTTTTCTCTGGTGCCAATTTTGTTAATTATCTGATTATAGTCAACATTTTTAGGGATGGTTTTCCCTCACCATTAGTTAGCTGACCACCTGGCACCTTGATGTACCTCTTACTGCCTATGTACATCAAGAGTGACTGATTTTTGGGTTTTTTAATGTCTTTTCATGGTCAAGCTAAATTTTTTCTTGGCCTTTCTGATTTCACCATTACATGCTTGTACTATAGGTTACCACTTCTGTGTACTACCTTTCCTCAAGGAAAGAAGTGCTCATGCAGAGGAAGTGTTATTAAAAGTTGTCCTCTGGCTATACTTCTCACTTCTCTGCAGTAAAAACTGACTTGCTTCTTCAAAACCTTGTTTCAGCCGAAAAAGAAACACAAGGAAAATGTGTTACAATCCAAGCCCGTAAAGTAATTTTAAGCTAAATATTAAAATGCCTCCAACTATTATCGAGAATTTCTAAAAATTTAAAGAGAAAATGAATTTCAAGATCAATACAATATGCAAGAGATGAACTATGATGTTAAGATCATAAAGAAAAATTATAAAGAAAACAGTATTTTCACAGAACATGTTTCTATCAAGCTAAAGCTAGTCCTGAAACAAAAAGAGAGACCCATACTGAATATTAGAAAATGAAATGTAATACTAACTGCAGAAAAATTTTAACATAATAATGAGCATAATGCCTGTTTTGTTTACAACATGAAAAGCCTAATAGATTAAATCCCTTTTAGACACCATACAAAAGTAATGTGAAAGGACTAATGCACCCATCATAAACACTAAATTTAAATTAGCTGCTCTTTCTCAGTTTGCTACTAATTTTGCAGAATTTATTATTTTTTCACCGATTTTCTGTATACCAGCTATAGAGCTGGTAGTTATGTGCTCCAGGATTAAGAGGTGCAGATGGGTACCAGTTCACTATTGCAGGACTTTAAATCAATTTAATGTTTGTTTTACCAGTGAAAATATATCTCTCACTTGTCAAGGAGTAAGAATCTATTTTCTCTAATGTTAATTTATGTCTTTGGGCCTCCTCATGCAGAGGCATTGCATGTGCATGAAGTAAACGCACTGTTTTGGGGGAGTCTTGTTTAAAGCACTCACACAGAACAGAAAGAAAACCACTGGCATTATCTATGTTTTGTGGGTTTTTTTTCTTAGAATAGATTGAGATTTGTTTGGAACTGGCAGAAAGGCCCCAGATTTGAATATCCAACCAAAGTGCAGCAAAACCCCCACTGTGGCTGCTGCTATCAGTCCGCTGCAGTGCTGCCCTCCTGTCACTTTGCCAAGAAGCAGCTGTTGCAGAAAATAAATAAATTCTCTATCATTCTACCAAGCAGGACAGGTCTCAGCCTTGGCAGATGCAGGAATGAGAAAGAAATAAATGCTAATCAGACATTTAGAAATGTAAATGCTCCTTGTTTGTGCCTCGAAAATAATCTTTCTGCTGCTTGATGCAAAATGTTATTAAAGAATATGTGGTTCATACACATGGAATTTCTTCTATTGAAGATCGATATAGGGAAGTAGATTTATTATTGCCTAAATGATACAGTTTTATTAAAAAAGTAGTTGGTATTACACAATAGCCTTTTCTTATATTTCAAAATAATTACTGCTGTCTTTTCTTAATTCTTTCAGTTCCTTGGAGTTTACTTGCTCAACACTTGTTGGCTGCCAACATTTTGAGACAAGTCCTTTAGACAAGTCCTCATTTCCCAGTGGTGTTTATCTACAAAGGATAGTAGAGGCCCAGTTCAATATGTCTTAAGATGAAGCGTGATTCCTTTATGCATCCACAAGTCTAAAGATCTGCTTGGGAGAATCCCATGGCATACAGCCTTGGAGAAAAGAAGGATCCAGGAGAGCTGGCTGCTTTTCAAGGATACCTTAGTCTGAATTGAAGAAACGCCGGTCACTAGAAATAGGTAATCAAGCAAAGCCAGCAGGAGGTTTGCATGAATGAACAAGGAACTCCTCTATTTTTGAACAGGGTCTTATCCTTTTTTTCTAATTTTGTCTTTCTAACACAAGGACTCTTCTTTTCCCCTATGTTTATTTGGGGCTATTCACTATATTCTGGTCTCTGAATGTAACTCCTTAGTATATGACAGTATGTGAAAACCACATACCAGCTTTGTTTGTTTTCTGTTTGTGCAATGTTGTGTCCTCAGAGCTATCACATGGAAAAATACATAGGTAGAAATTTCCCCCCCCATTTTCTCTAACTCTAAACTAAAACTTTATTATAATAAAGAAGATAGTAAGAAAAATTCCTCCTCTAATTATTAGTTATTAGTTATTATTATTTAAAAGTCTTAATAGTATTATTAATTGTTATTGTCTTATATTTTTCACTATTTAGCTTTTTGAATACCCTTCTTCTCTTTGCTTCTCAATTACAAACTGAGAAAAAACCCAAAACTGTTAATGCAGTATCACAGATCCTAACATTATTCTTGATTCTTGATTCATATGAGCTCTGTGAAAACACAGTCCCACCACTTTCTGCTCACTGAATATTCAATGAAGAATGGAAAACGAAGGTTTCATTGATGAACATCCTGTTCATACCATCTCTGGCTTTCCTTAGGACTCTGTCATTCAAATTATATAAAGCAATGGAGTTGCTGTCCTGGGTACAAACTGACCTATCAGTCTTGGTGACCAAGATTTACATCTGAATTATTGGTTCCTAAAACACCTGATGAGGACATTTGATGAGCAGAATTTCAAAGTGTGCTTGGTATGCTGGAGAGGTAACTATGGGTAGAGCCCAGACAACATTTCAGGTAAAAATCATCCATTTGAACACAGTATATACCATATTCAAGAGAAGTAAGCCTGCATAATGCTTCTAAAAAATGTGTTTACATAGGATTTCATTGGTAAAATCAAAAATCAATCTACAGTTCAGAGATCTGTAGATTCCAATAAAACTTGCTGTAAAGTAACAACAAAGCACAGAAGTTTAAGACTGCATGAACTTAAAATGCCTTTAACCCTTTAGCTGTAATTGTTAGTAAAGCTAGTTCTTCCTCTCCTGATATAAGTGCTGAATAAGACAAGTGTCTGCAGAAATTTCTTCCTCTTTTCTGTGCTTTTTCATTAGCTGGGAGGGATGACTGGACTCAAGGAAGTCGTTTAACTGAAGGTGCAGATGCATAAAGCAACCCTTTGCTGGACTAATCACCTCTTTTTCTCTAGTCCACGCTAAGGAATGTGACTTTGGCTTCTCAAGTCTATTAAGAAACTTGGATTTGGGATTTCAGGATAAAAAATCTTCTCAAAATCAAAAGGTATCTTGATGGAGTTCTGACATCATCAAGAAATATCCAAAAGGAGAAAAGTATTCTATTAGACTATAATATTTTATGCATTCTTTTTCATTATGTTAATGATCTACACAAACCTAATACAGCTAGTTTAATTAAATGAAAAAAAAGTGGACAGATATTCTGGGAAGAAAATGCTAATTCTTTACATTTTATGCAAAATATTTGGCTGACTACATTTCCCCATTTAAATATATATTGCACTTTGATATGTAATTAATGCTATCTTTATTTTATCCTTCCTAAGATTAATACTGAACTTTCAAAAATATAATTCGACTTCCAAGAAACTATGGTTTCACCACAGTTTGTGTACCTATACTGTCTATGAAAAGAAATTCATATTTTTCTCATGACTACTGAGCAACAGTATGTAGAATTAACACAACAAATATTGGTCCAAGGTAAAATTTGCAAACACACAAGCTGAGTTAAAAATTTATTACCCTTCCATGGGTAATCATCAAATTGAATAGACTGAGTTTAACAAATTATTGTATCTTTTTTTGTGGGGGGGAGCAATAGGCAATTCTGTTTAGATTTAAATTGGAAGGTAGAGATGACATTAGCTCTTTCTTTGGTTTTTGTGCATCTGCTATTAAAACCTACCAATTCAGGCATCCAAAACTAAGCAATAACATTGAAAATTTGTTTAGAAATTGCCATATAGCTGCAAAATAATTTCAAAACTAGAAAAGCTGGAGATAAAAGACTCTGAAGGTTCTCAGTCTCTAAATACTGAAGGGAGTTAAAGAAGGGACTCGAATATGGATTATGAATAGCTCACTCTGTTGAAGGTGAGCAATTTAAAATTATGTTTTTAACAATGAGAGAAAAGTCATGAATGGTAAAGAGGTCCTGAAGCATCAAGGGTTGTGATGGATTCTCCATCATCCACTGTACATTTATAAGTCAAGCTTGACAGGAGAGTTTATTAGATATTTTCTGTTTCAACAACTGCAACCGAAGAGATACAAGTATGGGCAAAACAGTCTCAGATGGAGGGCTTTTTAATTGATTTTATTTACTGTCAATTAGTACCATCTTCTTATTTGGGTATTTGGTGGGGGGTGTTATAAATGAGAAAATAAACACTTAATCCTTCCTCTTGCCCAGGCTTATCTTAAAGCAAACATCTCTCCTCTTATTAGTGTCACCTTGCCTTGGTTTTGCTGTGGATTACACTCAGTCCCTCCTGATTCATTTTGTGAGTGCACAGGCAGGTCCAGCACGTAATGGTTTCTTTCTGCTGTTCCTTGACCATATTCCCCCTGCTCCAGTGAGGCTCACCCATGTGAGCAGTGCCTCAGGGCAACACAGGCTGCAGTCCCTTGAGGTTGTTCCCGCTCCGAGATGGGTCACCTCTATGGCCCAAAATATCTCCTTGCCTGTGGCTCCTCCATGCATCTGCCCAAGATCATCTGCCCGTGTGCCCCCCTCACCTTTGCAGGTGCTGCCTTTTCTGAAGGTCATTTGAGCAGAGGAACCACAAGCCCCTTCAACACTGAGGTTTTGGCAGGCAATGGATTGCTCTCAGCAGTTTGAGAGCTCGCTGGATGTACCTGTTACCTGCTCAGGGCAACTCGTGACCTTCTCCCATGCAGCCCCCAGCTACCCAAATACTGCCTGTGATGCTCAATACATTAGATTAGTTTTTATTGTTCACATGTCAGTGCGGCTCAGGCTTTAATCAAACCGTTGTCCAGCCTGTGCCTTAAGCAAGGAGGAACATATTCCATTTTCAGGGTTCCAAAACAGCTCATGTCATGTGACTTATTCTGCCTGATACTTCCTGTTACCACTGAATAAACTCCAGTTTGGAAGTACCATGTTCTTCTGATCTTACGAGAATTATTTTCAGCTACTTTGTAATCTTGTTCTGTAAGGACAAGAAAGCATATCCCATTATGTCAAAAAAAAGGATGTAAAAATGTGTATTTTTCTCTGAAACTAAAGGCAACCTTTCCATTTGGCTTCAGTTGTTTCCTATTTGGCCTGATCTCAGTAATTCAGAGATTCTTTGCTCAGTCCTGAAAACTTCACTAATAAAATCACACACTTAAAAATTATTCCATTTCAGCAACGCAGTTATGTCAGTATATAACTATAAGCACATGCATTTAAGTCAGTCCTTTTCTTACCAGAAAAGTCCTT
The DNA here is from genome assembly GCA_036023395.1 of Myiotriccus ornatus. Taxonomy (NCBI): domain Eukaryota; kingdom Metazoa; phylum Chordata; class Aves; order Passeriformes; family Tyrannidae; genus Myiotriccus; species Myiotriccus ornatus. The sequence goes on from JAYRBT010000082.1 coordinate 109,101,310, forward strand.
TTAAATGTCTAAACATCAAGTGAAATTACATTCTTTCAGCGTCTGAAATAAGCTCTTTTTTGAAACTCAGATATTGCTACCCTTTTGCAATCAACACTCCTGTTGAGTACCATTAGGTGTCAAGATTTGACCTTGGAACATAATCTTTTATTGGATTTTAACAAGCAGAACCATGAGGGCAGTCTGAATACAGGAGAATGAAACCTACTCGTGACATTTGTTACTGACGGTGTAGGGACCTGATAGATGATTCAATTTGAGAGTGCAAATTCAACTCCTGACCCACATGTCACTACACAGAAGGTTTATGTAATTATCATTAGTGTGTTGTTATTTATCTATGTGTAGATCCTGCTGACTTTTTATTACTTGCTGCTAATGTTGTCATTAAAAATGCATGCCAATTAACATCATTTTAAAATGAGACATGAAAAATACCTAATTTTGCTTGAAGTTTCAATTCTTTCTTTGATTTATTTTACTTTCTTCAGCAATTTCAAAATAACAGTCTGGGTAGACAGTGGATAGGTAAATAGTATCCAAGTTCAGTAATTTTCTTACCTCTATAGGTAAAGGTGACAAGCTTCTCATTTTGTGCTAGGCAAATCATAAGGTGTCACCAGTCTTCGGCCAGTCAGTTATTTTTATTCCAAAAAAGTCAAACCCTAGCACAAATGTCGTATTTTTTTGCAACATAGCAGTTTCAGGCCTTCATGAATCACTTGAGTAGGTAAAACAGCATCTGTCAATTTTATTACATTGAATTTATTGAAACCAGGAAATTAGTATCATGTAAGTATGTATTAGTCTCTACTTGACACTTTATTGCAGTACTCAGTTATCCAAGATGGCAAATTCAGATCTGTGTGCTAAAACCTTTAGATATATTTTTCTTTCCTCCTTTACTTGACTGAGAAGGCTTAATGATCAGAATTTTATAAGCCTCTGTTTCTTATGACAGTAAAAGCCTTGGCATTTCTTTTTAGAACAACTTTTTGGAGCCTTATAAAGAGCACAGGTTTCACGTAAGCTTCAAGATGAAGATGGAAAGTGGGGAGTGATCTCAGCAGGGAGCTAAAATCAACAATTTCAACACTAGAAGATGCTCACTTTTTTCAGGAGAAACCCATTCCCTGGAACTGCTGCTGTCTCTCCTGTTCTGCCAGGAGGGCTCAGTCCCAAGGGCCTCCCAGATGTCGGATAAAGTTAAGAACCAAATGTCAGAAATGTTGAAATGAACTCCTGGCTGGTGATTGGATCCCTCAGGCGAGACAGTATGTTGCCTAAGTCAAAGTTTCTTCCTGAAGGACCGTATCTATGCACAGCTCTTTCAGTAACAGTGGCACTTGCACTTAATAAATATAGCACCTTTGGTTAATGCTATCTTCTCTATTTTGCATTTGGTTTTGAGGACATGGGAAGTCGGAGCAAGCAAGGTCACAGGGTTTGGGTTTTTTCCTAAAATGCACACTCCTGATTCATTAACAAGAATATAAATTGAATTTGAGGGTAAACATTTTTATACTCTTTCCTTGATTCTTTTGATTCTTTGTATAGAACATGCTGAGTTGGAAGGGACCCATCAGGATCATCGAGTCCAACTCCTATACTTATCATCAGTTTGAAATACATTTGTGATTTTTGATTTTAACAGAGTAAAACAGTGAACACTGCTAATGCTAAAACATGCACCTTGTCAGATCCTGCAAACAGCGCTCCACCAAAATCTGATCTTTTATCTGGCCACCTGGATCTTGTAAAGGCCTGGTATTTCACCTGATGTTGCCATCTGGTGAAATACAAGTCATGTTGCAGCTGTGATTGCTGTTTCATTTTTTTCTGGTAGCTAAATCAAATTGTGTATTTTAAAGGAAGAGAGACTTGGATCTTCCATCCAGAAACTCTTCAGTGTTTGGTCTTTTATTTCTTTCAGGATCCATTTCAGCAGTTCCATCTGTAAAACCTTCCAGCATTTCCACTTTCTTTGCTGGTGTCCGCAGTAAATGTCCCAGAACTGAAGCCAGAGCAATCTCTGCCCTGATGGGGAGCAAGATCCTGAAACATGAGCTCAGCCATATGGAACAGAAGTGAACATGATATTGATGGAGGTCACTTGTGCAGTGGAGGAGAGAAAATGCTGACACAGTGAATATTTGTTTGTTTGTTTTTATCCATGCTAAGCTCTTAAATGACTTGATAGGAAAGATTTGTCGTGTATTTCAGTACCAAAAGACACTCAGTGTTGGAAATTGGCTTTTACAAATGTCACTGGAAAAGGAACATTCTGCTCGTTAAGTGGAGAGATAACAAGTTTCTCCTCTAAGTGGGAGGTCCTGTACTGCTCTATTTTCCTGCTTTCTCCCTTTCTCTTTCTCCTTTTTTTTTTTTTTTTTAATTTTTAATATGTATTCTCCTGCCAGGACTGAGTAGCAGATCAAGTGATGCTTACTAGCAGTAGACCCATAATGTTTGCTGAAGCACAGTGACATTAGCCCAAGATGTATAATGTACTGTAGTATACTATCTGATTCTAAAATTATAGTTCTTTCAATAGCAGCACACTCAGGGCTTTGAATCATTATTCTCCTCAGTATAAGGAAGGCTAAGACAAAGATAGTGATGAGATGGAAGCAATAGCAGAATATCAAAAGGTGGTGATGTGTGGCTAGTGGGTTCACACTGAGGTGTTCATGAGAAAAGGGAACCTGACTCCCAACCAGGGTTTAAGGGCAGGCTGCTGAGAAGCTGAATCAGAAGAGAGAAACTGAAATAAGGTGAGGACTGTCAAAAGTTCAATCATTTTTTGCGTTCCTTTTATATGATTTTTCACGATGGGGACCAAGTGACTTCAAAAAATCATATTGATTACAATTTAATTGGGCTTATTTATCTCGGAATGAAAAGCATTTATCAGAAGTGGAAAAACGATAAGTATATATAATGATCAATCAAATTCTAATTATAATTGTGTTAGCTTCCTATTTCAAAGGTCAAATACTAGAAAAAAACTGTTGTTTTGTATGAAATACATTCACTGATGGAAAAGTCTATGCATTTTAGTGGCTCATCTTATGCTTTCTTTTAATTCACAGCTTTAAATAAAGATCAGAAACAGCAGCTTCATAAGTGAGCTCTATGGGAGTAGGTTTATATGTTAATTTACAAAATTATCCATGAATAATTTAGAACAAGCATTAGATTAGAGAAGTGGAGCTTTATCTTCCAATAATAAAATTAGAGAAAAATTAAGAAACAGGTAAGTATATTTCTAGAACCAGCGAAGCAATATTTGCCTGATGGATTAGTCCTATTTAATCAGAACAGCAAGCAGCTGGATAAATCCTAGCTAGGAGAATATTAGGTCATTTGTTAGCCCTTCAGCCAATTACATCTGCAGCTGCTCTATGCTATCTTTTCCTTCTCATCATGGAGTTTCTTGTTTTTTCCTTGAAAACACTAGATGATGAGCCCTCAATAGATAAGAATGTAGGTCACAGAGTTCTTAGAGCATCAGAGTGCTGGTGGATAAAATATGGTCCCTCTCATCACCAATGGAGTGTCAGTGAAATTTGTTTGTGGAACTGAAGAGTGGCAGGACCAGGATCTAGTCCTCACTTGACAAGACAGCTGAAGTACCTTTTTCTCTTCTGCCAAAGGAACTTCTTTTTCTTTTTTTCTCTGTACTGAACAGAGCAGCACTCCTATGGATAATGTGCACAAAAACCTGCGTGGGCAGCATGAAAAACCAAATAAAGTGAAGTCATACAAATCTATGATTCTGGACTTGCTGCTCCAGCTGGATGTGCATAAATCTACGGGATCTGATGGGATTCATCCCAGAGTTTTGAAAGCTGTCTGGTGTCTATGTCATCACAGAATCTCTCTCCACTATTTTTCAACAGTCTTGGGAGTCTGAAAGGGTCTAATTTGACTGGAAGCTGCCAACTGTTGCTCCAGTTTTCAAGAGTGGTAAGAAGGAAGGCTCTGGTAGTTACAGGCCCTTCAGTCTCACTTTAGTGATTGGTAAAGTTATGGAGAAGGTTATTCTGAGAGTTACTGAAAACACTTGAGAGACAATGCAAGTCCTTAGTCACAGCCAGCACAAGTTCACGAGAAGAAAGTCCTGCTTAAAAAACTTAACTCCCTTTTATGACAAGTTCCCCTGTCCGATTGACCAAGGGAAGTTGTGGTGGTTTGTGGTTTTAGCAAAGCTTTTGATACTGTGTTTTACAGTACCCTTCTGGATAACCTGTCTACCACACAGCTGGATAAACACATCGTGCAACGGGTGAGCAGCTGGCTCACGAGTTGGGTACAAAAGGATATAGTAAATGGGGTTATATCATGCTGGTGGCCAGTCACCAGTGATGTTCCCCAGGGTTCCATCTTAGGCCCAGTGCTCTTTAGTGTTTTTGAAAATTATCTGGATGCAAGAATCCAATGTACATTAAGTAAGTTTGCTGACGATACTAGACTAGAAGGAGCTGTGGACTCCCCCAAGGGTAGAGAGGCCTCACAGAGAGATCTGGATAGACTAGAGAGCTGGGCAACCATGAAATTTAACAAGAGCAATTGCTGGGTTCTCCAGCTGGGATAGGCTAAAGCTTGGTTATACACACAAATTGGGGAACAAGAAGCTGAAGATGCTTGGTGCCCTGAGCATCCCTTTGCCCCAGGCATTGCCCTCAGCTGCAGCTACAGCTCCTCCTCCTCCTCCTCCCAGGCAGCCCCAGCTTGGTCAGCCATATTTTGTACCCTCTCTCACTTCACCTCCCCGGGGTTTGCAGGGCTCAAGCTACTGATGGTAGCTCAAGAACAGACTATAGCTTTGTAGCAGCCAGCATCATTTGGAGTTTATGGAATATTTAGTGGCAAATTATACCTTTCATTTTATTGACTAGTTCTGTCTAGTACACCAGTTTTGCGATGCAGTGCATCCCCCAGGTTACTCCACGTGGTAATAACAGTATGTGCTCTGCCTTGTACACGTTAATTTTAAATTATGTTTACACAGTTCATGATATGAATCAATTGAGGCTTGACGTTCTTATTTCAGGGTAGAAATAGCTAGTCAATATGAGCTGATATTATTGATTGGGCTGTTTTCCTGTCTGTTATGCAAACTATACAGGTAATGAATATCAATATACAAGAGTCTGCTGAAATGTTTTATAGTCAAAAGCATGGAGGCTGACTAGGGAAGGCAACCTCCCATGTTGGAAAGCAGTTGCCAGTATTTTGGTACAATAGATTCATCTGTAATCTAAAGTATATATGAAAAATGAAATGTGAAATACTCTGTCTTAAAGGGAAAACATGAACATATGTTTCATAGTACACTTCTGACATGTGGTGTCTCACACTCCAGAGCGACTTTTTTTTTTAACATAGGATGCAGAGCTGGTGTTAGAGCTATGGAGTTTCCAGGCAGAAGCAAAGGCACACTGAAGTTTCTCTTTTAGCTCTACTCTACTGTCTTGCACTGCTACCTCCTCTAAATTTGTCAGACCTTCTGCCCTGTCCTTAGTCGTTTGAGATCCTAAGCACTTGCTCTGGTTCTTGTCTTTAAAACTTGATCTAATCAGCTAAATGTTTCAAGGACACAATTAGGATGGAATAGTAATTGAAAATGGATAATATGTCATTACTGTAAATCAGGATTACTAAGCTTCATAATAATGTCACTTCATCATAATGACAATATTTGTAGAAGAAGAGACCAAATCTACGACTAGTAAGAGAAAATTAAGATTAATCATAAACCAATTGTTGGCTTTATAACAGGGCCCCTGCAGCAGTTGTGGAGTACAGCTGGGCTGTCTTGGGAGCAGAACAGGGACAGAGATGTGACTCTGGAAGATGTCATGTGGCTCCATACTCCTTGAGACATGGCATGGAAGGATTAATTGGTACTTCCTGACTAATAGTAGATTGACTGTGCTAAGTGGCATGCTGGGGGTGACTGGAACACAAGCACCAAATCTGTCATTTGTAATATAAAGCCCCTCTGTTCTGCTTCTCTTATTTTGTTAACAGTCTGTAAGTATGTCTATACATGCCCCGAGCCGATGGGAACTTACTTCACTGATGCTACAGCCTTACTTGAAGCTACACAGCCATGCTAATGTGTCAACTACCTACAGCAACAAAAAAAAATTGATTCTCAGCAAGGCTTATTAGCTTAGGCCCAGCTCAATGCAAGCATGGCAGTTTAGCTTTCATTCAGATCTTCTAGCTCTAGCTAATTCCAAGTGTGGGTGGAATATGATAATGAAATGTAGAAAATCCCACATAGACATAACTCAGTTTCTCATGATCTTTAGAAACATAATATTCTTTTAACACCTCGAGAGTGGGTGATAAAAGGAAGAAAACAGATGAATCAACTCTCCTGTTTAGAATGGGATTCCTCCTAGAAAAGTTGTGTGGTTTATGTTTTAGGATTCCTCATATGACCTCAGTCATCCGCATGCTGTCACTTCTTTGGAACCTAGAATGGCATTTTATGATCTTGAGAGGAACTTCCCATTGCTTGCAAATAGAGAAGCTAATAAGGTTCCAAGCACAGGGTACCAGGAGACTGATTTTTCTGCCTTGGTGGCAATGTAGGAAGAATAATATTGAAGTGTTACATACGTATTAAGTTACAAGTGACTGTAGCACAGTTTACATTGGAAAATAAGAAGTACCTCCTTGGGAATAAAGTTTTGCTTCCATCCACAAGGGGATAGAAGCTTGCCCCTGTGATGCATACTTGGGGTTGCTGACATAAGGGTCACAGCCTTTATTTTTGTCTCATAAATAAATGAAGTTAGAAATGCAGAATGGTGGTGTGAATATCTAAATTTGTAGACATGAACACTAATATTGTTCCACACTGCCTACATTGCTTCTTAATCCTTTATGGAAGATTAAGGAACAGGCATTTTGATTTTTATTCAGTGTTCTACCATAAACTTGAAGAATATTGAAAAAAAATAGAATTCTCCATTGGCCATTGGTAGGTTAAATTCACACTTGAATTCCTCTCTTCTGTCACTGGACCAACAGAAAGGAATAGTCTATAAAGTCCTTTCTCAGATGGCAGCCTCTTTGGGAAAACAATCATAATAAGTCATTCAATTGTACTATGCATAAATCCACACTTGCAAGGCACCACTTATGTTCAATTATTTGGCTTTAAAAAAGAGGTATGCCATTGTATACCAATTACTGGTCCTCCTATACTTTGTAGGAGATTCAGAGTTGCAGTTATCTAACAAATAGACTAGAGGAGAGGAAACCTGTATCTCCACCAGTCCCACTGCTTGAGTATTCAGGGAAGATGAGCTGCTGGCTTCAAAGTGGCAGTTCCCCAAGAGCCATTATTTGGAACTCCGAATAGAAGAAACAGACTTGGATTTTGCTTGGTATATTCGTGTGTTTAAATTACCTCTGTCATGTTTATCTTGTGCAGATTGCATTGAAGGCAGCTGCTGCTCACGTATGTGTTGCTTTTTTCCCTCCATTGTGTATGCAATATGTGCATGAGAAGAGTTTTGGAGAACAGGTGGGAATGACACAGCCATGTGTTGCAAGTAGTTTCGTAGATTACAGAGCCAAGAAGGAAGACTGCAACAGTCTAATCTGACTTCTTACATAACGCTCTTCTGTACTTGCATAAAATAGTTTGAGGGGAAACATCCCATTTTGATTTAAACATTTATTTCCCTAATCATCACTACCAAGGGCCTCATTTCTCCTGAGGAGAAGTGTTAAAGCAAGAAGATGGTGGTAGGGTGTTGTATTTTTTAAAAAATGCATACCCCATTAATGACTGTATACATCTCCAGGCCCATGCACCTGTCCTTGCCCTCTTTGTAGTCTGGGCAATTGAAAGTCTTTACTTCAAATTTCTTGTCTTTTCTTTTTTTTTTTTTTTAATTTTCTTCGGCTGATTTTTAGCAGATCTCTTGTGTTTTACTTACTGTCACATTTTCTTTCACCCTGTGAACTCACAGTCCAGTCTCTGTTCCTCCAATGATTTGGCTTCTGCTTCTAGTTTTCAGCTGTAATTCTGTTTCCTCTCTCTCTGCTCTTTGTACCCAACCTCTATTCCTGCCCTCCCCATCCCAGCCTTAACTTTATATATCAAAGGAGGAAAAAATTGTCTTTTATATCTGTGTTTCTTTAAACAGTTTACAGCTTTGGCCATTTTCATGTGTCTCCCTCTTTCAGTGATGCAGCTTAGTCACTGTTTTCTTGGGTTGATTTCTAATTCTTTTTTTTGTAATGACTTTCCTTGTGTTTGCAGGTACATATTTTAGGATCCAGCCCTGCCAATGATCTTGAAGGTAACATGGGCCAACAATATCAAGCCCATGGAAATATTTTGTTGAAACAGCCACTGAAGTGCAACTGCTTCAGATGAAATTGTTTTTACATGCAGATTATAAAATCATAGAACGGATAAAAACAAAGTACTCTAGAATCATATAATAGATAAAAAGAGCCTCACTAGTGAATTTTTCTTCCACCAAATGTGGGAGGGAGACTGCCCCATCTGGTTTTGTCATCTCTGTTTTTCTCCTGCTTTCTGTATTCCTGAATCTTAAATATTTCCCCAACCTATTTCTGCTTTTCAACTGTACCTGGTTTCTCCCCACTTGCTAAGATGGAAACCACCCTTCTTCTCAGAGTCTAATAAAGAAACCTTGCCCCAGAACTCTCCTTCAGCTCCAGTTGTCATGGGTGTTTTGCAATCAGTATTTTGAATTCAATTACTTCGCTTTTCTTGATTTTTTAAAACAGTTTTTTTTCTTTCTCTGGCCTTATGCAGGAAAGACTGAATTGATAAGCTTACTTTGGCTTGCTACAGCTTGTGGAGAGCTTAAAACATAATCAAAGTTTATCCTAGAAGACACTCAAACATTAATGTGTGTCAAAAAAAGAGCAAGTTTTCTTGATACTTTTCTTTCGTGCCTCCTAAGAAGTACAGAGCATGAATCTTGCCTGACAGTTGTTTCTCCCCTAGAAGGAATAAAGAAAATATCCTGCACTCTGGATATATTTGAGAAAGAGTATCCCAAAACCTTTCTGCAATAGGGAGCTGGGGCCAGCCACTAGAAGGCAACATGATCCCACAAACAGCCAAAGGTAGTATTCCCTCAGAGCTACTTAAATTGAAACCTGCATTTCTGCTCAGTAAAATCACTTTTGTCATTTGTCTGTGTAATTAGTAGGGGATCCACTAAAATCGCAGCATTTTTCTTGGGCAGTGATTGCAGCACTGCACTGTTTGAGGCACATCATGAGGAGGGGCAGTGGTCACTGGTGGCACGCAGGTGTTCAGTCTTGTGCTTTATCAGCATTTACTGTGTTTATAATCAGCTGTGTTTGCAAAGCAGGCTGATGACATTTTATTGGAAAATGGTTAAATATTGAAAATAGTCTCTTGATCATTCACAGTTTCTTAGACCCAAAGCTCTGTAGTACTTTGTGAAGTGGCTCTGCTGTGCCAGCTTGCTTTTCTGAGCTATTGGTAGTAAATAACTTGTCCCTGTCAGGAATTTAATGATACCAAAGATAGTTAATATATCCCTATGTCTGGGTTGACATACAACTAGAAAATAGATGCAGCACTCCTGCTTCATCTTTTCCTTTTCATCTGTCTTGTAGCTGAGAGACCCAATAGATGGTCGTTTCTGAGTGTTAAAAGTGTAAGAGATGCCACTAAGTATTTTCTGCCTTTCAGTTTTAAAGAACACATTTAAATTGAGGAAATCTTGTTCTGTGGATCTAAAGAAGAGAACCCAATTAACATGGTACTCTGGTCTCAGAGTGTTGCCACAAACCAAGTCCCTTACAGCACCTAAAGGGATCAACTTGATCTTTTGTCACCTGTTTTTGGGGTACCAGTATCGTATTTTGTTTGCTTTTTTCTTCTAGCATTCACTCTCTTTCCTGTAATAACTTGGTTTCTTTCAGTGGCATTTGTCTTACATGTTAATAACAAGGACCTTTCTTCACATTTATTCCTTTTTACTCACTTGTTCCTCATGTGCAGCCTCTTCAGGCACCTGCCACTGGTTGGAGGCTGGAAGAGATGCCATGGTATCCCTCAGAGCATATCTTCTTCAACAGCATAAAGGGAAGATTAAAAAAAAACAATCGAGGGGAAATATCTGGCACCAGATAAGTAACTCCTCCTCCCCGGTGTTCCTCCTGATTTGGTAACTGTGTGGATCCAGGCAAGTGTATTTACTGTAAAATCTAACAAGATTTAATTAAACCTGAAAGGGGAATGGTAAAATAATTGTGTATGGCTTTGAGAGTACCAGCTCACCTGTTACGAGTCACGATATATAGTTTTCTTATGTTTGATGGCTATACCTAACCTAAAAAATCACGCTTTTTACACAGCTTCCCTCCTTGAAGAATGAAAAGCCCTGTCCTGTACTAAGCCTTCAGATCCTCAGAAATAACTCAGAATTGTTCTGTACTGTATCAAAGAACTCTACAAGCTTCAGACATTTGGCTATTGTGCCATAGTAATTTTTTTTTTCATTATTATTGGGCCTGTACGTCTGGGAGGTTCTGTGTGCATGTGCATGTCTGTGTGATGAGAATCATCCATAAACTAGAAATCTAATTAGGGAGACTTTCACATCTCCTGGCTAAAATACTCCTGAGATAAGGGCAGGGCAAACCTCTACTGCTGAAGGACAAATCAATACTGATATACTCCGACTAATCCCTGAGGCTGCTGTGAGGGGAGAGGGCAGGGTTACCTGTGTGCCCACTGGCTGGCTGGGAGACAGGGTCAGGGTTTTGCTCAGGCAGGTGCAGGACCTGTTGTTTATTTAACAAGGTTGGCAGCAGCTGCTGCTGCTACTGCTTCAGAGCAATTAAAGAATGTGCTGTTGGGTAGGAGGTTGCCAGGTGCCGGCTGTCCTATGTGCTATGACAAGCAGGGCAAAATTTCGTGTAAACACCTGCCAGCATCCCAGGCAAACCTGAACGAACGGGCTATTATGTACCTGCCATTAAGCCATTTGTGGGTTTAGCTGAGAGCAACATGTGCACGTCAGCTATCTCCAAGCAAGGGCTTGGAGAGATAAGATATACCCGTGTTTCCTTGCCTCCAACAGATGCCAGGCCAGGATGAAACACCAACAACCACTTCAGACTTTGCCCTCACCAACACATGTGGCCCTGCCCATGTATGGGGTGAACAAGTGCTTTGCTGGTGATGGCAGGAGGAAGGTACAATGCACGTGGTGGAACTCTGACATGGACCAGACTGGCCAACTACAGACTGATGTTTCAGCATTGGGTTGTTTCTCCTCAAGGAACCTGGGTTTTGGGTGGGCTTTCTGACCTCCACATAAATGGTAAGCAGGCTTATAGGTTAGCCTCTCAGTTTATTTGCAAGCGTATATATGATCTCTGCTCTGTTAACTGAAATCAGTACAATTAGTGTCATAAGTCACAAACATTCCCCTGAAAAGAACAGAAGCCTCTACAGAAAAAAATATGCCTCTGAAATATTTAAAAGCAAATCTTACAATGATTAATACACTTCTGAAATGCTTGTGATGCATAATGCTTCTGTTACTTCAGTGTATGAGACACCCAGATATTCTGCTGCTGTTGTTCTCTGAGAGCATAAATCAGAGAAAGAGACCAAAAAGGGTTACAGGCTGAACATTCCTTGGGGTGACTCAGCCAGAGACCAGAACTAGTCTCTCAGAGCAACTCTACACACTGTCTGTGGCTAATGGCCCCCAAGGGACCATCAACCAGCCAGAAACGGCAGAATGACAGTAGGGATGTAGCCCCTGCCCTCCTGTCCTGAGTGATGCTGTAGGAGCAGACAGGAGGTCTGGCACTGGCAGGGGGGCTTTTTCATCTGGGGAGAGGATCCTGAAGCTTACAGAAGAGTTTATTTTTCCTATGTGCTTTAGCACATAAATGGGTGCTCTGCTTTATGAAGTTTGAGGCAGTCAGTGGATTGGTGTTCTGAAATGTGTTTTGTTTTGAAAGGAAAAGTAAAAAGCTTATCCAGAATATAATTGTGGCAACAGTTTCTTAAATTGCTGACCTCACTGAATTAATGAGTCCAGCACTAGTGACAGTGGTGCAGCACAGTGAACTACTCCCTCCCTGCAAACCCCATCCAACCACTCCTGTTTTCAACTCCGTGTATGCTCTGTGACTGCTTCCATGTTTAAGCAGATGGACTGTGTGCACATGTATGGATAATTATTTTGGACTGCTCAACTGAATGATAGAAATTCACAGATTTGAAAGACGTTAGAGATTCCTTTTGCTTTTCAGTAAGACAAACCTGGTATTATTAGTAAATTAGTGTTCCAGGAGTAAGTTATCTATGTTCCTTCATGGGGAAGTGAATGACTCTAATCAAGACTCAATTTCTGTGTATGGTGTATGTTTGCTATGGTAATTATTATATATGCATTTTTCTTCTTTATTGGAAGGAAAACCTGCAGTCTCTTGCCCCCTGCAGTTTTTAGTGAATACTGTACATAAATGATTTATTCTTTTCTTTTAGAGAGGGCTTTGCTCTGCACGGCATCTGTCACCTTGGGATTTCCCCCTCCCCCCTTCCGAAATGTAGCTGGAAGCTGTTTGACTCAATCTATGCACAACTGAAAGTTGGTTCTTTATAATTCCATCAAGCTCCAACCACTCTTTAACATTCTCTTTCATCTGGTGAGGACCTTTATTAATATGCACCATTTGTGATTAAGGTAGCAAGCACAGGACCATCACAGGATTATGTGCAGATTGCTACACTTCAGAAATAGTGCCCTGAAAGTCATCCACAAAATTCAGATTTCTAGAGTTTAAAAAAGAATACTTAAAATAGTTAAAAAGGGGGTTTGAATCACTTTTTTAATCAAGAAAAGTCATGCCAATAATTCATAACACATGATCTCTTTGTTTTTTGTGGCATGGAGATAAGCAGTGGGACAACATTTCAACTGAAGGATGTGATGCCCAACACGTAAGTTAGGGTGGATCATGGAAGCTAACCTATAAAAAGTCTCAACTCAGTGGGATGCCAGGGTTTGTTGCTGGTAGCATTTCTTCAGGGGAGAAACAACTGTATTACATGAGGTAGCACATAGCAATAACTGTTAGCAAATGCTTTGCCTTGTGACTTTTCCTTTTTTTTTTTTTAAAACAAAGTAGCATTCTGAAATAGAGCCATCAGGTGAACTTCTGTGTAAAGGCCAAAGAAATGAAGTTCCTGGCATGAGATAAAAGACAGAAATAAAATGGGTAACAGGACAGAGAAAATTTTGGAAGTAGATGATTCCATCAAAGAAAAGCATGACAGAGGTCGATGGGGAAGAAGATTAAAGTAGAATAGGAAAAGTAATCAAAGGATGTCTCAAGCTCTTGGAGGGTAAACTACATGTTTCTGAGAAGGGAGTCTTTGAATCAGTAAATATACTTAGTGTAGTTATGCCTTTTCTGATGGTCAAAACTGCTCCCACTGAAGTGAGTTCAAAGATTTCAACAGATGCAAAACTGAGTCTGCAAAGAGCCTTGAAAGCATCACCACTGGAAATGGCAAGTGTCACCTGCTGGGGCTTTGCTGATCCCAAAGAAGAGCTGCAAAATAGCATCCAACACAAAGCACACAAAGCTTGAATGGCTCATGAGAATCCCCCTTTTTCAGGTATGACATTACCAGAGGACCCAGTGCCAACCACAGGGTGCTGGGACTTCAGTGGGGAGACGAGGGGGTACATAGGGCAGGTCATCACAAGCCCGTAAAATGCTTTGGTGCAGGATCATCATAGAACTATAATGATCAGAGAATGGCTTGAGCTGAAAGGGACCCCAAAGACCATCCAGCTCCAACCCTTCTGCCACAGGCAGGGACACCTTTCAATAGACCAGGTTGCTCAGGGTCCCATCCAACCTGGCCTTGAACACTCCCAGGTATGGGACATCCCCAGTTTCTGGGTGTCTTGCAGAGAGAGAGGCTTCAAAAAGGGAAGATAGGAAGCATACAGACACACCAAAGTGGAAGGTGAAGCTAATATGCCTGCACTGAGGTTGGAAGCAGAGTCACTTGTTTAATGAGCACAGTACAGAGAACCTAACTTTATTTCAGCCTAAAGTAATAATTTTGATTTCAGTTATTTAGCAATACAGTTCTGTGCCATGTGGATGCTAGAGCAAAGGATTAGGGCTGGGATGTGGGAACACATTAATGACAAGGGAGTTTTCAGGAATGTAGTGGCATGAATTTCATCTGAATCAAGAAAGCAAGAAAGGAGGGGCTTCATATGAGGAGGAGTACCCTTGAATACAGGATTTTTATTTTTTTTTCCTGTCCATTGTGCCTATCAAAGTATAATTCTGGCTTTACAGAATAGCCCACCTGCTCTGCTGAAGGGTGGATGGATGCAAGGGTAAAAGGAAGTGGTAGCTCAGAACTCCCCAGGGAGCTGAGGCGTAGCCCTTTACCTATTCAGCTGGGGTGTTACAACATGTTCAGTGGATGGACAAGTTCCAGGTTACTGTCCTGGAGAAGAAAGGAGAACAAAACAAAAAACTGCTAAGAGGATGAGATTATCTGTAAGCAAGAGACAGAATGGGGTTCAAGTGAGACCCTGCAGGTTCATGCTGACTAAATGCCTTCTTCTGAATGTGGACATGCGCATAGAGCCTGACTGCTCTCACTGGTGGGCTGTGAGCAATGGGCTGGAGATGTGCTTCATGCTGCATGTGTACACAACAATGCATTGAGCTGGAAACCATTTACAGAGGCCTTTGTGGCTGAGGGGTTAGGAGAAAGGAGGGAAAGCGAGACAGACGAGGCATTAGAAATAGGAAAAACAAGATGTTAAAAATCAGATAAGAAAAGGTGAGGTGGGAGCTTATGGCTGAAGTTTCTCTTCTCAGACCACATGGACCGCTTGGAACTGGGAGTTACTTTCCCTGCCCTTAACCTCAAATATTTGTGTTTAGGCAAAGTATAATTTCAGGGGAAATTCAATAATTTTTATTAAGATATTGCAACTTGCATATCAATTTGCATTTTATGACTTATTTGTATATCAATCCCCCTTAGTTGCTTGTCCTGCATTTAAAAATCTCAGATGTGTTATATCTGTAAGCAAATAATGAACATTTAGTAACTACTTCTAAACCCACCATTTAATCATTGGACCATGTACTATTTGTTCATGAGAGGAATATTACAGAATCACAAAATAAGCTGAGTTCAAAGGGATCCATAAGGATCATTGAGTCCAACTCTTAGCCTTGCACAGGACCAGCCCCAAGAGTCACACCATGTGCCTGAGAGTATCTTGAACTCTGTCAGGCTTGGTGCTGTGACCACTTCCCTGGGGAGCCTGTTCCAGTGCCCAAGCACCATTGGGGTAAAGAACTTCTTTCTAATATCCAACCTAAACCTCCCCTGGCACAACTTCAGGCCATTCCCTTGGGTTCTGTCACTGATCACCACAGAGAAAAGATCAGTGCCTGTCTTCTCCTCAGGAGGAAGTTGTAACTGCAATGAGGTCTCCCCTCAGTCTCCTGTTCTCCAGGCTGAACAGACCAAGTGACTTCAGCTGCTCCTCATATGGCTTCCCCTCAAGACCCTTCACCATATTCATTGCCTTCCTTTAGATGCTTTCTAAGGGCTTAATATCTTCCTTCCATTATGGTGCCCAAACTTGCACACAATATTCAAGGTGAGGCTGCACCAGTGCAGAGCAGAGCAGGACAATCCCCTCCCTTGATCATCTGGTGATGCTTTACCTGATGCTCCCCAGGACACGGTTGGCCCTCCTGGCTACCAGGGCACTGCTAACTCATATTCAACTTGCCACTGACCAGGACCCCCAGGTCCCTTTCCATGGCACTGCTTTCCAGCCTTTTGTTTGCAGTCTGTACAAACATCCAGGGTTGCCCCATTCTAGGTGCAGAATCCACCACTTTCCCTTGTTGAACTTCATAGGGTTGGTGATTGTCCAGTCCTCTAATATGTCAAGGTCTCTTTGCCTTTGAGGGAGTCAACAGCTCCTCCCAGTTTTGTATTGCCTGCAAACTTGCTTAGTATCCCTTCCAGTCCTGCATCCAAGCCATTTATGAAGATGTTGAAGAGCACAGGGCCTGAGATGGAGCCCTGTGGAACTCCACTAGTGACAAGTCACCAGTCTGATGTCACCCCATTCACTATTACCCTCTGTGCTCGACCTGTGAGCCAATTGCTCACCCCCCACATGATGTGTTTATCCAGCTGTGAGCTGGACATTTTGTCCAGAAGGGTCCTGTGAGAGACATTATCGAAAACTTTACTGAAATTCAAAAAGATTGCATCAACTGACTTCCCTTGATCAACTAGGTGGTTATAAAAGGAAATCAGCAGGACTTTCCTCTCATGAAGCCATACTGTATGTGACCAATGACAGTGTTGTCTTTCAGGTGTTTTTCAATACTTCCCAGTATAATCTTCTCCATAACCTTACCAGGCACTGAAGTGAGACTGACAGACCTGTAGTTTGCAGTCCTTCTTGCTCTTCTTGAAAATTGGGGCAATATTCAACAGCTTCCAGTCAGCTGGGACCTCTCCCAATTCCCAAGACCGCTCAAAAATCATCAAGAGAGGTTTTGCAATGAGATCAGCAGCTCTTTCAGGATTCTGGATGAATTCCATCAGGTCCCATAGATTTGTAGGGATCCAGCTGAAGCAGATCCCACACAATTTCAGGGTCGACGGGGAGTAGATCATTCTCTCAGTCATGGTCCTCCATCTCAGGGCGCTGAGACCCCCTTGGTGCCTCATCCATGTTGAAGACAGAGGCAAAGAAAATGTTAAACACTTCTGTCTTGCCTCCGTCCCTGTTTATGAGGTGAGCATCCTCATCTTGTAATGGGCTAAGGATATTTCTATACTGGCTATTGCCATTAATATATTTGAAAAACCTCTTTTTAATGTTCCCCACATTTCTGTCTACCTTCAACTCCAGTTGAGCTTTGGCCACATGAAGTTTCTCCCTACAGCAGAAAGCATTATTCCCATGTCACTTGACCTTGCTTCCACAGGGCATAAGTTTCCTTTTCTGCCTTATTCCCAAGAGAAGATCTCTGTTCAGCCAAGCTGGCCTTCTGCCTCACCTGCTTGACTTCTGACATCTGGGAATTGCCTTAGGGGGCAATGCCCTTAGGAGGTGATGTCTGAAAAGTGACCAGCACTGATGGACCCCAGCATCTGCAAAACATTTTCCCAGGGGATTTTATTTACTAATTCCTTCAGCAGCCTGAAGTCTGCTCTCCTCATGCCCGGAGCTGACGTTTTGCTGGCACTTTTCCTTCTGTCAGCAAAGATTTTAAACTCAATCACTTCGTTGTTGCTGTGGCCAAGACGGCCACCAATCTCCACTTTGCTGATGAGATCCACTCTGTTGACAAGCAGCAGATCAAGGGGGCATCTTTCTGAGTTGGCTTCCTTAGGACCTGGTCCATAAATTTGTCATCCGTTCTTTTTAGGAATCTTCCCACCCAGGTCGTATCAGCTGTGTGATGCTCCCAGTTAATTTCTGGCAGGCTGACGTTCCCCATAGGGACAAGGGGAACTGACTTGGAAGTGTTTAGCAGATGCTTGCAGGATGTGTAGAAATAATAGTGGTATCAGGAAAATTAGTGGCATTTGTGGCATTAGAGTGAAAACTCTTATGTTTAGAGTGAAAACTTTTATGGTCTTCACAAAGAATGTGTTGGCAGTGGGTATTGGTTGCTGTTGAAGTAGAGGAGAATTGCTGTGATATCATGAGGCCCTCAGCTTCAGAAGCTACTGGCTGGGGACATTGAGGGGGCAGACAAAGAAGCAGTTTAAGGAACTGCTTTCTGGAGGAAAAGGGAGCTTCAGTCCTGAAGGAGAACCAGGGAGTGCAGTAGGGTGATGTAGAGTTATTTCTGGTTATGAGTATAATGACCAGCCCAAAGAGAGGATTTCTGTGTTGGGAGGGAGTGCGCCACTGGCCTGCAGGGTGAAAGGGCCCCCAAGGAGCTCTGGGTAGTAGGTGGGACTTTATCAAGAACTGTGTATTCTTGGTGGTAGCAGAATTGTATATTTGAATTAATTTTTCAGTTTGAATCTTGCACTGCTGCTGAAAGCATATCCATTCTTGGGGTTCTTGTCTGCCTCAGAAAAGAGACCAGATTGTTGAATGGAAGAAACATGGTTATCTCAGGTGGGACTGGGCAGCTCCTCCATGAATCATACTGTTTCCCACTTGGAACTGAGGATATGATAGCAAAGCTGGCTCTGATGAAAAAAAAAAAAAAAGAGGGAGATACCTTCACTCTTTTACTTCTTCCCCTCTTATCAACCTTCCCTTTCCCTGTCTTCTTTGCCAGTTACTCTCTCATGTGTTTCACCCCCTCTGTTGCCCCTATCTCAGGTCTCACACATGAAGCCTGAGCTTTTTCACTGAGTGATAAGAGACTGGAGTAACAAGGGGTTTGAAGAAAAGAAAAACAAGCCAGAGAAAAAAAATCTTCATTTGAAGAAGGAATGCTATATTGTTTGTCTTGTGTAGTGTTCTTGTTCAATGAAATTATCTGTACAGTCCCATAATTAATTCTTTTTTCTTGCAGTTAGATCAATTAGCATATAACACAGATGAATTGGAGAGGCAGTGGTTGGTATTTTGCCTTCAGCAGCCAACAGTGCAATACATTAAGCCATTGAATCATCTACAGTGCTGCAAAACATTTCTGCCTTTGAAAAAAAAGTGCCCACCATTAACGTGCTAGCAAAGAGAAATGAGCCAGAAGTTTACGGCAAAGAGGCAGTGCTTCAAATGTACATTTTATGCTGCTAAAGAAAACCACAGTACTGTGACCAAAATCCCATTAAATGGAACACTTTCTATTTAAATCTTCCCATGACATGATTCTGGTGTTACTGTACCGAGGAGGCACATAACTGTCAGGCTTAAAGTCTGCTCTTCTTTCCTTCCTTGAATGGCTCTGCAGACTCAGGCTGTCACTTCCAGTTCAGAATCTCAGACTAAGTGCCAAACTTCTGGGCAGAACAACTCCTCACCTCTGACTGTTGCTGAACCCCTTAGCTTGTGTACCTTACCCAGTGAGGCATTAGCAACTTGGTGCTGAGTTAAGGAAATTCAAGACCGGACAAAGAAAACTGCAACGCTGCTACCCCTTCCCTTGGCCATCAGCTTTGCTCTGTTCCTCATGGGATGAATCCAGCATAGTGTTATTTGTGAGTGCCTGCCGTGGGTAGAGTGATGCGCTTCACTCGTAAGAAAGAAGTAGCAATTTGTTTATTGATATAGATGACAGCAATTTAACAAAGTTTGATAGTAATTGCACCACTGGCTTAACGAGAATTGATGGCAAGGTACATTTGGCTATTACTGCATAGAGGGCAGGGTCAGACAAAACTGTTGAATTTGTTGAGTCATGAAGTTCATAAAGGACCTTCTTGCACTCTAAACTCCTTCTCAGAGGGGAGCTCAGGTGCTGCCAGATCCAGACTTAGCCTCAGACTTCCTCAATGGTTTATGGCTAAATGACTGTATTTGCAGAATCCATCCTTTATATCACTTAGCTAAGATTTAAAAGTAGAGAAGGCTATTAATCACTTACTGAGAATCCGTTGTGGCCAGGAATCTCTCTGCCTTGAGGAGTAACCTTGAGAGGCGTCCCTACTGAAGTGGAGATCCTGGCATGCAGCCTACGGCTGTGCACCAGGGCTTAACATGCCCCTGTCTGTCCACAATTTATGGAGTAAGATAATGACTTAAAGTCCTATTTGCATACCAACTAGGGAAGTTAGTTTCTTCCAAACTTGGCTTGAGTCAGACCTTGACCAGGATTATGGTGGGGGAATGAGGGTGTGTTGCTCAGATTAGCCCTTGGCTACCATGCTGTTTTCCATCTGCCCTGAATCCACCGTGAGTTGGATGCAGCCATCATGACCAGACTCATCCATTACAACCGCTACTGGTGCTTATCACTTGAGCAGGGCTGTGGGAAATAAAGGTCAGGTTTAGGGGTCTGGGGGAGAACATCACCACAGGGCTTTGCCTGTCCTTTTCCACTGGCGGAAAGGCCCCTGGCAGTGTTAGCCTGGCCAACACTGAGTGGAGTGCAACAACTCGAAGTTTCTGGTTGCTGTTCTTGAATCACCCTTCGGGCATTCAGTGCATGCTGTGGCTTCTGACCCGAACAGAGAGAGTTTCTCACCACAAAGGGCTGCAAACTGCAGTGAGTTACAATTAGAGTCTGCGTGCACCCACTGTAAGCGTCTGACATTATCCAGAATGCCACACTTAGGTTTCTTTCAAGGGCTGATCTTGGATACACTTGGATACACTTAATGCTGGCTTACATTAAACATTTGTTAGCTGCTTGTAGTAATCCCAAGTGCAGTGTATACAGAGTGGAGTGCAGGAGCTGGTTCAGAGAAAGAGAAAAAAAACAGTGCTTAAATGAATCTTCACAAATTGTTATCCCAAGCTCCCCAAATATTACTGATGCTAGAAACAATAGAAACAAGAGAAAAAAGGAAGATAAATGGTAAACTAGTGTGGGGCTGGTTTCAGGTGCTGCAAAGCATCCTGGGAGTTGTAGTTCTAAGTACTCTGTTACACATGCCCAGTGAAATGCTTGT
>JAYRBT010000082.1:109122080-109142061 GCA_036023395.1 Myiotriccus ornatus
TTATATTAATGCACTCCTTTCGCACCACGCTGGTGCTTGCTGAGTTCTAAGGACTCATTACTTATTATATTAATATCATTGCTACAAACTAAAACCTAGGAGTCTTACTTCATCCACTAAGAGGTTAAAATATTCCTCCTTCTTTTTTTATTTTTTTATTTTTTTACATTCTGTATAGGAAGATCAGCTTTTTTTGCTCCCAGTTCAAGAGTTTTGGTGCAATCATAATGTCTACAATATAAACAGATATAGCACTATTTTTGTATTTACCTACCTGGTAAAGTATGTAGAACACTCATCAGATTTGGGATTCCTCCTAGAAACAACTAGCAATAGCCAGTAGATTAACCAGAGTTGTTTTAGTTAGGAATATTTTTCATTATTGCATGCTGGCTTTGGTTTTTCATGTCTTGTGCTTGGATATCAAACTTTTCTCTTTTTTTTATCATGGCTAGATCAGTTGCCTTAGCCTTGGTTTTCTTCCTTCAACCAAAAACTTTAGCAATATTGAAACAGAGAATTACTTTCAGGTAACTGTTCAGTGTCTGTCTAGCTAAAGCGATTTTACTCCCCCCTTGCAGTTCAAGTGGACATCACAGTTACTGGCAGCAGTGATGAGCTCCCTGGAGGTCTCAGAGAGGACATAAAGACCTGAATCATCAGTTAGCTGATTTCCTGTATCAGTCCTTAGTCACACTGGGCAGTGCAGAAGTCTGAATTAATGTTCATCTCTTCTCTGAGTGAACAGGGCTGCAGCATTCTTCCTAATGCTCACTATGTGAGAAGTAAACTCAGCTAAACCCACTCACTCACCCTCAACCTCACAATCCCAAATAAGCTAAGAGAGATAATAGATTTAAAGGGATATGCCTCTTAAAATATGGTGTCTGTCAGGTAACTGAGCCCATACTTTGTTGCAAATATTTTTTTATTATTTTCCCAGCCAATATTACTATTTGCCAAAGTCTCTTTTGTTTAAGCAAACACTTACTGCCTTACAGCCTGTCTGCTTGGTCCTGCAGTGCAGCCACTGAGCTGAATTTATGGCACAACAGTCGTTACTGTGCCAAGCCCAACCAGCTGCTATTTAACAAAGAAATCCCCCCAAAAAATCTAAGAAACAAAACCACCGGATTGTGCCTAACAATGCAGAACTAGATGGTAGAGGACAGGGAAGCTTTTCTGGACTGCAAATATTCACTGAAGTATCAGGGACACTGGGAATGAATGGCAGAGTAAGCAGCACATTGAATAAATGTCTCCTCCAAGTTTATTCCTCTGTGAGAGCCCTTCTCAGTGTAGGGCGTTGCTGCAATGTAAGGCACACAGAGAGCCAAACACTTACTTGGAGTGAACAAAAGCCTGTCTCCCGCTGTTGCTTAATGCTGTAACTTTTATTAGCAGCAAGTGACAGCAGTTTAGGCTCCCTTCCTTTTTCTAGATGATTACATTCCTAAGCCGATTGACTGTGGTGACTAAAGGCAGCTGTTGATCCACACTCCTTCCTCTTACACACACAATGGCACACGAAGAAAAGAAACACCAGATTTTGTGCGTTCAGGTTAAGCTTAAGGTTTTGATTGCCTTAGCAGAGGTGAAATTTGGTTGCTGTATCAGGAGCCTGGGATGCCTAAGGGCACAGTTTCCACTTGCCTTGCAAAAGCAGGTGAGGATGCTCTGAGTTTGGGAGCACAGAACTGAGCCTCTCTCCTAAAGTCCCTTCCCTCTTGTCCCAGACATGAGGGAAAAGGTGAGAAAGAGGAGCATAGTAATAGTATGTATTTGGTTGGTTGGGTTATTAAGTCATTAACAAGGGAAATTGCTGACAAGAAGAGGGAGAATTACTGAATCAAATATAAAAGCAGCCTACACAGTCTTTACACAGAGTTAAATGTGAATGTGTAAATGGAATTTGGTCATGGTTGTTTATACCTAGATCTGTCTCCACCCCCGAGTCCAGGCAGGTGCTTTGCTCCAGGCTCAGGAGACCTTCAGGACATCCAAAGTGGCAGCTGCCTTTTCTGTTAAGGCATAGGGTTGTGTTCTGTTAAGACAGTGCATGGGGATGTGGACGGTGTAAAACAGATGATTCACTGAACTTGCAAGGCATCCTTTGAGCTTGTAAAGAGCACTTCTATAGGGGATGGTATTGGGAAAGGATTCCTCACAACAGCAGAACAACTGAAAAGCTGGTTTTTTGGAGAGGTACTGCCTTTTAGCTGACTTGTCTGTGTGAACTGGCACAAAATTTTACCCAGGGGGAAAGATGACAGTGGAAGTGGAGTTGCAGCCATAATTACCTAATTAAGCTTTTTTCCAAGGAAAAACATGTCTTAGATATCACCTCATCTGCTATAAATTAATGGAATAAAACCAATCTCTTTCTGCAAAGATTTAGGAGACAAATTTCCAGGCTCAGCCTCTGCTGGCTGCAGTGCATAGTAAATACACCAGTTACAGGCCTCAGGAGAGCTTGATATAACAAGAAGGCTCTTGCCACTGTCTTATCTCAGGTGAGAGGTAATTTTCTGTTTAAAGGAACATCCAAGCCCAAGGCCTCATTTACAAAAGGAAAATACTAGTGAAGGAAGTGGTGGTTTGTTTTTTTTTTCTTGTGCACAAACCAGTGAGCCTGCAGTAAAAAGGGATCTAACCGTAAAATTTCCATTTTCCTCCCTGACAAAACTATGGAGTATCTGCTTAGGAGCCTCTCTACCTAATACAAAAACACACACTGAAAAAGTCTTCCAGGTGAAATCCAACTGAATGCAGCCAAGATACAATTGCAGCTTTTAAAGGGATGGTCATGTGGGAAAAAATATTTTGACATCTCAAACTGGAGTTTTCAAAAATGGTTAAAACAAAAGGTACTTTTTCTACTGGGAACCTGTGCCATCTGTTTTACTGCTTTGGAAGCTGCAATAGAGAAAAAGTTCCTTTCATGTGCTAAAAACAAATGAGAAATGCTGTCATACCTTTTGCTTCTCTCTCTCCCTCCATATACCTAAGCTCCCATTCATATTTTTGTGACATAAAATGATTTATGAAGTATTGGCCAGACACACGGCTTGTAAACTGATGGAAAAGCTGCTTGATTCTGTTTTGTGCCGTGTGAAAATGGATTTATGCACAGTGGAAGAACTTAACAGGGATGACAATTTGATAAGTGACATTGTTGCGGTAATATATTTAGAGGAGAAAACCTAGACTACATCTCAAAAGCTTGAGTAGACATAGATAATAGCTCACTGGTAAACCATATCCTGAGAAATGAAAGTGCTGCCAGTGTGCTGTCAGATAGGGAAAGTCTATTCAATAATGGAATGACACACTAGGGAAGCAGGTGGCTCTCAAGGTGATAATAGAAATATGAGCATGGGTCTGAGTTGGAAGGTCAGACTCCAGTGGAGTAAGCACCAACAAATGGAAAGATCCTGATTCTTGTGAACATGCCAGAATCTTGCTCAGTTTAAAAATGTTTTGTAAAATTCTGCAGCTATTGATGGAGTTATATAGTAAAATATAGTATTTTAATTTCAACCCACCAGTGCCTGGTTTCAGTTCATGCAAACCTTCTGTTTGGATAAGACAGATGATTTAAGGTGAGAAGGTCTGTAAGTCACAAAAACTCTGATGATGATAACCATATAAAAGGGTTAAAAACTCAGTTCTACTGCTTCTCTTCACATCACCTTCAATCCTTCCCTGGCATTCTCTGAATAGTCCATCAACTGTTACATTACCTCAAATAAAAGAAATTAAAGCTTACCTACAACAGCATGTGTAGAATATGACTGTAAAAGCTGCCTCTCCACGATGAGTGTTCCAATGCCCTGGGCTAAACCAGCAGCTACACTTTTCAGGTAGGGGTGGTGTCTTTTACAGGATCCCTTCAACTGATGCTAAAATGAAGTGGCTTGTCTGCACTCCAGGGCACAGGAGCAGAGTATGCAATACTGCCCTGGGCCACACTGATCTGGGCTGCACCTGCCCGTTGCAGACACTGTCATGTTTAAACACACCACCTCCCTTTCCAAGCTGTGACTGTGCTGCCTGTGTGAATGTACCTACATCAGTAATCCCTTCAATGGGAAACAAAAATCCCAGAATCCCAGTGTTGGCAGAAGCATCTATTCCATCATTCAGAAGGAGCTGCATGTATTTATTTTGGTTATCTCTACCAGTAGGTGTCATAATACAGCAATCTGTGAAAATTCTTGGTGGAGTAGGAGATAAAGTGGTTAAATAAACACTAATAATTATGGAATTTTATTTAAATTATTGGATGTCAGTGGTTTAAAGAGTGGTTAAATTTTCTAGATGCTATTACACAGACATTAATCTCCTTGTTTTGGGAGTGCTGCAAATTGAAACTCCTGCCATTGCCCCAAAAATTTCTTTTTGATACCTGTGCAATACCCCAGTTTCTCTTGTTCCAAGAATGGTATCTGCCCTTCAGTGGGACATGCTAATAATGGGGTGGGTAAGTGACTGAAGAATTGCATCCTCTAAAGGAATTAATTATAACCTCTCCTTTGAAAAAATAGACTCAAAATGAATGCTACACACATTTACTGTAAGCAAATAACTGGACTGTCTAAGAGCAGTCCAATTAGGTGTTTTTGTCACACATTAAAGCACACTGTCAACCATGTCCGTTTTTTAAATTATTCTGGTTTCATCCTTCTGGGGGAACAAGAAAAAAAAAAAAGCTGTCTCCTCTGGGAAATCAATTAAAAGGAACTGTAATATGTCAGATGGTCAACCAGGTGCCTGGGGTTACAAGGAACATGTCCACTCAGAGCTGCTGCAAATTACTTTATGACATGAGCTTTCTCTCACCTTCCCCATACCAAGCCTGCAGAGCTGCAGGGGCTCAGTGCTCACGGACGTCCATTCATGCATCTGAGGGTCCAAATGCCGGACGGGGTGTTTAGTTGTTTAGCTTTCAAGCCTTTGCCTACACAGGCATGTTGCAATTTAAGAGCAGTAAAGTAGAGGTGTTTTAAAGTTTCATCCAATTGATGGCCTGATGACTTCCGAATACATTTCTCCTACTCCCAATGAAGGCATCTATTAAAATGTTTTGAGGTTGTTTGTTGTTTTGTTCGTTTATTTTCTTTTTTTTTTTGGTATTTATCTTAGCCATGTAAAGATTGTGGTTGCAAAAAAAAACACCTCATCACATCACATGAAAGGGCTTGTTACTATTCAGTGAGGGAAGAAAAACTGAAGTGCAAAATCTTATTAGAAATGTATAAACCTTCTTTTGTCTAGTCTTGCTTCATGTTCTCAGCAGTTCTTACTCTAAGCTCCAGAGATCATGTAAATCCATTCTGGGTATTTGTAATGATTTTTGCAATCCATATTTTGAAGATACTCCTGTGTTTTTAAGGCATTTGTGTTTACAACTGAATTTCTACATTCTTAAAGGGTTAATATGAGAAACTAAATGGAGCCTCATTAACAGGATTCCTCAGGACAGATGTAAGCAAAAAATATTTAAGAATATGCATTTTCTTTTAGTGAAACTCCCAGCCCTGCAAATTCAGTAAAGAGACAGTGTTAGAACAAATATAGCATGAGGTTAAGAGGGCACCATGGAAGCATCCTGGATTAAGCACGAGGAATCTGTGAGTGACTTCTAGTCAGGCAAGAGTTGATGGAACTCCTTAGCTCAGACTCACCAACACCCACAGAGAAACCCTCTGGGCCTCTGACCAGGAGGGACTGATTACCCAAGTCTTACTTGAGCATTGGCTGTAGCTCAACACTCCAATAAGTGCTGCCATCTGCAGAACAGAATCAAAACTACTTAATTGATAATAAAACTTCTTTGACAAGTGTGGGTTTTACACAGCACACCTCCACCATGTCATATTGTCACTCTTGAAAGAAATGGGACAAGATCACTACATTATTTTGGTATCTCAAAATACTCTGGTAGAGAAATGTGGTCTCTTCTGAATTCAACAATAGTGAAATATTAACAAGACAAAGCCACCACAGTGAACCTGCTTGTCAAGACTAGTGACCACTTCGAGTGGTTTGCTATCTATTAGCATTCCAGCTGCATCTACTACTTGGCAACTAAATTTTACAAGTGAACGTACCAAATTAGCGAGCAGGTTTCCGTGCATGAAAACAGTCTCGAACCCAAACCAAATATTTGCCCTTTTTTGAACTGAAGGAAACTCAATCAGTAATGAATGAGCTTTTAACCTTCATCTTAGAGCTGTCAGCTTTCTAGAAAGCAACATATAGTCACAGAGTACTTGATGCAAGCCTCCCAGTTCAGCTGTGATCACTGGAAGAACTATTATAATGAGAGATATGTAATCAACTGTCCTGGTTTTGGCTGGGATAGAGTTCATTTTCTCCCCAGTAGCTGTTGCAGTGCTGTGGTTTGGATTTAGAATGAGAGTAATATTGATAACACACTGATATTTTAGTTGTTGCTAAGTAGGGGTCAGGGATTTTTCAGCTTCTCATCCCGCCCCACCAGCAAGCAGGCTGGGAGGCACATGAAGCCATGACTGAGCACTGCCATGGCAGCTGACTCCAGCTGGCCAAAGGGATAACCCATACCCTGTGGCATCTTGCTCAGTACATAAACTAGAGGGAACCAGGACCACTGCTCAGGAGCTGGCTGGGTTGTAAGTAATCGCCCCCTGTTTGTGAGGTTTGCTGAAGCTTGAAGCTATGGCTTAGGTGAATGCTTCTCATTTCTATGAAGATTTTCTAAGCTCTTTGCCTGAGAACTGCTCTCTGTTCAACATGTTTCATCCCTTTTCCCATTCAAGAGTAGCCTCGATAGCTGTTACTCACAGCCTGGGACGGGATCTGCATAATTTGAATTGGAGGTAACTCTAATAGTTCACTAATATAAAATTAGTGAACAAAATGTTGACAAGTAGAGTGAAGCGTGCCCGTTCAATATGTGTCGAGTTGAGTCTTGACTCAAGTAACTTCAGATGAACAGATCTGGGTCTGCAGAGTCCTTTCAGGGGTTTTGCTCATTAGAGCACCCAATGTCCACTGATTTCTGTCATCATATCATGCTATTCACACTGTATTACCATAACAATGGCATCCTCTTATTGCTAGGGAGCAATAGAAGGCCAATAAAAAATCAGTATCCTTGTTAGTATTCTCATTTTCCCCTACAAAAGCAAAGGAAAAAAGTGTCCTTTTATAGTGACAAGGATTGGCAGATGGCCCTTTTTAAGCAAAGAAGCTTAATTTTTACTTCTTTACATCCTAAAAATGTACCATCTAGCATGTACAGAGGGACAGCTCTCAGTAACCACATTTCTCTCTCAGTTTCTTGGCAGTAAACCCCTCTTTCAAATTCTAAAATATCAGTCTGAAGTCCCAGTGACAGTGACACTGAAAGATTTTTTGTACTACCACTGAAACATCCTCAAACTGCCCACAATGCCTGAACTATGGCATTTCTCGGAGATTTTCCAAAAACTTCTCAGTCCAAACATATAGGGAAAGCCAAAAGGCCATTGGGAATGAGAGCTTTTCTGTAGCATCATACAGAAATCATAACAGCCTACTCCCATGCATATTCTAGTAATGGGTCAAGACATTGATTCCTCTGGGATGCCATCCAGAAGGACCTCAGCAGGCTTGAGGAGTGGACCAAAGTGAACCTCATCATGCTCAACGAGGTCAAGTGCCAGGTCCTGCACCTAGGTCGGGGCAACCCAAAATATCTATACAGACTGAGGAATGGATGGATTGAGAGTGGAGAAGGCTTGGGAATACTGGTGGATGAAAAACTGAACGTGAGCCAGCAATGTGCACTTGCAGGCCAGAAAGACAGTCGTATCTTTTCTTGCCTCATTAAAAGTTTAGCCTGCTCTGGAGTCCCTCGTACAAGGAAGACATGGACCTGCTGGAGCAGGTTCAGAGGAAGGCCAAAAAAATGGTCAGAGGGCTAGAGCACCTCCCTTATGAGGAAACACTGAAAGAGTTGGGGTTGTTCAGCCTGGAGAAGAGAAGGCTCTGGGAGACCTTAGAGCATTCTGCCACTATATAAGAAAGACAGAAAGAAATTTTTTACCAAGGTCTGCAGTGACGAGGGGCAATGATTTTAAACTGAAAGAGAGTAAATTTATACAGAATATAAGGAAGACATGTTTTACAATGCAGGTGGTGAGGCACTGAAAAAATTACCCTGAGAAGCTGTGAATGCTCCGTCCCCGGAGGTGTTCAAGGCCAGGTTGGATGGGACTTCAAGCAAGTGAAAGTTGTTCCTGCCCATGGAGAGAGTTTGGACAAATGATCTTTGAAGGTTCCTTCCAACCCAAACCATTGTTTGATTATATGATTCTACCAGAATCTAAATGATTTGGTGTTCAAACCATTAAACTTTAGTCAATAACCATGTGGTATTTTTTCAATGGAGTGTGATTTCAAGCCTTTTCTCTTCATTATTTGTAAGGTAACAGGATGATGAACTTGGCAGGGACACTAAATGGGATGTACTGCCTTCTTTGACACCAAACAAGTCAAACAAGTCCTTAAGTCCCAACTAAAAGGTGGATTTGCACTGTAGAGATTTCCCCACGTAGCAGAAGAAACCTGGACTCTTAATACTGTAAACAAACAATACTAATAGTAATTTTTTAAAGAGGAGAAATCATATAATTTTATACTTTACACTGAGACAATTAAATTTTCCAACAGTATGCTGGATATTAAAGATTTCTATTAAATCCCTAATTTTATTTTTGTTGCTATTTATAGCTGAAATTAATATATATAGTTTAATATAGTATAAATAGACTGGACAGAGACATTTGCCCATGCCTCTAATTATTAGAGAATGGCTCTGCAAGGTAAGCATCCCTTGGAGCTTGCAATTTTCAAATATCAGGGGCAGCCAATGAACATTGCTGATAAGGTTGCCTGCTGGCTAGGGCAGTAAGAGCTTTTCTCAGCTAGAAGCTATTCCTCCACAGAGCAAATCCTTCCCTCCCTGCTACAGAATATAAGAGGAAATAAATAGGTCAAGCTTGTGGTGCTGAAGCACTGTGAGCTGGCAACCACAAATAAATTAATTTAAAACAGTTAAAGAGAGACATGTTTGGAAAATTAATATAATACTTGTCCTTCGTATTTTTCTAGTTTTTCCTACTGCTTTTCCTGCTATGAATGCTTCACTGTGTTGTGACTGAGTGTAAAAAAAACCAGCACCAAGAACTGATTAGTAACCCGACAATAACAAAAAAGCAGCCTTGCAGGAAAAAGGGAAAAATCAAATGATATAATTTTCCAGTGGGGCATTAGGAAAAACTTGAATTAAAGTTCTCTTCTAGAAAAACTTGAAAATTTGGTAGCACTCTTTCTTTTTAATCAGATACTGTAATCTACCTCCCTGCTGAGTCAAGAAAATGAGAACAAGCCTATCCATTTGCTGGATCCTTCTCCCAACTCTCCTTACACCATAATTTTATAGTTGGTTTACCACAGCAAAGACGTACTTACAAACCAAATTATATATATATAGTCATAATAATTAGAACTCTTCCTTTGTGTTTCCACACATCATTAGAAAAGGGAGTAAAAATTTTGCATTAAATATCTTTCTCCACACTTGGAAAAATTAACTGAAATAGGTGGCACAACATGAAGTTCCTATTCACAAAGCACTTAGTAATTTTACAGCCTTTCCAGCTCCTTTGTGCTCCTTTATTCAGTGGTGAAAGAGAGATTTAAGCAGTTAATTTGGGTAGGGGTAAAAAACCATTTCTGTATCCTCTTCCATAACATTTGATTTAGTCCTGACAACAGAAAGGGGTCAACAGACCCAGGCATCAACAGGTTGTATCACCTCAAGCAACTAATTTCTCTTTTGTGGTACTTTTTAATGATATACCATACTATATCACATCATTCTTGGCACCAAAAATGTGTGGGGAATTGTGGTGAAGTATGTGTCCAAAGTACCCATTGCTTGGGGACCTGCTGGTGCAAAGTGGTGAGGAATTGCCTTTGCATCCCTTTTTTCTTTTTTCATTCTTCACTTATTCAACTTAACCCATGTTTTTTCCCTCGCCTCTCCCTGTGCCACTGTGAGGAGTGAGTGAGAGGGTGGGTGATTACCTACCTGCCAGGGAAAACCCACTGGAGCCTCAAACTGTTGTAGGCCATGGATGTGCATTTAGAAATTCTTGCTCTGTTCCTCTGGTCAGCAACATCTGGTACATCTTTATCTCTTTTATACATTATCAGAGACAGAATACCAGGCTGTGAAAACTGATCTTGTCCAGTACAGAAATTTTATATTCTTACATATTTAGTCCAGTAACCACTTGTCATTGCTTGATTTCTGTCATTATTTCATAATTCTTTTTCATGTGCTGGTTTTTCAGTAGTGGATGGAGCTGGGACTAGATCCTGACTCCAGGATCTACCAAGATCAGCTTTTCTTTATATAGAAAAACATATGTCTTCCTTATGAAAACCTCACAAGCCCTTCAAAGCCAAATTCAGAGGAGTTTCAACAAATTTATAGCAAATCTTTTAACACAGTGCTAGGAACTTGAGAGAAATTAAATTGTTCCTTATTTCAAAGGAGTTTTACCAACAAAACTTACCTCCACCTAAACTGTATTCATCAGGGACTCAGGTCATTACAGCAAGAATATTCAGTCACTTCGGGATAGCTCTGTTTTCCAATTAGTTTTATAGCCACAGTCACATACGTGTTCATCTGCTTTCTCTCAGGAAATTTCTTCTCCATACAGGATGGGCAGCTTCAGAACTGTCAAATACTTGCTTACTTATATATGTAGTCTTTCTGCGGCTTTTGATACTTGTCATGGCTGGTACAGTGGTGTTCTCCTTCAATGACAGGCAGCAAGGTGCCAATCTGGATAAAAACTTTTGGCTCCAGATCTCTTTTCATGTATTCTGACTCCAGTTTCCCAGCTGGCATCAAAAGCAGTAAACAAATCTGGTTAGTTAATAAACTGGTCAGATTGTCCACTCTCACAACCCAAAGCTGCATCAGAAGAAACTATCCACTGTAGACTTGCCCTACCAATGAAAACTACCCCGGAAATCAGGGAGAGAATGCTTTTCTGAAGGCAGCCTTAAGCTTCCATAGTCAGGGGATATGTCCATGCCAGAAGGAACTGGCCTTACCCTAACAGCAATATTTAGGCTGAGGTGATCAGGCATTGGTTGCAGAAGATGTGGATAAGAGGAAGAAGTAAATCCGAGGTTAAGAGAAAGAAGTAAATCCGAGGTTATTGCTGGGTATCTGAATAAATATAGAGAGCAAGATCTTATCCCACCTTAGAAGGTTCAAAGCAGACAGAGTAGATGCCTCTGAGACCTGGATTCAGAAGAAGAATTTAATTGTGATGCTCTAATTTTACACACCCAAAATGGACAGAGATTTACAGTCTCTTCTTCATAGGATAGGTCTGAAATTCAGTTCTCTCTTAGAAGAAGAGGAAATTAAAACTATAGTTGAATCTATGATCTTTCCAAAGAAGAGATGAATAAACCAAATACTTAGAGGTGGTAACAGCTGTAGAATAAGAACTCTTACCAGTCTGCTGGAATTTGGCACAGATAAACCACTTGAGGATACTGTTACTGTTGAGTATCTGTATGAGACTTTTGAGAAGGACATCAATTGCTCCTATAATTGAAGAAGGCCCTCAATATTTCAGATAAGGCATGAAGAAGAAGAGGGTAGGTGTAGAAGGCATACTGTAGAACACACACTTGAAGAACTATCAAAGTAGGCTGCGAAGGGAGCAGGAAAAAGGAGAGACTATCCATAGACCTCGAAGGTTGTATGGTGACCCTCAATTTCCTACTTCTCCCTCAAGAGAATGAGTAATTGAGGGAGAAGAAGGAACAGTCAGAAGGCAGAACACTGAAGCAAATTTCTTACATCATCTTCTAGCTTATTGGCCTTATCTGGATTTAGCAAGACGTCTTGAAACGCAGTGAGGCTTTCCTGGCTGGCAAACAGCCTCTTGGACAAACTGCTGATTGCTACTTAGTTGGCAGTTTGAGGCACAATGCCCTGCACAACAGGCCTAAGGAAACTTCAAAACCTAGGCATAGTTGTCAGTATTCTCTGTGGAAGATGTATGCCACAGCTTTTCTTCGGATGAGGCCAAGACAGTGACCTGGCACAAGAACAGAACAAGGTATAGATATTTGAAAGTGGAAGAGAGGAATAAAGTGCGTGGCTTTCAACGGGCTTTTGAATGCCTGGTGAGAGAAAAGCTGAGGCAACCCCACATCTCTGGCAGTGACAAGCATGGTGAGGTGACATTAGTAACAAACACACCTCCCAAGTGGCGGGTAGCAACTAGTAAGAATTTGTAGCAATATTCTCATATCCAAGAATAGGTGCCTCTAAAAAGACATCCAATAGATTTTTAAGGATAAATGTAGAGTGACAAAATGGTGTTCCCTCCAGCCAACTTTAAATTATAAAATGCTGGTGAGTCGTTCTCCTGATTTACAGACTATGCACTTCTGCTCTTATTGAGGAAATTCTTCATCAATACAAAGTTCCAGCTAGATCAACCTACTGGATTTACTCAACAGTTTTCAGAAAAGAGGTTTGAGTGTCTGCATAAATTGGAGAGAAGGCCATTTTCCCTGTTTAAAGACAATAGTAGTTATATCTTCAAATACTACTCAATTTAAATGTTATAATGTTTCACAATCATGTATTTAAACACAGAAATCTGTTTATTTACCCAAACAAAACAGAGGAAATGATTCCAGCCCTCAGGTTTTGAATTCTCATTTAAATATGTGAACATCAGTCCACAACTTAGAGATGGTTGTGTATCTATGTACCTCCAAAATACTCATATTTCATAGGCTTTTTCACATTAATATTCACCAACAGTATCACAAAAGTTCTTTTTCTTTTACATAACTGTAAGCAACAGTAATTCTAGAAACACTAGAGAAAAAAAAAGCATAGCAATGTCCACAGTTACAAGAAAAAGTGCACATTACTTGGTCACAATCACAGTCATTACTTGGAAAACTATATGTAACAAGTAGATATAAAATATCACTGATGCCTTAAACTCATTGTCAAAAACAGAATTACATAAAATTTTGTACATGAAATAAGGCAAATTTAGGAATGCACAAGAAACTTGTTATTCAACAAAAGCTAAACAATAGAACAGATAGTACAGTAAGCATAAACTAAAGTACTTTTCTCTATATACTTAAAAAGAAGCCTGCCTTAGTGCACAAAGAAAACACCATTAATGTGTAATCAATATTATAAAATAAGAAATAGAGGGGTTGGGAAGAGTGGGGAAGGGGAGAGAATAGTTTTATTATAGTTGCAGCTGCATCCATTTACAGTTTTGTACAGGTTTTAGCTACGCCTGGGAATTATACAAATTATACCAGAAGTGTCAATGACCTTCCTTGGTAAGAATTTTGCTTAAATTAAGGAAAAAAAATAAATACACACAAGAGTGCAAATTTTCAGATTGTCACTTGCAACCTCTTAACATTCATCATCTACATCCAGTCACAACTAGAGGGACTTGTATAAGACAGCAGCAGTGATCATGGAGTTAGATGAGTTCACCATAAGAAATCAATTTATCTTTTTTTTTTTTCTCAATGATATGTCTTTTTTAAAAAATGCTCAACTCTTTATTAATTGCTAATAAAGCTGCAATATATTACAGAATGGAGTTGAGAATGGTATGAATGCAGGAAATGCATGCTTCTTTTGGAAGGTATTCCATAGATGACAATTTACAGTACACAGGGGAGGAATTATCCAGCATCAAGAGTTACTCGTTGTAGAAAGAATATGAAGTTGGGGAGAAGGGCACAGCCGGGGATTCAAGAGAGGAAGGGGGGGACTTAAAATAGCTCCTCAAAACATTTTCAGGACCAGTGAAAAAGTTTACCAAAGTAAAAATGAAAAATCTTGAATGAAAGCAAAAATCATTTGTCTTGTTTTTTTTATAAAAATTACATTTTTTTAAAATACAAGATCCTTTTAATTGCAATTGTGCCCTGTAGCAACAGGACATTTGGCAATGTTTTGCCATATACTGCAGCTTTAAGTCCAATGAGTCAGTATCACATTCCACTAATATTGCACTTGGATCTTGAACCACTTTTTAAAAAAACCATCACAGCATCTTCTGTTTCCTCCACTTGTTAGAGTGAGTTAATTTCTAGCCACTTTTTCGATATTTATGCTGACACACTAAAACAAAAGCAATAGGCTGGACACAGTAAAGTACCTCGGAAATACCAGAGGTTGAAGTTCACTTGAAGCACCTTAACACATCACTTTATGGATCAAGAACAGTGTGGCAATATGGTAATTAACTCTCCTAAAAGACTGTGCAGTAACTGAAGTGTGTGCTCTGGGAAATCAAAATGTCATTAGTGGAAATTCTGAGATAAGACCAGGCCGGTGTGAAGGTCACATGACTCAGTTCTGCTGCAAAATAAGGTTTTCCAGTTCATCTGCAGAACGCAATAAAAATGCAGCTGATTCTCGATACCCTGCCACAAGCTGCCTCACTGCGTTTATTTCAGTTGGACTCAGCTGGGGTCTAGAGCTTGAACTACTGGAGGATCCAGAGCTGGTTGCTAATTGCCTCTTCATACTGAGATCTGTTGGACCTGCAGATAGCAAAGGAAAAGAAAAGAAGCTTCAGATCTGCTGTCGGAGGTGTTTCACAGATTTGTAGCTACAGATGCAGAGTAGTAAAATCTGCTCTCAGCCGAGTGCCAGTGAGAAGTAGCAGAAATAAGCAAAAACTGTTGCCTTGACAAGAACCACAGAGATTTATGTTTACCTATCACAGACCCCACTTATGGAACATGAGGAGCAAGTCCACTGCCAGCAGCAAACTACCCTCTGGGAGGGTATACTAACAGTATAAGCTACTTGCACCCCAGCACTGCCTTGGGATCTGATGCTGGTGAGCAGGCAGAAGGTTCGTCTCCTGTGCCTCCCCCAGCCCCAGCTGCCATTGTAGACTTCATGGCAATCTGTACACTTGCAATTTTTATCACAGAAAATCAAACTTATGTTTTCTAGATAGCTGTTTTTATGCTTCAATCAGCATGAGGCCAGATTGTGAATCCCTTGCAGACGTAGATAAATGGTCATTCACACGACTAGCCTGACGCCGTCTGATCACTTACATAAATAGCTGCTCATGAATGAGATTAGGCTGGTGACAATCTGGCTGCTACAGTGAGGAGTACTATCATCTGTGAGGACTGCATACAGCTGGCAATATATTGCAAGGATCTTGTAAGGCCGGAACACTGACAAGAGAAACTGTAGCAATCCCTGTGTTGCATTGGCAGCTTATAGCAATATGCTTAGCACTTTTCCTCACAGAATATTCTCAAGACTAGGCGTGCTGCACGCAGAAGACAAGCAGTCCCGAGAGCAGCCTGCAGGTTACTGTGATCAGCAAAAAATCTGCCATCATGAACTTCAGCTTTGTGTGGAATTTCATTGGCCATTCGATCAGTTATTAACGAGCTAAGATGCATGGTGCTTTTATGAAATGTTCGCATTTTCCACTTAACACATTTTTTCTTCTTGGAGTGTAAACTTGGACAGGTAGAATTGGACTGAGGACTTTTTTAAGCATACATAGAAGGATACAGATGACAAATATACCTATCAAGCAGTATACTATGTGCAAGTCTGGAAAATACTGCTCATTCATTTTGACAGTGCAGCAAACCTATACTTTTGGCAGGCAGAAGATCAGACTAGCCTGATCTTAGTACTGTCCTGAAAATTTGGATCAAGCTATCCAAAGCAATGTATCTTGTTTTCCAATGAGAAAAATTACACTGTTCAATTTGATTAGGACAATACATGTCAATGCCAAGGCTTCACAGAAAAGACTGGAATAATTAAAAAACTTAGCATACTCAACTCTACAATGCAGAACACACCAGTTCATATTCTGGAGGTTCTCCTAAATAATGCCACTAAATCACAAGATTCAAAAACAGACTCACAGTCTTGAGCACTAATAGAAAGAGATGTCTGAGTTTAAGATCTGATCGTAAACTTTACTTTCTTTCATGTTCATGTAGAGGTACAGATGAGACCACAAAGAATGTGGAGATTGCCATGTCCCCAAACTCACTGAAGTTAATGAAAAATCTTTCCTTGAGTGAATGAAAGCGGAGCTGGGACTATGAAAAGAAACTACTCAAACAGAAAGGGTTCTATTAGATCTGGCTTCCTACTATACAACTAGCATGAGCAGCACTTATCCTTACAACTGTATTATCCAGTTTTACACTGGCATAAATGAACTGACTTTTAAATGACTTCCAGTGTACAAAGGATAAATAAAAGGACAATTAGCCCACTGAATTTGTTTCGGTGTGACCGCACACTGCAGGAAAACGATCCCACTGCGAAGAGGCTCAGAGGATATTTCTAAGTGAAATCCTAACCCAACACAGAGAAGAATGGTATACAAATCACAAAGCCAGTTGGACTGAATGGCTGTAAGAAGCCATTAAAGACTTCTATATTTATTGAGGCGGTAGTGAAAAAGCTACCAGTGACATATTGAGGGCATTGCGCTCCATATGAACGTACTTTAACTTTTATGTTCTTTCCTTGACTCATTCATGTAACAGCCAAAAACACACACACTAACTGGCAGAACAGAGCTTCTGCAGCAGTGTCTTTTTATGAGATGTATCTGAAGGGCTTTTCTCACTGGTAATCAGATTTTAAGTAAAGTAATAGGATATTGGTTTATATCACTCATAGGTAGAAAATTCATGGAAATGTGCTTGGTTACATCTCTCAGGTTTTCCTTACAAAGCTGATAACTCAAAACAGTACTCTGACAGGAAAACTAGGAGAAGACCAGATGTGCAGCATGTACAAAACAGTTGAAGTGCTCACAAGTCTATAGGGTCACAAACTGAAGCTCTGGCCCTATATTCCTAGATTTCTGGATTAACTATTATGAGGAAAATTTTTTAAACTCTTAATAATGTTTATCTCTGCACCCCTGAAGGTACTAGAAATACCTGGACAGCAGTATGCATACACAAGAGACAATCACGACCTAAAACCATTGGTCTGGGAGATTTCTGTTGTATCAGAGCTCTTTGGTACAATGGAAATAAGATATCTCAGATTTTAACTTACCCCAGCTACTTCAAACTACTTGCTGGGGGTTTTTTTGTTTGTTTGTTTGTTTTTGGTTTTTTTTTAAATTTCTATTGACTAGGAAAATAGGATTTTATTTCACTCCCCAGCTCCTGCTTTGCACTTAACATGTCACAGTGCAGTTCTTCTTTCCCTCAAAGAAAAACCCCCTGAGGAAAAAAAGCAAATAAATTCACACAGAGAGAAAGGTTTCCATGGCTATGGTTTTGGGACAGTGACTACACCCATGCCTTTTCAGGAAGGGAAGCTACATGTGCTGGCAGAAAGCTGAAGAGAAAGACACCAAGCCACGCTTGATGTAGGGATAAGGATTTTAGTTCTTTTGTGTTACATGACCCCTACATCTCACCTCTAAAGCTTGCCTGTGAGAGCCCAAGCTTTATATCTGGGTGAATACCTCACTCAGAGATTAGTCCCAGGATGTATTATATTGGTCTCAGCTTTTAATAGCTATGAGGGACACTCACTAGCAGTAATAGAGATTCTCAAAGATTGTCCAGGCTGCTAAATACTAAGATGCTATAACTTATTTGTAGCTTCATCAGTCATATCTGGTCACTTAAAAAATAAGTGCATCTTATTCTTATAGCGTAGATTTTTTCTATGTTATTTTGTGCAAATCAGCCATTGCAACACAGAAACTTAAACCTTACTCATATCTACCACATCTCTTTAACCAGACTAATAAATCACAGCTATTCTGAAGGCTTAAAATAGTTGGTTAAGGTAGACATTTTGCGTACATCTATCTCTAGAAGACATCACTACAGATGACTAAATCTGGAAAAAGCTGAACCGCTTCACCACCGTTTCTTTTAACTATCTTTACTATTTCTTAAATGTACTTATTATTAATTAAGCTGCCAGTCCTCACAAGAACAAAGAAGTGTGTAGTTACACAGAGAGAAATCTAAATATTTTTGTAGTGAGTTTTGCAGCGTCAGGTTCCTCCAAGGTGTTATTGCACATTTTAGCATACTGCTTCCTATTCTGGAGCACTTCACAGCAACTAAGAATCTTGATTGCCAACTTTATCAGGTTCCACAATGTCTATGTGTGCAAGCAAAGATTAATCATATATCACTGAGATTAAGACAGGAAACTTCTTTTTCTTTCTTTGTTACTCTTAGTGCATACTACTATAATGCAAAGTTGTCATCTCCCATGTTTTTATAACAGCACAACATTCTCCCAAACAGTGGGTTAAATGGCTGAGACAGATCCTTTCTCTTATACTCTTTCAGAAGACTAAAGTATTGTTGCTTTGCCTCTTGTTCAGGCCACCCTATTGACACTTTAACATGCAAATGTTTTTTATTTACTACCTCTGTCGAGTTACAGGGACCTAATTTCCCCTGTGAGGTGAAATTGTTCTTGTTGGAGCCACATCAAGATGAATATGAAAACTAGACAAACATATATCAAGTTAGCTGCTGGGAATGTCTGCCATTAAATACACTGTGAAACAAATGGCTTTTCTGTAAATTGCAAGACTTTAATGGAAGTAGTTACTGCCTCATGCACTACTCATTACCAACATGATTTATATCAAATTTCAAAATATGGGTCAGATGTAGATGTGCTGATACTGATTGCTTAGACACTATCAACTGTCTCAGCAAAATTCCCTTAAGAATTGTATGTTGTCACTGGGTAGCTACCAATCTCATAATTAACAACTACTGAAAGAATAATAAATGTGTCAGTGACTCTCAAAATGCTTATCATATAGTAATAATAATATAGAATAAAAAAATTTTTTTCAAAAGCTTTATGGGCTTCTACGTTTTCATTAATAGTTAGGCAACCTTTTTCATCAGTGAAGATGCAAAAAGCAGTGGCACTTATTTATAGAAAATTACATTTTGCCCATGCTTTGAAATCTCTTGTATGTATCTTTTCTATTTTGCCTATTCCCCTCTCCCAATTTTTCCCCATGAGTGGCTTTATAAGAGACTATATACATTCTCATATACTCCAAGAAAACAAAGTAAAAAAAAAAAAACTATCAGAGTATGCTATCTTTTTTTTCCAAATCAGATGTATTTATTATAGCAAGAATGTTTCATTGTGATATTACACATCTGTCAATGCTTCTTTTCCTTCTGCCTTCAAACAGAGCAGATGTGCCTAAAAGTATTGTTTCAAGTGCCAGGAGAGATCAAGAAAAGAGGCATTAATGAATTGGACCTTTTAAGCTTCTTCCTCCCTCCTATACATTTCCCTCTGGAAAACACACCTTCAGCTAGTTTTGCCTGAGGAAAGAGATATGAAAACACAGAAATGCCTACAGGCACTGAACATCATTCATTTTCAATGATCAGCAAAAATACTGGTCTGTGATTACATGATTATGTGAGATCCTTCCTATCCACCACAGGGGTTTACTTACGTGCCATATACCTGCGTTACCTTAACAATTGTCTCCTGAGCTTTGCGCAGAGGCAGAAAAGTAGGATACTGCCCAATGTATCCACAGACATTCCACTTCCATTCCTATAGTGGAAACAGACTAATACTTGCCTGTGCCGTGTATCTGACAATTTGAAGAGGATGAGGAAGGAGGAAGAGGAATCTGGGGAAGATTTAAATTCAGAATTCATCCAGCATTTCCCAGCAAGAAATTCCCACCTTTGTCAAAACATGGGTCAAACCATTTAACTTCTTCCAAACCCACATTTTGTCATTGTGGGGGAGCCCAGCTGGCCCTGGGCTCTCTGTAAGCTAGGATACTGAAGACGGAACTTTGCACCTGGCAGA
>JAYRBT010000082.1:109151850-109185521 GCA_036023395.1 Myiotriccus ornatus
ACCCTCTGCCAGGTGCAAAGTTCCATCTTCAGTATCCTAGCTTACAGAGAGCCCAGGGCCAGCTGGGCTCCCCCACAAGCCTGTCCTTCGAGGAAGCACCTTTAGCAATGTTACCAATCCTTTCTGCTCCTCATCTCCTTCACCGCCACTAAAATAATAACAAAAAGCAAGGGTTTGTTAAAACAAAAAAGCCCTGGAAAATTTGTGCTTCACTGAGTTTTGATCCCATATACACACAGGTGTCAGAAATTGTGTGCTCGCGTTAAGAGAGGGAAGTGCTGTTGCCTTGGCTTCCCTGTTAGCAACAGGCATTGCTAACACGAAACTGTAAATCCCAGAAAGAATGAGTATGCAGATCTACTCACATGGACAACACCAGCTGACCACAGAGCTAACAAAACTTCTGCAAAGAGAGTATAAATGGTGATGTCCCCAAAATGGCAAAGATGGCAACACGCATTTAGCTACTGCTTTCATGAAATGCAGTGTCTACCAGAGTGACAAATTAACAACTCTGACAATGACAGCTTTTAACTGCCCCTATGTCAATGTGATTTTTTTCCCATCAGTTAGAAAAGAGACAAAAAGGCAAACACATTTTTTGAGTCATATTTCTTGATACTTTCTTTTTTAATATGTTAAACTGAAAAATGCGGATTGCTCACTGTTCCTGTCAATAAACTCTTCTCTTAGAATACCACTTTGAGGTTAGGAAAACTGAAATGCAGATAAGTCTTCAAGCAAATAGGCAAGCCAGGGACCCAGTATTTGCATATGGTCTTCCATTTTTTCATAGGAAAAAAATTCACTCACATGCAAAAAGGAAAACAGGCTTTAAATTTTTTTTAGGCCTCAATAGCTTGTAATATGGCTTTAGAAGAAAGGAGATAATGTTTTGTATATTTTTCCCCATTTGGAACCCACTAATTTAATTCTATGATTTTTGAATCAAAAGTGAAATAAATAGAAACACATGATAAAACCACATAGCACTTTTCAAAGCACACCCAATTAATCCTTACAATACTCTTGTTAGATAGGATTTTATCACTGCTTTTCAGATGGTGAGATTCTGGCAACAGAGGCAACCTTAAGACAGAGTTACCCAATATGTAAAGTACTTGAGTTCTGCAACCATAACAACATAACGGGCTTCTCTCTGTGTAACTTAATTTTTAAAATAATGGGAAGAAACTCAGACGTTTTATCATAAAGCACCCTGCTGAATCCACAAAGGGGTGCTGGGTTCTCTGCCCATCTCAGCTCTTGCACAAGAAGGTACTACAAGGGTAAGCAGCCATTAACATCTGCGTGGAGCAAGGTATTTAAACGAGGATGAGATACAGTATTCCTGGCTCCCACTGCAGGTCCCAAAATGTGGTCCCTTAGACACCTGGCAACCTCTGCTGTTTCCTTGACCTGATGGTGTATACCCTGTTCTCTGTCTCTTCAAACTCA
This sequence comes from Myiotriccus ornatus, assembly GCA_036023395.1. NCBI lineage: Eukaryota > Metazoa > Chordata > Aves > Passeriformes > Tyrannidae > Myiotriccus > Myiotriccus ornatus. The sequence continues at coordinate 109,153,309 of JAYRBT010000082.1, forward strand.
TTTTCATACTCTCTTCAAAATCCCTGACTTGTCTCACTATCCTCCTTGCTTCCCCAGTTTCATCTTCTACCCTCCCTCCTAATTTCAGTCTTCTTTCCTAGCAAATCCTAATCTCTCCTTTCCAAACAAGTCTCTTGATTCCAGATACCCAAGCAGCTACAGCAAGTCAAGGCTGTTTGTTTCCCAATTTGTGTTTAATCTGTGTCACATCCACTGATGGTCCCATCTGAGATTTTTTCTACCTCCTCAGGCTCCTATCAGTGTCCTAATCCCCAAAATCCTGTCCTATAGGGAGCAAATCCAGGTTCCACAGTTTGCCAGGGCAGCTCCTGTTTTCAACTCACATTATTTTTCTTTAGTAGTATCTGATCCTCTTTCACAACTAGTTCTTTAATTCACCCAACCAGTTTCCACCACATTGCCAGTCTCAGCTACTCCCTTCCTGATTCAACCCTATCTCATAATGTCATTTTTCCTTCATCTCTTGTTATCTGTGCTCCTTCCAACAAGGTTCTAGCCTCACCACTTTTCTCCCGCTTTTTGCACTGAGATCAGATTCCTAGCCACACCCACTGAAATTTGAATAATCTGGGAATTTAGCAACTAAAACACTTTGATTGTGTGTATCCAGTGTCACATCCCTGGCATACATGGCACTGCTATATTGCCAGGAGAAAGCGCAGAGCCTGTTTGATTTTGTTTTGGTTTTTGTTTTCTTTTTTTTTTCCCTTAAGGAATGGTAAATACATTTAAGGATCTTGCAGGATCTCACTACCCTTACAGGACAAAAATTTCCTTATTTCTGAAAATGGCTGCAATTTCCTCTGACAGAGTTCAACAGGTGGAAGACATACATAAGTGTAAACAGTTGAAGGTCATGAAGTTATCACCAAATTGCATACCTAGTATTATAATGGGAAGTGTCAAGTAATCTTAATAAGTGATGATACGACCAACTGCTTGGATGACACACATTGTTCTGACAGAGCACTGGAGCTTTTATCAGCTTTAATTACATTAAAGTAATTATGTAGTGTTTGACCCAGCTTTTAATTTTATGACCAATATCCTGGAAGCCTAGACAGTTAAACATTATTTTGGCACATCACAGTAGGCTAAATTTTTCTTTAACTCTGCAGTATGGCTGTTGACTCACTGTGCTTATCAATGGTGGAAATGGGATTTCAGCAAATTATGGATATGTGTTTTCACTTTAGTTTTGGTTTCCATTGCACATTCTTTCTCCCCTCTGCAGTTGCTTAGGTTTGTGTTGGGATTAGGACTCACTAAATAAAGCCTGTTCAAGACTAGTGAGGCTCGAACAAAAAGAAAATAGACCTACATAATTCACTGACTTTGAAATCTTCACTTTGAAAGCTTCACAGTAGTCCTTTGCACTGGCTGACCTTCATATTTAAAGTATTGAATATTTATAGTCATTTAAAAGACATCTTTTAATATTGTAGGAGATGGTCTTAGAGCTGTGAGCTCAGCATGGAGGCAGTGTAAGGTTAGAGCAGGAGAAGAACTACTGTGCCCAACAGCTGATCTAAGATACTACCTTCCCCCTTAGTTCTCTTACAATCCAATAAGAAAAAGCCAGATTTTCAGTTAACTCAGCAGTTAACTTAAACAATAAGAAAAGCCAAGCATTTGCTACAGCCTCTGATGAATAACTCATCATACCAGACCCATAGCTGAAACCTCAAAAATGAAAATTAATTGCTAGAGTCTTTGCAGTTTGTTCAGGAAAATACTCAAAACATAACACAGATATATTTTATCTGAGGGGAAGAGTTATTTTCCAATAAATTTTCAAGAGTCATATATGTATGTGTGTGTGTGTGTATACATCCCACTATCTCTCTAAAATGATGCATCCCTTGACAGTCCCAAAACCTGTTGTTCAAAATCACTAACACAGATAGATGTAAACAACATTTGCAACTCTGAAGAGATTCCTTTTCCTTTAGTTGTCCTTCAATAAACAGCACTGCTGTAATGGTATGATCCAAAGAAAGAGTAAGCTACAAGTAGGTTTACACTATGCAGTAGTGTAGGGGATACTCCTTTTTGGGCTCTGAAAGAGGACATAGTGAAGACTTGAATCACAAATAGAGATACTTTGACTCAAGAGAGCTTTTTGAGCCTTTTTTCAGATGCTTGGTTCTTAGTACTGTTTTTGGAGCAGGCAACAGCCCTGCTTGATTACTTAGTTATCCTTTGTTTTCATATTTCTTTTGTCCTCTTGCAACTCCAAAAGTGTTAGAGAGTACAAGAGCAACAAGAGAGTATGTTTGGTTTAGTGTGATACTCACTGCACCTTGATCAACACAACATCAGTATGGGCACACACAAACATTCAGATGTTAGAGAGTCAAGGCTAATTCTTTTATCTATACTTCCCTTTCCTGCATTTTGAATAATGTCCAGAGGATAAGGCACTAGATTTATGGATGAGGTCTACGCACAACCAGAAGAAAGACCCCTGAGATTTTACCCAGAAGTACTTAGTGTAAATTTGAGCAAGCTGACTAAAATAAAACGTGAAGTAAAGGCCAAATAATATCACAGTACTCATGTGAGATATTCCTTAGACTGGGAAGTGTTTTGATAATTCAGGAGTGACTTAGCAGTGAAATCAAGAGGGACATCATTGCTGTTCTCGGCTATGCACACTATTTCTCCTCTTGTAAGGAGCAGCTGGGGGACTGCATAGTTGTTTTCCACCCCCTTATTATCAGATCTAGACTATGTTTTTCTCTACCACTCTCCCTGCATTACTTTCTTCACTTTTACTTACTTAAATCAAGTATGTAAAAAAAAAGAGAAAACCCGTTCTAGTGTGACATACTGCTCAATCTGTAGCTCACCTGGAGCTGGGCATTCCAGCTAGGCTGAACATTCATGCTTTAGCTGTGAGTCTATCATCTCATCATTACAAGGAGAGCACATCAGTCTCAGTATAGAATTTTCTGGCATAGATGTGAGATTATATGCAAAACTACTCCTAGCATGCAGAGGCCACTCTATCTGGCATGCTACTGCCAGAAGTCTAGGTATTAATGATGATTTTGCTTTGAAGTCCAGTATCAAAATGTTGTGGTTTTTTCACATTTTAGATAAAAAATGATAAATAGAATTTTTTGGTGAGGAAATATTGGCACAGTCTAACTGAGCTAAATCGAGTGTAATACAGAGTCCAGTTAGGCATATAAACGGCCTGCAATGCCAGTGGTAAAGTGGAAACTTGAAGAATGTCTATCAAAATGTTAAATTAGCTGCCAACAGTTCGAGGATCTCCAAACTGTCCTCCTGACACAGGGTATAGAGCCAAGAAAAGAAAACACCATGCTTCAGTTTCAGATTGGAAGGGCAGTAGGTTCCTTTTCCTTGCAGATTATTAACACTGAAATGAACTGTCACCATCAATGTTGTCACCAGGCATCAAAAATGACACGAGCCAGTGTTCAACAAGAAATGAAAGCATGAGACTGACAAGGAAAAAGAAGATCAAAATAAAAAGGTGCTATTGTGCAGAAGAAAGATAAATGAACCTCAGTCTTTGGCATTTCTGATAGAACAACAGATTATTCAAAGACTGGAATATAACACTACCCTTCAAAAAATGTTGGTGTTTTCACATTGCAGTGTTTGAGTCCTGTTTTTTCACCACTGCCCCTTCACCTGCAGTACAGAGAGGTACTTGTAAGGCTGTTGCAAGGAACTGCTGGAGAATCACTTTTTCGGACCAATACCAAAGCGGAGGGATCATTGTTCATAGCCTGTCAGCTTTAGCCAGTTCATTATCCACTGTGATAGCAGAAGAACATGAGCTTTAAGAGGTCACCAGTGCTGCTAGATGAGCATGGACACATGGATGAATTACTCCTACACTGTGATGCACAGTCACTGAGGAAAAAGAAACTGTGTTCTACTAAAGACCATGTCTCTCTGTCCAAACAGAAAAGGATAGAATTTATCTTTTCCTGTGGTACTTGAGATAAACTTACTGATCTTTAGTGAAGTTCTAGATAGTTGATTTTGGTGGGTTGGTTGGGGTTTTTTTTTGTTTTATTTTACAGCAGGAACAAATGAATGTTAAAAAGCATCACTCAATGTAGAAATCTCATTTGAGGTGAACTAATGACAGAATGTGTCCTTGCAAGTCAGCTTACTCTGTAACTCCTGCTTTTCTTGTCTTAGTTTGCAGTTATCACCTTAAACTATTTCGTAAGTTATATTTGACATGGTCGTGCTCTTTATTTTTCTAGAGAATTTTAATAAATGTAAAAATATTTTTTAGCTAACGGTTTCACCACTATTAATGGAAATTTGTCTCAATAGACAAGACAGGGTGCACAGCACAAGACTGCATAGTGCTCTGCAGTGTACTCACAGCCATGACTTCCTCAGCGGAATCTTAAATCAGATGTTCAGCAGTGGCCAGCACCAGATTACAAGCAGCTACGGACATGTAAGAGGCAGAACTGCACCTGACTGAATACAGGAATTGTGCCAATGCCTTTGAATTTTGGAAAAACTCCTATGAGCTGACAGTGTATTTCACAAAATACAGGTGACATTTCCTAGAGAGAAAGTGGTACAAATTCAGACAAAGGGACAAGGGTGTCATGCAAAGAGAAGAAGAGTCTTCAGTACCACCACCTCCTGCCTTGCAGAGGAACACCAGACGAGAGATGGCAGGTGGAACTTTTTTCCTGCCTGTTGTACCAGCAGAAAAGTTTTGTTAGGGCCCAGGCCTCATTTAAAGAATTTCTTCCTGTCAGGATATGTAGAAAACAAAAAGGCAGACTTTTACTCTGACCTAAAGAACAGTACAGCATGGGCCTTGACTTGGGCCATAACAATAACTTGGGCCAAGTTATTGACTGAGCCTTCGTTTCAGTAGTCAACCTTGAGAGTCTTCACCTCCTCTATTTGCACCTCACCCCCTACTCTCAGTCCACATCTTCCCTTAAAGGAAAGTCAGTTTCCCTTGGAAGAGTGCATCACCAACTCCTTCAGCCTGCCACAGAGGATGGGACCAGAGAGAGTCTGAAAGGTTCCTTTCCTTTGCTGTGTCACCTCCACAGATCTCTCAGCCTAAGATCACTCAGGACACAGGACAACGGGCCCAGGTTTGCTAAACCTGCTCCTTCTTAAGAGGCTTCATTTGGTACATGCCTGATCACAAAAGTGAAGCACTGCATAATGAACTCCAGCATCTAGGATGCCCCTGCTGGAATTAGATTAGCTAAAAATCTGAAGAAAATAAAGGTCAAACTTCAGTGAAAATGAAGTACAGGTTATCTCATGCTTATTCTTGGGTTGCCACATATACCCTCTCATCCTTCCAAAGCCAATTTCTTTGCTGAGGCGAGCACCTTGCAGAGGAACATGTTTACTGATCATTTTTGTTGCCTTTTTATTGACAGGCAGTACAAATGAAGGAGTCCAAATATCTGACCTCTCTTCTAAGCAGAACCAACATAAACTGCAAGGAAACAATGTCATTTTTTCCCATCCCAAGAGCAGTTTTGCCTGCAGGTAATGGAGCTGAATGAATCAATGTATTACTGAAACTGATGCATGATGACAAAAGCGTAGCAGTACTTACTGCTGAACCAGAAATATGCAAAGTGAGAGAAATTCCTCCTTCACAGTGTTTTCCTCTCATTCAGAACAAGCCTTGATATGCCTCAGGCAGCTCCACTTTTATGACCACAATCAAGCATTTTTCTCTGTATTTTTCATATTTATGTGTCCTCAAGAAATTACCTCAGTGAGGCACTCCTGTAAGAGTTTCTCCCCCCCCCCTTGCCAACATGCCATTTTTCAGTGACTATGATAGGCAACACTTTCAGCTGGGATAGATCAGCTTTACTCCATTCAGTGCAGGAGGACTGTGGCACCAGAGCACAACAGAGAAAAATCTTTATAAACTCATGAATCAAATCTTTAGGAAGCACACATGGAAAAGTGTGTGGGAGTACTGGAGCAATGCTCGTGCCAGCTTTGCAGATTTATTACTACAATATCATCATGGTCAACATAATTAAACCTCCCACTATAGGTCTCTTCATCTACTGCACTACAGCTGGTATTACTCCCACCACTGACAGCCTATTTTCTTGACACAAAACAGCTTTCCACACACCTGCCAGATCTGGGATATGGAGATGCAACTACTGAAAAAGGCTTTATTGGAAAACTATGAGATATGATTTGGATTTGGGGTGATTCTTCCTATTTCTCTTCCGCTCCGCACTTTCTTTTAATATTACACATATTACAGTGTGTGTCAGGGAGAATGCACCAAAGCACTTTATGTTAGATTCTAAATTAAATTCTTCTTCATTTAGAAACAGAAGATGATGGCCTGGACATGAAGCATTTGAGGTCAATGCTGAATTTACTTCCTCAGTTTCAGCTAATTAAAAATGTCTGTGTGTTCTGCTTTGAAAAGGGGAAAAAAAATAAGCAAGCTGGAGATTTCATCATTTTGCCATATTTACAGTGTGGTGTCTCTTCCATGGATAAATTCTAGTGAAAGGTATAGGTAGCTGTCTTCTAGAAAAGACAGTATTCTTGTCTGTTTGAGAATGAGCAATTACTCTTTTTGCATTTACTTACTGACTGGTTCATGTTTTCAACAGTTCAGATATTTTAAAGATATTTTCCCCTGTGTTTGATACATTTGAATGCTAATTATTTTATTTCAAATGCGCATTAAAACTTGAACTGCATGTCTGTGTAAACCAAATTTCTTTCTATGAATTAAATGCAGGATGTCTGTTTTTGAACATCACCTCAGGCACAGCTTGACCTTTATGGTTTAAAATAATCTTTTCAAAATAAAAGGTATTTAAAAAAACCCTGACCTCCCCACCCTGTCTCAAACTATTTAGCAGAAAGAAAATATATTGCTACCGAAGAAGACCTGCTCTAAATATTTTACAGACTTGGTGCACATCCTTTAACTTCAGTGCTGTGAGGAATCTGTATATTAAAAGATTCAGGAGATAAGAAGTGTTGTTTTTGAGGATGGCCCTTTGATTCCACAGTCACCAAACCAGAGTAGCATATGCCAGTGGAAGAAACAAAGAAATGAACCTGGACTGGCCTTTGGAGGATGCACTTTCTGTTTTGGTGTATTAATGGAGACAGTAAAACAGAAGCTTAATATGAAATACCATGAATAATAACTATGAAATATGTGCACTGCAGTGCAAATCTGTTCCCCAAATATTCTCATTTCAGGGAAGAATTCTTTTGGCACAATGCCTGGGCTGCTGGCCACAGCCTGCTTGGCTGCCTTGTCCTGTGCCTAGCCTCTTTAGCAGCTGGTGCCGCTCCCAGGCAATGCATTCAGTTCCTGATTCTACTGCTTATTATAGTGGGTTTTTTTTTCTTAGAAAAATATGTTTCTAAATTTAGTTTAGGACATCAAGCCAGTTGTTGAATCACAAACATCTCCCTGCTACCAAACATAAGCAATCTGTGGATGCACTTCTACATGTACTTTCTCTATGGAAAACTGCACTTTCTAATTGAGGAATACTTCTGAATCTATTGTGAAAATGATGTTTGGAATTTAAGAGCAATTTATGACTTTTTAAAGCCTTCTAAATCTACTAATTCAATAAGCAAAACCAGAATATGCCTCTCTTGAAAAATAAGTTTGCTCATGCACACTAGGTTTGCACTGATTTCATTAAACTGGCCCAAACTCTTCTCTTCATGATAACAGGGATTTACTCACCAGAAACATTATTCCCTGGCTGTGCTGTAAGCAGGAGGGTGTGTGCAATGAACTCATTGGCTAAACAAAGGAAAGGAAAGACATACTTGTATTTGTGCTAGAAACATCTTATGGACAAGAAAATGCTTCCCATTTAATATCTTCTTGCCATATGAAAGGGAGGGATAAGCAAAATACTCTCTATTCCTGGCTTTCAAGATGGGAGCAGGAAGAACAGAAATCTCCATCTTTGGGCCTGAAGAGAGAACTTTTATATCTACATTTCCACTAGCTTTTCCTCTTCTGCCTCCTTGGCATAAGATGGATATTAAAGACACAAGTTAAAAAGCTGTACCCGTCCTTGTTCATTTTCTTCCACCTATGGTAGAAAGGTGGATAAGGCTGTTCAAAAGCTCCTGTGCAAGAAACAAACACTCCATTTTTGAGCTTTCAGCTTTATCAACCTCCAGAACAGAAAACTTACACTGATATCAATTTTACTTCACATTCAAGATCTTACTGCAGCTCAGGGTGCTTAAAGTGTAGTCTGAAATCAGCAGCTTGAAATTCAACCACACATGTTCAGCACAAAGAACCTGGAAAAACAGAGCATTTTCTAATTTAATGATCTATGTGTTGAGGTGAAAAATTAGCTGCTCACCTTAGGGCCTCACTGTAAATCTAAGGCATGAAATTATTTGCAATTGCATGCCTTGCACATTATTCCTTTCCAAAGCATGTAGCAAATTTAATGTAGGTTGGGCTGTTGTATGGAGGGAAGGGGGTTGCCCTGTGATACTTGGCAGTCCTTTCTGGCTGCATCTGCTAATGATAGAACCCTATCCGGCAGTGCTGAAACCAGGAATTTTGCCACTGACTTGAAAGGCATCAGGATTTAAAATTACAATGCATACCACTTATTTTCTTCCCCTTGACAATACGGCCAGTGCATTCTGGGTAGGAAGCTAAGTTTCCCAATACTAGTACATAATTTGATCTCTTGACAATAATGCACATGCAGCTAAATGGTGCCTGCATAACATTTTTTGCCTCAGTGGTTAAGGCATATCATTTGGAACCACGAAAGCAAACCGAAGACTAACCTAAAAGTAAAATAATCACTAGGTGGGGAAATGATGGAAGTGAAAAAGGCCTGAAACGCAAACTAGCATGTGGGTATCCAAGGACAATACAGTCATTTTAGTGATCATATTGAACACAGACAAAAAAAGGATAAAGTACAGAAATCACTCTGATTCCTATTAAATACCAAATCACAAAGAAATGTCTGAACACAAAAAGCTATTATTAATAAGCTTCTGTACTCTAAGAGGCATTGAGCTCCATACAACTTAAAGTGACATTTGCCTCTTGTGGATGTTGGGATTCCAATTTCTATTTGTTTGCTTTATGTTAAGTGAACTATCTGCCTCCTTTTGCTCTTTTCTAAGACTCCACAAGCCTCCCATTCTGAAGTGAAAATCACTTTGAGCTGGAATTTTAAAGGTCTTATGTAAATATACAGTAGAGGGAGGACATGGCTCCATCCCTCCTCACTGCTGCCACTTGGATGAAGTGCCTTTTCTTTCCCATCCTCTACAGAAAATTAGGCTTCATGAAACCCAAGAGGAAGGAAACTTCTGACGTTTTCTCCTCCACCTCTTACAAGGATGTACAGTTGATGTGCGCTTCCTCCATACTGAGTAGCTGTGGCAAGGACTTTATCTCTCTGACACAAAACCACTTCTGTGTGCTCCCTCTGAATTTGCAGATTTCCACCACAGAAGCACTGCCCCAGCAGGGCATTCTCCAGTGTCAATTGTCAACTGGGAGATACTCTTGCATAACACCCTTTTCTGCAACTGATACTGTCCAAATCTGCCCTTGAATAAAAAATAAAAAAAAAACAAACACAAAACCAAACCAACGAAATCAAACCAACCAAACAAACAAAAAAAAGCCAAACAAAAAAGCCCCCAATATAAACAACAGAATCAGAGAATATTTAAGAATCCCACAATATTTTTCTTCCTTCCTCCTGGAAGCTGTAGTGTGCATTGATCAAGAAGGAGAATAACATACATACAGGGACACACATGAAAATCTTCCTTCCTTCCTTCCTGCCCTCTGAAGGGTACTACAGGAAATAAGTGCTCAGTGCCAAGATTTAGAAACTGTGCGTTAGTGGCATAGCTGAAACACAAATTCTCTGTCCTCCAAATATAAAGCTTTAAAGGTCTCTTCCCCCTCACTGCTGAAAGCCAGACACAGTGATCCTGCCAGGGAGGTCCACGCCCTCACTGCAATTTAGATTTTTAATTAGTTTCTTCCAAAAGGGTTTTACAATTACCTGTAATTTGTCCACCAGTAATTTCCTTCCTTTTTAATCAAAACACAAACTGCTCCTGGTCTGCAACAGCCAGACATTATTTCTGTTACTAAAAATGTGCTTGAAGAGTCTTTCTTTAGGTCAACCCCCCTGCTACAAGCAGTGAAAAAGAACCGGAAATTGTATGGAGTCAGATCGGTAACATCTCCTCACAAACATCCGTTTCTTTAAAAGTTAACATTTAGGAATTAGATATAAATGGAAGGAAGCAGCATAGCAGTGATTTTCAAATGGCAGTACATGTGCACTTTTATTAATATTCAGGTGTATTGCATTAGCACAGAACCTGTATCTAGTCTGCAACCAGCACTTGTATCAAACTGCTCTATTCAGCTTGCTGCTATGACAACTATCCAGAGGCAAATGTCAGGTCAGCTCTCAGCATATGTGTCTAGGACATAATTGCTTTGTCAGAAACCTAACAGCCACCTACTCCTAGTTCTCTAAGAGCTAAAAGCAATATTGTTAAAATTACTAAATGATGCAATATCCTTAACACCCTATTCACTGAAAAAATTTAGATTTTCCTCCCTTTCATCCCTCAAAATAAAAATGGGTGAGGAGAATGTGTTTAAAGTGCCTATTTGCAAATTTATGTGCATTTATGTTTCAGTGTAATCCTGGGATCATTAAACTTTCTCCTCCTTGGGGCTTAGATTGTATCTTTCACTCCACCACGATGATTATTGATATTTAATTTGGCTGCTTACAAATCACAGCATGAAAAAAAATTACAGTCATCATCTTGATGAGAGATTTCCTTAAAAATGCGTTCAGAGTTTCTCATAAAGAACTGCTTCATAGCATCGGAGTGCATAATACTCTGTGCACAGTGCATAGACTTGTTCTTATGTTTAACACATCAAACCCGTTGTATACTGATGTCTGTGCAGAGAAGGTACAAGGACAACACCTTTATCAGACTATGAAGTTTTACAACTGCTGTTATCTTCATCTAGTCTCTGGAATGAAAGAAAACTGTGGCCTTTAAGTCCACATTTTTTAAAAAATGAAAATGCAGAAAACCCTTTTCTTATCCTGTATATTCTATGAAATACTGACTGACAAGCACTCTGTGAAGAACTGACTAATTTCAAAAGCATCAGCTCTGACTGAGAAATGCCTTTGTTAGGAAAGGAGATATGTAAGATAATGATAACCTTCGTTTCCCTCTGAGCTTAAGTTTTCCTTGGGTTCAACTTGCCATTTGCTGTGTAACTACAAAAGAATCATACACTGCATGTCTGATTACTTGGGACATAAGGCTGAAAGAAGTGTACATAGCTCCCTCCTTTGGCTGACCAAAATATTCTGCATACTGTTGCAGCCCTTCCATGACATTACTCACTGAAATGGAGGTTGAATGGCTAAAATGACATGGACGGAATCCAGGAGAGAATTGAATACGCTGTCTTCACAGTCATATCATATGTGACCCTATTTTCCTATTACAAATATAATATTCTCAAAGGTCCAGATTCCTAACTGGTACAAATCAACATGGCACAAACAAAGCAACATCAGTTTTCTAAATGATCTGGCTAACTATACATGACATGTCCATAAAAAGGTTTATATACTTCCTACAGACTATAGTATTCTCTGATCCAGTTCTTTTCCTTCTTTACCATATTCATCCTCCCTCCTCACTCCTAAGTGCTGTCATTTTGTCCTGATTGCCAAAACGTAATTTCAATCAGAAGAAAAATGCTCATTTATAAATTTTGCAATATGACAGCATGCAAAAAGAATAAATTCTAAACAAAACAAAACAAAACAAAACAAAACAAAAAAAAAAACCAATGAAACAAAAGGCAGCTTTTACAAAAAAAATTACTTGTGTCCAAGTAAAGGGAAAGGCAATTTTTTCCTACTATCATTCATACATCCTTTTCCAAAGAAAGATTTCACCATTTCGGCCTCTCTAGGAAAAATAAAGAGGCAGGTCCTCTCCCATACTGACATATATAAACTACTACTTCCTCTTACATCTTCCCTTGAAGAATTTCTTTTTGATTTCAGAAAGGACAGTAACAACACTAATCCACCTCCACTTTCCACAGAGCCCAGCAGTGCTCCAGACTGCTTTATGACGAGGTTGTATAAAAACTACAGCACACACATACCTGTTTGGAAGAAGCAGAGACTGACAATGGTTCAGCTCTTATAAGGAAACTTCCATTTCTGTGATCGACAACAAGGAGAGCCACATTACTAAGGTCTCTGTAGTGCATAAAGCAGGTATCCTGCCCCTCTGTTCACTGCCCAGGACAGTAATGACAGGATGACTTTTCCCAGATTTTTCTACTTATTTAACTATTCTTCTTTTGCCCAACCAAGACAAAATTTGGTTTGTAAAGTGAAGGACAGACAAAAGTCATCCTGTTTGCTGTATGAAATGAGTACCAGTGAATCCTCCTAATTTGTTTCACGACTCCCTTACTGATAGGAGATAAGAACCTGTTCAACTGCTTCACGAAGGATTATCCCAGGAGAAAATTCAAAGACATCACTTAGAAGCCCAGGAAATCTTAAGGATTCAGAAAATGTGACTTCTATCTCTGACCGAAACAAGTCATAGAAGGTTTATCCAATTATTGTTTCTACATTTTACATCAGCTGTGATCAAAAAAGTCCTCAGAATTCAAGTCAGTTCCTCTTCAGTATCCAGACTCAGCAGAGGTGATTTGGAGTAAAACACAAACCCTCTGCATTGCCTCTCTACCTACTGCTTCATCTGGGCCAGAAAAGATTAACCAAATCCAGCCCAGTGTCACTAGCATTTCACTGTTCAGCAGTGCTAACAGTAAATATGCAATTTCAACATATAAATCTATAAAATTTCTGCATCGGAATAAATTATTTTTTCGTACCGGGCAGAATTAAAAAATGGAAGTGACAGAACACTTCAGTTGGGTAATAAGTATCAAATATATAACTTCTCAGCGCTTCAGCTTCTGGCCAACCAAACAGTGCTTGCTCTCAAGATAATGGAAATGCACTGAAGCTTAAGAGAGCACTTGAGTAACATCTAACATGGTCAGACAGCCAAAGCATTATAATCCAAGCTACCATGACCTAGTAAACACATTTATATTCCTTATAGAGAAGTCTCACAAACTGACAATGCTTTTATTGTTGCAGTTCCTAAAAACTGTGTTAAGTTACTAGTTTCCTGACAGACAAGATTACATTGATTTTCCCATTAGGAAATAAGTTACTGCCATGAAAAAAACCAATGCTGAAAATAAGTAAGTGATGCCAGCAAGACCAGATTTCATTAACTTATTTTAAAAATTGGATTTTTGCAGGCAGAAATGTTCAGCCTTAAGTTAGGAAATACTAAGATCACACAAGTGGAATTTAAGACATGTAGGTTGAAGGATGGCTTCTTCCCATTTCAGACTTAACTTTATCACACTTAACACTATCCCTAGATCAAGGCTATATTAAGCATTGCAGCTATTAGAAATATTTCTAGAAAGTCATTCATAAGATGCAGTATTTGTGTGTGCACAGACACACACATACTTTGGCTAGGTTTCTTCTGAAGAGATAAAAAATGTATGCACAAGATTATAGGTGTACAAACCTAATCCTTCATGTTTATTACCTGTGGACGAAACAGCTAATACTTATGAGCATGGCCGACACTATCTGTTCAAAACAAAAAACGAGCTCTTAGAAGTTTCCATAGTTTTAACTTCTAAGCCACTTCTTTCTGCTGTGCAATAATTGAGATGGTTTTTCATAAAAACACTCCTAAAATTAACACTGTAGGCAAAAACCTATTTAGTTTGGAAATTCATAATATTTCAACAAAGTACAGACTTCCATTAGGGACATACATGCAGCATGCTCAGAACTTCCTGCTCGGGGGCTGAGCTGTGCCAGGGAGACACGGAAAAATGGAGAGGAAAGAGCATAAACAAGACAAACAAAGGAATTCAGGAAGCTGCTGAATATTTGTCTTCAGGATTGGGCATAAGACTCATTGCATTTTTAACACATTCACATTTTATAGGTAATATTCTGAAAAAGGTGTGGGGGAGGAAACAAAACACAGAATCAGAAACACAGAATCAATTAGGTTGGAAAAGACCTCTGACATCGTTGAGTCCAACCCATGCCTGAACACCACCATGTCAACTACACCATGGCACTAGGTGCCAGGCAAATCACAGACCACCCTCTGGAGAATAAAAGGCAGAACTTCACCAAACTGCATGCAAGAATAAAGCAGCTTTAATGCGATGCTTTCATTCAGATCTGAAGGGAAGTGCTAAATGAGTGCTCTTTCCAGATGCTCATAACAATCTACTTTCCAGGACTGTCTAATGCATGTCCTCAATTAGAAGATGTCTTGATATAACTTATGAAGTGGAAATCTTCATTATCAAATTCTTATTTCCCCTTTTTTTCCCCTTTCCTCCTCCCAAATTTTCACTGAAGAGTCCTCAAAGCCTGAGTCTACCCACTGGTATAATATCCAAGGAAAACAAGACACCTTTTTTTTTTTTTTTTTTTTAAAGAGCTATGGAACAGTAAAACAACATGCTATGCTGAACTTTTCCAACTTTTCTCTGTTTAAGAAAAACATCCAAAGAAATATTTCATTTTAGATATATTTTTAAAAAGTGAAGGAAATTTAATAGTACATTAAAAAAAAAAAAAGGAAGAGAAGCAGAATGGCACCCTTTTACCTATAAGTCAGACTCTCTGGATGTGAGGATACAGGTCCACTTCCCACCTCAGCACACGAACTGAGCACACTGGTGTGTATTAAATAACACACACAGAAACATTCCAGAATGCTTTGCCCTCAGTCTACTTTGCTAATGTCACATACTTGGAATAAATAATTAAATTTCAATGGACTTGGAGCTAGAACCAAGGTTTTCTACTTCTCTAATGACTTAACTATTCCACCCTGCAGGGTAAATTTCTCACTCTAACTCTTATGAAGCTACCTAACACATATTTCCATCATTTTTTTTCAGCCACAACTATTCAGCATATCTATCCTGAATTCACAAATAGTTTTCAGGCACCAAAACTACATCAATCCATCTAATTTCCTGCTTGCTAAATCAAATGGCTGGAGCTATTTGCAACTGTCTCCACAGTGTTCCCAGAACTCACTGCCAAAAAGGGGGAGAGCTGAAAGGAGCACCCATTTTTCATAGACAGCTTTGCTACTTTAACATCACAGTTACAATCAAGGTGATCAGCTTAGAGACATTCTGACTACAGACTTTTAATTCTGTAATGAAAAGTCATTCTGACTACAGATTTTTAATTCTGTAATGAAAAGTGAAGAAATGTTTCTCCCCTCAATGCTGTTACCAAATCCTTCTGTGATAGGAATACCACACAGGAAAAAAAAATCCTACTAATAGGCTTTTTGAGTTCTGACTACAGTTTAAATATTGGGTTTTGTTTCAACAGCTCTCTGGCTCCCTGAAGACTATTTTGGGATTCTCATTTAAATCACTTGAAAACTCTGCCTCACGCTGACTGGACTAAGGATTTAAGCCATTAGTTTTGTGCAATGAAAGCAACTGATGTTCACATGAGTCATTTCTAGGTCTCCTTGGGGTAAGAGCACACTGACTTTGTAGCTTTTTTTTCTTATTACTGACAAATCAGAGAGCAAATGAGAGAATATAATACCTGCACAATCTGAATGAGCACTGCTTCTAAACTAAGCTATACTTAATATTTCAGTGCGTTGACGTCCCATATGATTTGTAAATCTTAAGGTAAATGCAGCACAATAATGAAAATACTAGGAAAAAACATAACAGCAAAAAGAAATAGCAATATACACTTTCAGATCCTAAACTATCAATATTATAAGAGTAGGAGTAGGAATCTTTTACACAGTTAGGGCATGACCTGAAAAAACTTAATGGACCATGTATAAAAGGAAAATGTTCCTTTAAAAAATGTTCCGTTACACAAAAAAAGTTCATCTACCATGACAGAAGCATATTTCAGAACAACTGATATATTACTAAGATTTTACTTTGTTACAATCATGTAGAGAAATAAAGCATAATAGTTTTTGCAATAAGAATGTTAGACATTCACTTTATCTGTGGAGCAAGCAAATAATCAAAGTCTGGAATGAGCTACCAGTTGGGTTTTAAAAAACTGAATGAAAATATGTAATTTTCAGAAAATTAAAAGTAATAAAATCCTAACATGCACTATAAAAAGTGAATAATCACTGAAAAAATATATATGAGCATTAAAAATTCGTAAGTTAATTGACAGCATTTTGTTATATATCACAATAACTTTTCTGTTTCGGGCAAATGGGTATTTTCAGAAACTTACAATTTTTCGCCTTATATTTACAAATGCATACACATTTTGAAAGAGAATATGTGCACAGACAAATACACTGAGTCATGGACACATGCGCCGTTTCTGTTATTTATGTAAATTATATATACTGTGTGTTCTGTTCCTTTTGATTCTACACATTATGCTCTGAAAATCTACAACCATAAAAAAGTAAATATATAGCTTTATACAGCTGGACATTACAAATACATAAATACACCCTCCTACAGCTTATGTAAATATAGACAAAGACATGCTTGTGTATTCATTTAAAAAACTCCAGCTTTTGTATTTTAATTATTCTTGCTAGCAAGAAATATGTAAGGGATTGCACCTCGCTTCTGCATGGCATCCTATGTAAATGAGTCCAGTGCATTTATAAATACGGATGTGGTAGACCCCCAAAGAACACAGTACCTGCTGTCTATCCAACCGCATCCTTTTTGCAGCATTTCTGCTTTCACTCTCACAGGCGGAAGCCAGGATACTCTCTGCAACTGCTGAAGTAAGGTGTGAGGGAATAGGTCGTGACTATGAGAGAAAAAAAGAAACACAGAAATTATTTCTAGCATAATCCACGATATCCTTTTTCAAAGCACACCATACCATCACCTAGGCAGGAAAGTCCGCTCACTGAAATGCAGTTTATACCAACAAAACAGGGAAATGGAACTTGCAAAGATGAAAAATGAAACTAGTTAGATGTTAAAGCTGCAGCTGATCCACAGATCCACGAGAAGCCCTTTCCCCCCACAGCTCTATTGTCCAGTGTGTTTAGTCTGGCTCATTAAGCTGTACTTTGAACAGACAGTGGCATATTCTCTGCGTTCCAGCAGCACCCTGGCCGTCTGATTCTTGTTAAGAAAACTGAAAGGCTTTTTATCCTGTACAGCATGTGACAGAGATGAGTAGTGGTTTTTTATAGTCATAAAAAAACAAAACAAAAAAACCCAAGTGATAGGGTTGAAACATCACTCAAAACCTAACAGATTGTCAGAACATTTCAGAGCAGCCTCAATCTGTAGTATATGAATATTTGCATTCCTTGCTGCAACATGACTGATGTGATTAAAACGACTTTAAAAAAAATCTGGTTTTCTTTTGATAATGCCAGCCTTCTAACACTCTAGATATTTTGTGGTTCAACTAGATATAATTAATTTTTCCAATTCAAAACTTCTCATCACTAATTTCACAGAATTTACACATTTTAGGTTAAAGGTGCAGTGAATGCCCAAAAATACAAGGGAATGCTAAATCTTTTTAGCTTCATTGTTGATTATGAACTCCAACATTTCATTAAGAAGAATATTTAAACACTTTTTTTTCCCCTGATTACATGCAAAACAATCTTTCTGAAAGATTAGGCTCACAATAAAAAAATCTTCATTAATATACCAAGATATATTAGAACTATCACAAAAATAAAGAAAGGAAGGATAATAACAGAGATAGTGATATACATATAAGCCTGTTACAGAGACTGCAATTTATTGAACCCAGTTCTGAACTTCCATAAATTTTCAAAGCTTAATTGAACTCAAAAGTACTATGTAAATTTTTACCTACTGAGGAAGTGGCCACATGCGAGGGGGTGTTGGGTTTTGTTTTGTTTGCTGTTGTTTTTTTGGTTGCTTTTCTTTTTCTTTTTGTTTTGGAAGAGTTTTACTTTCTTACTCCCAAAAACATAGTTATGATCCTGCTATGGAATGTCACTTAATTTTGGAAGCAAATTTTGAATCTATTCCCATTCAGTTCTCAGTCTGTTAGAACAAATTAATTATATTGGCTCAACTGATTTTATGGTTTTCATAACATTCCAGAAACATAGGAGCCAACCATTATTAATATTACATTTTTACCTTTAAAAATTAAAGTCCATTTATTGACTTTGGATGTGCTCTGCCTAATGCCAGTTTTTGATCTGACACTGTACTATCTCTAACTCATAGGACCACAGTCTGTCTGGTACCAGAAGCTGAACCAGCTTTTAAAAATAGACAGGGATTTATGAGTCTTCCTTACTAGTGCAATATTATTTCTCCCCACTCATACAAGAACAAGCTCTCTGGCACCAGCATTAACAGTTGTGTCAGAAAGACAACCAGAGGTTGCAAAGCTGCAATAAACTATACTTGGGTTGATTTGACAACAAACTGTTGTTTCCAATTTTGAAAATAAATCAGTCTAGGAGATGAGGGACACTGATGTAAACCCTGGTATCATTGCAGAAGTTGACATTACACACAGAAGAAGCAGACACACCTTCCTCAGAGCTCCAGAGGAGGGAGAAGTCTCTGTGGAAGGTTGTCACTGAAAAAGCAGTATATTTATTATTCTGCATCCCTAGAATGGTGATTTTACTCTGAATTTGTTATTGCATCACACTAGATCCTTCTCTGTATTTGGTGGCCAAGTGACACTGTACATGCCACTGGTTTATGCATGTTCAAGGTACACTGTGTTGGCAGCATGGAAGTCTCAGTGTGGTCCTGTAAGAGTGACCACACAATGACATCCTTGAAAAATGGTGAGCAAACACCTGGTTAATTCCTGCAGCTCAGGTCTTTAACTAAACCTATAACTATCCATATGTATCAATGGATTTTTAGAAGGTGACATATGAGCCAAAAAATTAATGTTCTGGCCAAAAAGTAGAATGGCTACTAATTCCCTCATGTTATTTTTTTATAGGAAAGAATAGGTTTGTTGAATTGTTTTATAAAACAAAAAATAAAGAGAACCCATAAAAATGAAGCCGTTATCTTTTCTCTGAAAAGCAGTGCAGTGGTTATGTGCTCACTGTTGAAATATTACACTCAAGTGAGCACCTGCAAAAAAGAGGAAATCTCCAGTTAATGGAGTATCTTCCTCTTGAAATACATGTTAACCCATAATTTCTCTCATCACTGCAGTTGGCTATTGATATGTTCATGTCAAGAACTATCTGGAGTGAACCTTAGGGAAAATGTAATGAATGCATGGCTGAGTCACCTGGCGAGTAAAGTACTATAATAAAGTCCAGGAGAAAAATCATCTGATTAAGGTTCGGGCTCTATCAACAGAGCACTAGTTTGGCATTGACTGGGAGGATGAACACAGTCCTCTCTCACTAGGAGCAGAGCCGTTAAAAAGAAGATTTTCTGTTTCATGAAATTCCGTATCTGTAAAATGTCAGAAAGATCAATTTTGAAAAGGACTGCCTAAGAGGAAAAATTGCTTTGAAATAACCACTTCTAAAAAAATGTTTTTAATATACAAAATAATATTTCCATCTTCCAAGCTCAGAGGCCTGTTTAGGTTCATCTTAACTTCCTCTTCTTCTACACTTCTGATTATTCATGAGCTCTGTCATGACTACAGGTATAAAACCACTTCTGTAAGAAGCTCAATCATCACAGTCCTTGTTGGGTTCTGAACATCTCTCAACTCCCAGTCTGGGGGTGAGACACAAAGGCCTTGGAAAACATGGCAAAAGCAACATCACTAAGTTCTGCAGAAGGGAGCCTGCAGATCTCAGTGTTCTGTAGGTTCCCAGGCTGCTCTCTGCAGACCTGAGAGCTGAACTGAGTGCTGGTTCCTGCCTGCTTGGGACTACAGCAGTAAATGAGGGAGCCAAGAACTTTTTCCAAGGGCTCCCAGAGTCCCCCCACAATCCCTGGATCCACAACTTGTGCACTGAACTAGCAGGAAACCAGGTTTCATTTTATGGGAATATGTCAAAACAGAAAAGCCTTGACAAATGAACATTTCTGAAAATGGAGGGGGGAGGCTGGGCTGCACGGCAGCATTATCGAAAAATCCCCCACCAGCTTTAACTGCCATAATGCACATAATGCTGCTTGATACACACTGTTCACAGCCCTGGTCTGGTATTTCTTTCACTTACAGTGATGTAAAGCAGGGAATAAGTATATTGGAACTACCCATGTGTAAAACAACAGAAAAGAAGCAAGACTCTAAACTTAGTCTACCAAAACAAGCAATTCACAAAGTTAGAAGGCAAGATAACATTTTTGTCATTTTGAATCAATGCCAGATAGAAAAGATGCATGTGAAAACTTTATAGAAACTCTGAGGTGAAGAGATAAAAAAAACTTTGAAGAAATCTGGTGAACAGCATAATACAAGACCATCTGAAAGGACTATATGCCTCTATTCACCACACAAGAGCAACATACAGAATTCCTTTGTATTTACCTGGAAACATGATACTGCTTGTGACTGCACTAACACAGAAGTCAAATTTTGAACACACATCCATTTTGGGCTTTTTACCTCTCTTCAGCTGACACACAACTAACGTTGAGCCCCTAAGATGTAAGGAAAACCTGCTAAGTTGTTTGTGCATGCAAATGCCTCTGTTTATAATAACTTTTGGAGTGATTGACATTCAGGAAGTGGTTGGAATTCCCTCAGTAGCCCATGGGATACAACCAACCACCATCAATCCTCTCATATTTGAACCTGTATTTCAAGGTAATTTAACACTGATTTTTAAGACCACCAAAGAGCCTGTAGACAACAATGATGACAAAAAAAGCAACATGCACACTTAACCAACCTATTGGACAGGCACTTTTGCATGGTTTTATGAGAAATAATTTTTTTGTGCAAATTGATATGAAGATTTTATACTCTCATCTCCTTTCCTCTTTCTGAAGAGTTTACAAATCATTGATAGATATACTTTCGCAGGCTGCTTAATGAAAAACCAATTAGATGATACTTCTTTCTAGTCTAATAACTGTTGATCTGCTTTAAAGTATGTTAAACCTAATAAAGACCCATGCACGGCTTTGATGGTCTTTAGATCTGGCTCTCAACAATCAAAGCATCTTACAACAAGACTTTCCGGAGTTACAAAGCAGTCCTGCAAGGCTGCTGATTTTTTTAGTAGTTCAAATCAGAAACCCTTGGCCCAGATCCTCTAGAAATTAGCTCCATTGTTATAATCTCTGACTCCTTAACAAAGAAGAGATTAGTGTATTCAATCTGCTGTAAAACAGCCATTTTCAGTACACCCACTGTATATTACAGTATCATAAAGTCTTCTGTTTAAAGGGAGGTGCATTTGCAATATCCCATTTTGTCATATTTATACTTTTCTTGTATTTCTATATGAAATCTAAAAAAATTGCTATGTTCTAATTTCATATGTACCTTTTTGGTATAAATCTACCAATCAGTGATATAATAGATGGATTATATTTCAGCGTAAACCACTAGGAGCAGGGTATTCACCAGAAAGATTTTTGCAATTTAGTGCACATGCTGTTCCCCTGTGGTTAGAGATCTATTGTCTCTAAAGTTACTACCTTGGCATTTTTGTGAGATCTAGTATAAATAAAAGCCAAAGCTGTCACACAGAAGTTTGGTCTACATACTCTTACACATGTTCCACCAGTCTGATTCATTTCTGAAAAAATGCAGGTATGTGTTAGGTCAGATAACAGGCACATATGTATGCCTGCTAAAATGCCAATCGTTAAAAGCTGACATTCATAAATACTACCTTGTAGTTTAGGCCAATTAACACTGAAAATTATATCTTTCAGTATAACACAGTTGCAAGCACATAAACATACAAGTTACTTAATTTTTCTCGCAGAGACCCTAATATAAATCATAGAATCACAGAATCATTTAGGTTGGAAAAGACCTGTAAGATCATGAAGTCCAACCATTAACCCAGCACTGCCAAGTCCACCACTAAACCAGGTCCCCAAGTGCCATGTCCACACTTCTCTTAAATACCTCGAGGATGGTGACTCCACCTCGTCCCTGGGCAGTCTGTCCCAGTGCTTGACATTTTGGTGAAAAAATGTTTCCTAATAGCCAATCTAAGCCTACCCTCAGAAAAGTTGAGGCCATTTCCTCTTCTCCTATGGCTTGCTACGTGGGAGAAGATGTACAAATTCTAATGTAAATGTGTGAATTATGAAGTATTTTAACTATTACTGGAACTTGAAAAAAATTAGTTTCAAATTTTCCAAAGTGATTTTGCATCCAAAAGTGAAGATGAATGCCTAAGATGCCTCACTGACAGTAACCGAGTTTTTCCAGAGGTACCCCTAAGCACTTCTGTGCATGTTGGGCTCCCAACAGCTAGATAGTGCTCTCCAGCATGTCAGCTTCTTCCTCAGTATTGCAAGACCAGTTCATGTCCAAAATAAAATACTGCATATATACTACAACTCTTTCATAATAAATTATTAAGATCTAACATGAGTTAAAATCCCCATCATATTTGTAACAGTACTGCAATATCTAAATAGTGTTTTTCCATAGAAAATGTACAAAATACTTTACAAGACAGGGAACACATTACCTGAATTTTTACTCAGCACAGTACAGTGAAATGCATGATGGAACTATCCTACACAGCACAGTTACAAAGGACTCAGAAATCTTTCTACAGAGTATTTTTTAATTTAATGACTGAATGAAGTACAGTACTGCACTATACTGGATGTACTTTTATAATGGTTTCAAACTGGAAGAGGGTAGATTTAGATTACGTATTAGAAAGAATTCTTTACTGTGAAGGTAGTGAGGCACTGGAACAGGTTGCTCCGAGAAGTTGTGGATGCCTCATCCCTGGAAGTGTTCAAGGCTGGGTTAGATGGGGCTTTGAGCAACCTGGTCTAGTGGAAGGTGTCCTTGGCCACGGCACAGGGAACTAGATGAACTTTAAGGTCTTTTCCAACCCAAACCATTTTTTAAATCTATGATTCTATGAATTGTTAGTAGAGAATAGTGACATATGATCAACTGGACTGGCATTTTAATACTTGTAGCACTGCATTTCAGTCTGAGTTCTGATATATTTTGCTCAGTCATACAGTCTTGTGAAAAATACTCAATTGCAACACCTACTAAAGGATTCAATGAAGTAACTACGAAAATTTTCTTAAATGGCAGAAGAGGTTTTTAGAAACTTTTGGTGATGTTCACCTCACTTTTTAAAGTTTTCATCTTTGAAAGACATTTAATTGAAACATTGCACCTTGATTATGACAGCACATTATATATATATCCTTATATACCTTAACATATCTATATTCCTGTCTAAATGTTAAGCAAATGACATTTTCCAATCAACCTCCATGCTTTTGCTGCTGCTGCTATGCCTACATATGGGATGATGTCCTGCTCTGCTTATTCCACTAGTGGGGCTAGTGGAAATTTTAAATTACTTATGTGATGTCAGATATGTAACATCAGATATCCATCTGACTTTATCCACCTAAAACTCAATTATTTTGTCTAAAGCAGTCATCTAGGCTCCTTTTTTTTTCATTGAAAAGACAGGTATTTTCCTGTCCCAGAAGTTGACTCATGAACCTCTCCAGACTGGTTCATCTAAGCACTTCACTGATCACTGAGGGAGTCAAAGTCACCTAATTTCTCTAACAAACTTAGGCAAGATTACCTCTATCCCAAATGTATCTGGTGTTTCAGAGTGGCGGAGAACTCCAGGAATCATCATGCTGACCTAATTCCTTGAGAGTCAGGTGAGGATTGTATGGGACACTGATAGCAATTTACTAGGAAGAATACAGATGACTAGAGAAAATTGATTCTGATTTAACATTCTTTCCTGTTTCCCCTAAACTAATACACTGATCTTTCTCCCTATCCTTAAACTATTGGCACAAACCAATCAATCAAGTAACATTGCAGCAGAGATATCAATCTAAGTCAGAATAAGAGCATAAGAAAAACCGAAATATTTAGTATCTTTTTTCTTCTGATTTCAAAGAGGTGGGTTTTTTTTTATATCAGAACTTATTGCCATTTTGGAGGGGACTATCTTTCTTCTAAATCAGTAAAAAATTGAAACACATGTCAAAATTGCATTCCTATCTTTACCTCTCTCACAGAATGTAGCAGATTAAGTGCTTATCAGGTTGTTAGGTACTTATAATCTTTCGAGGTTTAATTCTTTCTACAAATATCATGCCTTTTTCAAAGCTAACTTCCTCACATTTTCCAAAGTTAATTGAAAAAGTGTAACTTCTGCTGCTGCACACTTTTCCAAAATTGAGAGCAAAAGGCATCTGCGACAGATTTAACAGGCAGTTCTTAAAAACCACATGACTATTCACCTAACTGTTCTATGGTGAAAAAAAACATATGCAAGAGCCTTAGGGAAACTCTTTCTTGAATATTTTTTTAAGAATACATGAGATCTAATGGTAAAAGTCAACATTTGTCGGAGAAGAGATTGTTTGCCCTTTTCAGCCAGGTTGCCCACCAGACTTACATAAGCTAACCACCGTCAAACCAGGCTGAGCTGCTTATAAAGGAAAGCAACCAATCGACAGAGCTTGGGGTGTAGTACAGAGCAATAATTCTATTATTATTTGTAGATCTTCATGTAACTGTTCTTGTGATAATTTTCTTAATGCTTCCTAGTTTGTTAATCAATTAGATATGCATCCCTGGATCCACAGACCCTCATATTCCTGAAAACACTTATAACCTTTCCAGACATAAAATGCCTGGAGGACTGAAAGCCCATGTGACTGCATAAGCAGCTGGACTTTTCAGCACTAAATTAAGTAATAATAAAAGCTTCTGGTCTCTAAGCCTTAAACTTAAAAACAGAAGCTAGATGCCTATTCTGAGCAATCTTAATGAGGCAGATTTCAGAAAACGTACCCTTCTGGAAACCAGTCCCCACTGAAGTTGCCCAATCACAATATAGAAGCGTGACAAGCACTAGACATTCAAAACACCTTGATCAACATGAGCACAGTTGCAAACACCTTGTTAAAGCACCTCTTACAGCCAACTGGCACAACCAAATGACAGTAGCCATGAAAGATACAGGGCTTAGTTATTTATTATTGAGGCTGGTGATAGGACAGAAGGAGCTGGGATGAACAATACTGGGATCTAAATGAGGAACTGTCTTCAGGCATAGTGTGACTCTTCTCTGACACATCCAAACTTCCCTTTGGACAAAGAAAAGCGTTTATTCCTAGCCTTTTTTCTCCAATACAGAAGAACGCTTTGCTCTTTGATACTATTTCTTTGTATTACTGTAGTATCTAGGAAGGAGGTCTCCTTTGATCAAGCAAAACAAAGAATCTCTTCGTGAATAAGAGTTTAAAATCTTGCTCTTGCATTGACATGCTCACAGAAAAAAATGGCATAACTGTGGAAAAAGATACTGTAAGATGCAGTTTCAAATAGAATGAAGAGAGACCGATCATAGGAGATCCTGAAGATGGGAGGAAGCATATGTAAGAAAATGTAACTAGTAAATCAATCCAATCTCATTTGATTATTTCTACCATCCCAAATTTTTCTGGACTATCATTAAATTAACACATATCCTCAGCAGCTGTCTACTATCTTTTCTCATTGGCAGTTCTCTATCGATACAGAAGCCAGGACAAGTCTAAACAAAAAATTTTAAAAACATTAGTGAAGCAGGTCAACTGACCATTTCAGGGAGAAAATTCCTATTCCTCGTGCATAGCCCATATAGGTCATAAAATATCAAATTATATGTAAGAATTCTCACTGATATCACTCCTTTAAAAGAGGCAGTAACTTTTTTTTTTTTGTTTATGGGCTAATGAAATGAAAAACAGAAAGCATTTCTTTAAGAACATCAAGAACTTTAAGATGTTCACAAAGCTCTATAGCACAGTGCACAACATAGAAATCCCACCCAAAAGCCAGTGATTTCAGTACTTGACAAACTTCCCTCCCAACGAAAGATTCTGAGCAAGATCATAGAATTTAATAGGAGAACATTGTCAATAGTCCATTAGCAAGAGACAACAGGAGGAGAAAAACAATCTTACAATTTATGAGGAAAATTAAGGATTTACTTGTGAGGGATATACTTGTGTCAGAATGAAAATGGCACAATTACAAGCTGAACAGTCAAATGGACAAAGCATTTCTGATACTGAAAAGGAACTTCTCAGAGGCATATTTGTAAAAAGAAGCTATGCCAGCTGCCTGAGAGTCCACAGACAACTATCTGTCATAAGTAAAAGCAGAATAACTACAAGCAATCTCTCAAAAATATTAACACTAAAATCACATTCATTAACGATATGAACACATGAGGCTGGGCCTTTTCCATTGCCTCAAAGCTAGAACTGGCCTGTTACGCAGCAGAAACTGTCATTTGGATTACAGATGGCAAATAATTGACAGAAACAGGCTTCAGGCATGCTTTTTCATCTTTACCATGCAGTTTTACATTAATTTAACTTAGTGTTTACATTTCCACTTTGCTTTGCAGTACGATGCTGTAGATAGCTGCACTGTTCCACATACAGTCTGAACTCTTATATGCCATAAAAGAGAATATTATTTTTTTCTCGTTCAACTAGATGCTCCAAATGAAGCATTTTGAACCTGAATGAAATTAAAAACTTATAATTAACATGTCTATACCATAGGACCTCTTCTGTGGAGATTGTCTGACATCCTATTTAATACAACAATGGCACTGGTATTGCCGCTGACCAGAACATTATCCTGGTTTGCTATATTTGAGGCTAGCCCCTTATTCAAATCAACAGCAGTGTTGCCCTTCATTTTTTTGAAGAAATGTTATTATCCAGACAAAGTGATTCTTCTCTGTTGTCAAAATGGCAAGTACATTTAAAACAATCAGGCTGTCAAATGCCTCTGTCCATGGTAGCATTTTTAAAAACTGCTTATAATCAAGAGATTATGATACACTAATTTAGAAATAAGAAAAGAATTTTAAAAACCCAAAGGAATTCATATTAGATTTCAGAATTATTCATGAAATAAACATAAAATGCAACTTCTTCTCTTAGGAAGTTAATGGGAGCTCCTCCAGAAACTTCGGATAGTCTTTGGCTTGTGTTCCTATCTGCACACAGGGACACAGGACAGATATCCCTTCAGGCCCAAGAGGGATTCAGTCTTTGGCATGAGCTTCAGTGCCTTGTCACTTCCATTCATGGGCAAAAAAGTCAGTGTTTTAGAGGGTAATTTGTTTTTTTAAAAAGAAATAAATCCCATCATAAATTGTCATGAAATATTATAAAACCAGGAAATATTTCTGAACTATAAAGATTGCCTATTTCGATCATATTCCTGGTAATCTCTGTTTCTTTTCTCCTCCCAGGATTAAATTTGATCCCGCAATCTTTATTCACATGAAAGTAACATTTGCAAATGTGCACTGAAATCAAGCCAACCCAGCTCTTATGGGTCAGACTGTAGCCCCTTGTTCATATTGCAAAACAGTTGCACAAGTCTTTCATATGACAAAAAATGAGCCAGTTTACATAACTGCTCATCAGCGTGAATAATGACAGTAATAAGGCCATAAATTGTAACAGCAAAGAAACTTGCTAGCATTGCCTAATTTTGTAAGCATTTTCAACTGAAAGTACAGCAAAATAAAAATATTTGACATTGTGAAAGCTGAACTTGATGTTGCTGAATTATTGTCACCCAGAGTAACGATGCAATTTGATAATATTTAGAGAATTGTAGAAAATATTTATTTTCTATTTTTCTTTCTTTTATTTTGACAGGATAAACAATCTGACATGTACACCAGCAGTCAATCTTTAGTATTTTTATCTGTACAGATGTCCTTTATTCTACCTGTCTTTCTTCATACGAGCTTCCATTGTTCAGAAAAAGTGTTAAACCAATGTTCCAAATAATAAAATCATGCGGTTGATTAGAATCGCAAACACATACAAAAATTTAGTTTCTGTCTTGCTTTTTGTGTTATTAAATAGTGGTCTTACCCTACAAACAAGCCTGTTCTTAAAACTGTCAGCTAACATCTTAAACACTATGTGGTACTCATAAGTATTCTGCAAAAACTGCAGGAAAGAGAAAGACAGAGGAAAAGAGAGAAACAGTAAAATTCAATCATCTCCAGTAAGTTTTTAATGTAGTCAATGAGTTTTCAGATGATTCATTACAAAAAATGATAGGTTTAATCACTAAATGATATCTATTTGTAATGATGAGGTGATTTTGTTGTCATCTAAAGGCCAGAGAGATAGCTAAGACATATTCCACACAGCGTGTGTAGCTACCTAGTTTCTTCTGACTTTTCTCCATTTTGGAAATACAAAAGTTTTTTAGAGGTAAGGAAGCTGCTGATTGGTGAGAAGACATTATTTACCCATTTTTGTGCTACTGAGTAATACTAAAATATCAATGTCTGAAAACACTGACAGTTGTATACCAACATAATTTTCATGCGTTTTAGTTCAGTTATAACTACTAAATCACTGGGATGCTCAAATTGTAAGTTTGATGTCTCTGTTTTACAACCATTAAATACGTTTTTCACACCCATATGTCAACTGAAAGATTTCAAAGGAGTAACTTTTCTTGATGAGTAATAGGCTAAGGTGTACAAGAAAAACCCAAAGCCAAACTCATTGCCACTATGATGTTACTACACTGGGCATTTTCTTGGGTATAGCTTTTCACTAGTAGGATCAATTTTTACAAAGCTCACTAAAATCCAGTTAGCAGAGGCATTTTAAAGAAAAATACAACTTACTGCGAGACCTTTCCAGACAAAAATCTGTAACTATAACTTGAAGTAGGAAATATATAGTCCATCACTCAGTTTCCCTCCTTATGCCTTGCTTTGTTCTTTTTTTCCTATAGATCCATGATAGTTCATTTTGTGAACACTAGTGTCTTAAAGCACTTTTAAACCAAAGGTAATAAATTCAGGAAGAATGAAGGAGGGAAAAAGAAACCTCTGACCTGGTATTATTAAAAAAAATAAACAAACAAACAAAAAAAAAAGACGCTAAGATGAAAACAAAATAGTGCCATGGATTTACATATGGGGTTTTGATGGAAACTAGGGCTGGGTTTTAAGTTAAAACTCACCATCTCAAAACCACTTCTTTTCATCCGCCTGCAGGACTTGAGGTAAGTACGTATGCGTTTTCTGGCACGCTCTTGATACTCAGGGAATTGTCGCCTGCATGAGTCAATGATAGCCTGGATCTTTTCTTTGGGCTGCTTAGAGATTGGGACCATTCGGTCCAAGTTTTCATCTACAAACAGCCTGACAAACATCTGTTGGCAAGAGGGAGACAGAGGAGATGGGTTTGGAGGGTGGCTCTCTTCTCTTCCTAGCTTCCTGGCTTGATTACTGATAGGAAGACATTTTTTTTTTCTATCCACTGAAGAGCTTTGTAATGGGAAGCCAGAAATATTAAGCAAACAGTTCTTTAAAGGGTTATTTGGGGGTGGGGGGGAAGGGGCTGATTAAAAGGAAAAAAAAGACAAGAAAAGAATAGTCTATAGGACACAGAACTTGTGAGATAAACCAGAACAGATTGTGAAAATAGGCACTACTTAAGTTTCATTATTAACAATAAGCTGTGATTGCTAATCATTTTATTGAACTGACACACATTTTTTCTTTGTTTGAACAGTTGCTTGTGTTTTCATGCATAATTATACACATCGGGAAAGCAATAGAGAACAGCTGACCACCGGAATGGTCTTCTGATAAACTGGCTACAGCCTCTTTCCATTCAATGGGTGAACATGCACACACACACATCCACACACACGGTCACACATGCACAGATACAGAAAAAAAAGATGTTTTCCTCACTGGTAAAGATGGCACTCTGCCTTAAATTCTAAGTCAAACGCAATAATTCTGTCCTCTGTTAGTAAGAGTTTAATATGCATTAAAATAATAATTGAAATAAAACCTGCAAATTAAATTAATTTGCCTTTAATGCTGTCAAACTTACCCATAAACAACAATGTAAAAGGAATGGAAGAAGTAAACAAGATGAGTGCAAGAGGGCTTACATTAAAAGCTTTCAGTCGCTCAGCTTCTACCCCATCTGATTCATTGACCTTCTCAGGATCTTCTTGCTCATCATGGTCATCCTCATCCTCATCTCCTCGATTCAGAGACAGATCTTCAGCGCCTCTTCCTACACTCTCATTCTTGCCAGAGTCATAGCTTGAATAGCTATGTGCAGGGGACTGAAAACAGAGAAAAAGAATATGCTTGTGAAAATTCACCACAAAAATAAAGTCTACTTTTCAAAAATGCTTCATAAATATTTAAAGATTCCATGAATTGTTTTTTATTATTTTTTCAACATAAAATGCTCCTAGTTCTTCGAAGAGCAAACAATTTAAATTATATTAATTTCAGTGCTTCAAAAAATGTGACCTATTGCAAATTCAGCAAATCTACTAACAAATTAATTACCTACGATAATTACAGTTAACATGAAATCTTTGTAATACAGCCTTGTTTAAGTACTATCTATAGAAGTTTCTTAGAAATACTAATTTCTTTGAATTAGCCAAGATCAACTACCCAACTGAGGGGTAGCTGATTTGAACAAAACTCTAAAGAATTAAAAATGACACATTTTAAGGCAAAGGGGTTTCAAGTAGGAAACACTGATGTTTATCTGATGCACATTAAATATTATCAAGAGATGCAAGAAGTTATTCGAAACATGGAGGTGATCATGTTTTAGTTTCACTTGCACAACCCCAGAATGAATTAGAGAGGTGTAGCTTCATTAACATTTTGAATGCTCTTCTGAGAATTGTGTAGTAAACCCACTTCCATTTTGAAACCAGCATTCACAACTTTCCCCCAAGCAGAAGTTCAATTTGTTAGATAAAACAGATGACCATCTCATTTAAGTGTATCCAATGGTAGGACCAAAAATTTTCCAATTACCAAAAGTCAACAAAGTGCATTTTCCCCTGCAGTTTCCAATGCATACACTTCGAACTGCAGACCATAAAAAGACATCACTAATAAAAAGTCTTCTACAACTTAAAATTCTACAGCTTAACACTTCAAGATCAAAGCTTTCCCCCAGCCACACAAAAACATCAGAGACTGCCTTCACCAGAGCTATCAGATTCACATTTAGGTAATTCAGAGCACAACTTTAATTCTATATTTTAATATTTTTTGACCTTTTTCTCTCTTGCTTCAAAGCATACTGTAGTCTGAACCAGGTGCTACACAATGAACTTCATACACACACATTTAAGGGTGCCTCCTCCCTTAGTGTTACCTAAAGTCAGGAGTTTGCCTCAATCAAAAACACATTTCAAATAATTAAAATTGCAAGCCTTGAGCTACATTCTGAGGTTCCTAAAATTGTCTTTATTTCAGGTATTTTTGCCAACGACAGAACTTAAGGGCAGTGGGGTAGAAGGGAAAGACCAACAAAAACACTCATTTTTAAAGTATATTTCTTGCTTTATATTCTTACTTCAACTTCTTTTTTTTCCCTTTCCCTTTTTTCATTTCTCTCTTAGGTTGGTCCTCTGTACACTGCCACTTTCGGAGTCACTTGCCTTGCCTTAACAACACTCTTACTCCAAGCCTTCCTTTTTTATCTATCCTACCCAGACTATATTCTCAAAGTACAAATCCTCTGGAGTTCCAGTTTTTAATCCCTAATGCTCCTAATATCAGATCTTGCAGCCCGTCTCATCCTCTTCCCTGAGTCTCTTCATTAAACCAGTCTTCATTCCCATAGTAGAGGTAGGAAGAATGAGAAAACATCAAAAGAATGCAGAAGAGCCAGACCCTGGATAAAAAAAAACCTTCAACAAGTAGCAAGCTCAGCATGATCTCTTACGGGGCAAGAAATGAGCCACGGTTCAGGATGGCATATTTGGGATGGCATGGAAAGATAAGACTTGGGAGAGCAGGAAAAAAAA
>JAYRBT010000082.1:109185621-109221336 GCA_036023395.1 Myiotriccus ornatus
AAGAAATGAGCCACGGTTCAGGATGGCATATTTGGGATGGCATGGAAAGATAAGACTTGGGAGAGCAGGAAAAAAAAAATAATCCTGTTCTTGATGCACTGATATTTGGTCCTGTGAAGATGATGAGTATTTAAATAGCTGCCCATTAAGATAACTATTCTTTGCGAGAGGTGTTGATGCCTTTGAATTATCAGGCTTGAGAAGAATACTGGTTCCATCCTGAAAGGACAAGATGGCTGTACCTTATCCAAGTGTCCAGCACATACAGGCAACAGTGATTAACCTTCCCAGTGGCTACCAGAAGGCCAACAGCTGCAGTCTGGTAGCCTGTTACAAAGCAGTAAGAGTGATTTACCTTAATCCTGAAGAGATTCTCAGAAGATGTTTTTTAAAAAGTTACAATTAATTAATGGCTACAATTATTTTTTTAATTGTAATTGTGCTATGTAGTAGAAGAGCTGACCTACGCCTCAAGACTTGTACTTCTTTATTTCACCTGTCACTACAGTTATACAGAACAGAGAAGGCTTCGAGATAATCAAAAAGCCATTTCATATGCGAGGTACTACAAAAAGCATAGAAGCTGCTGCCCCGAAGAACCCTACTGACTGAAACCCTTGTTGTGCAGACACTTGATTTCGCATGAGTCATTTCATGAGACTAAATCCAATTAGACTACTCATGTGCGTATAGTTAAACAGATTTCAGTATGTACATGTGTTTCGGCTGGATGCCAAGATAATAAATTATGCACTAGAACTGAGGTTTGCTTTTGTGAAGGAAACAAATTCAGGTCAAACTGGTTTAAGTATGTCTCTCAAAAATGCAACAATCAGGGTTTTGTTTCTTTATTTTTTCTTTAAAGAAAGAATTTCATTGAAAGCCTTGACCAGTATCTTCTCAGAAGTTTTTATTTAAACAACAACAACAGCATCTTAAATGAACTGTCGGGAATAACATTCTCTGAGAAAGTTGCATGGCAGGAATCCATATTTATTCATTGTGGATTTGAAGACTGTGTACAGTACCACAAAAAAGTGGGTGTTTTTTCCTAGCTATTGCATTGGCAAGCTGAGGGAAGAATTTGTGCTAACTCATTTAAGAACAAAATTTCTACCTTTCTGTATTTCTACACAGTTGACTGTTGAGTCAGAGAAGGAAGAGACATTTCTCTCACTTGTGTTGACTCTGCAGTTGTGTAAAAGCTGATAAGCATTTTCTTTTGCTACTCTATCAAGAGCTGCAGTGTTAAAGAAACATGGAGTAGGACAGCAGAGGACAACTTTTCCTTAGTACGTTTCCCAATTTTATGGGAACTTGCTCGTTAAGATTCCTGAACACTCCTTGACATATACATTTTAAGGTCCGGCACTGGCCTAGAATGAAGTAGTGATCCTGTTAAAATATTTTGGGTTTGTTTGTTTGTGTTTCTTTTTTCTTTCTGCCAGTCAGTTTAAGAGCAGAATCAATTCTTGTCTCCAGTTCACCACCTGAAAATACAAACCTTTGTGCTGACAGGAAAGAGTAAGCATGGAAGAGAGGGAGCATACAAGCCTCTGCTGGCAGCAGTGCAAGATTAAAGCAATTGTGGAGAGTAAGCATTAGTAGACATAAGATGTTTCACAGGTGAAACCTTTGTGCTTAATAAATCTCAGTTGGAAAAGAAAGTGACCACAATTTTAAATGAGAAATTATTCAAGGAGAACAAATGAGGCCAAGGCTAAGGCCGAGGGTTTTGCCTTCCCCAAATATTTACACCGATGGTTATAATGTTGCATTAAAAATACTGAGATGTTGATAGATATGTTCTGACCACTTTGCCCTTAACCTTTTCTGAAGGTTCTGTGTTCATTATTTTAATCTATTCCTCGCAATAGTAAGTATTATACACTTCTACTTTATAAAAATGAAAGTAAATGTTCATCCCTAACAACCTACATTCAGGAGTTTGTGACATGAAATATCAACCTCTTTCTAGAACATTACAGGTCACCAACAACAGTCACCCGAAGTAAGGTGTAAAACCATACAATAAAAGACCTGGGAGGACATCACAGTCTCATCTTGTTTATCTTGCTTCCACAGAACAAGATCAGAAGGTCAGTCCTAACTACTCTTCATCTGGTTGTTATCTAAAGACTTCCAGTGATAAGGCTGCCATGCATCCCACAGACAACCTGTGTGTTTCATTATCTTCAGAATTATTAGAACATTCTTGACACCCACCTTTGGCTTTTATAAGAGTACTAAGCCTATTTCTTTTTCATGTACCTACCACATATTGCAGTGGAGGAAAGGTGTGGCACCTGGAGAAAAGAGCATTCTCTTTTGTCTTTACAAGAATTGAGGATAGTTAACCTGTCCCCTCCCCTCAATCTTCTCTTCCCAATAAATTTGTTCATGCTGTGAAACTCATGTTTTCCTCACTCCTAATCATTCTTACTGATCTGCTCTGTATGTTTTTTCATTTGGTTTGAAACTGTCTCAAAGAGCAACTTCCAAAACTCCAAAGTGTATTCCATTTGTGGCCTTTCTATGAAAAATATATTTCTTTATTGCTTGATTAATTTCTAATATGCTTACAACAGAAAAAGCTTATCACCTTATTTGCAAGACAAAAGAATACTCCATACATGCAAAAGACAGCATTGCAGAAACCCCACAGTTGCCAGCGGAATTCATGCTGTTGTTTCAAGAGAACTAAAGCAGAAGTAATCCATAACATTTATAAAGTCTACTGAAGTGCTCAGTGCCTGGTAGGCTTCCACACTGGTGTATGGCCATCAGACATGGTTTGGAGGATGATGGCACATGAACTTACTTCAGGATGCTTCTCCCAGCAGCTGACAGCAAGAGACTCTTGGCTGTCTTGGTGAGCGTACAAAGATAGCTCTTAATTACTCAACCAAAAGTTATTCAGTGATAGAAAGCCAATTACTGAGGATAGTTATTTGTAATGGCCAACAGGTGGAAAAAACATATCTTTGTGACTTTTTAAAAATGTCAACAGGGAACAGAAGACTCCACCTTTGCAGGGAAAGAAACTTCTGACGGAAGTGCAGCTTTTTTTTTTTTTAAATGAAGCTTCATTTTTCACATTTACATTACACTTACATTTAATTAGAGAGTTTTACATATAGTTGAATACTGTGTGATTCCTTAAGTTGTTACACTAGATGGTTATAAACCACAGCACTTCTGTGAGCAAAAGAGATTTGGACATTTGAAGAATTGTCCAAACAGTAGCACAGGTTTCTGTGCTGCACAGAAAGAAAAGGAGTTAGGAGGTAGGCAGAGATGAAAACACTCTACTGGGTATACTCTATTCTCTTCTAGAAATCTGCCTCTCCATCTGTAAAACTTACCAGATTTTTTTAATGAGTAAATAAAACAATAATCTAAAGCTGACAGGACTCTGTTCAGCCCCTCATTTGTACCTCCAGCCCTTTCTTCTTTCTCCTACATCTCACTATTTCTCTCTGTACCACTGAATACACAAAAGTCTGCAATTTCTGCAATTACTCTTGCAATTGTGTGCTTTTCTGCATATTTTCACATGTGCTATTGGGAATACATATTTTTATAGCAACTATTCATATGATCTAGAAAGGGATGAGAATATTCTGATGACACCAGGTTTGATTGCTTTTGAAGACTGTTTTTTTTCCAGAATTTTCAGTTAAATTAGACCTTGATTTTAATTTTTTGTTTCACATTTACCTTTTTAACTGACTTTACATATGACAAAGTCTTTGAAAAATGTATGACACTAGTTTTTGGTGAACTGACTATGACTAAGAAACATTTTCTATTTGACATATAAACAAAATTAAAAGGTTAAGACTGCAAGTTTAAGGGAAAATTCATGTCCTATATCTTCCCCTTAAAAAGACATTTGAAATTTATATTGCACTGCTAGAGTTCCACTTCTTCCCTGTGCAAACTTTGAGTTCTCCATATGGCAGGGAACTCACCTACAGGAGGCAATGGTGGTAGGGTTTTTCATTAAATCTGTAAAATATATAATTTAAATTGCACATTAGAAAACATAAAATATGTTTGGCACATACATGCACTTTTGGTATTAAAAGAGATGAAATCATGAATTTTAACATTTCCATCTTTTTCTCCTCAATTCAAACAGGAAAGCAGGAGGCATAACTGGAACACTTAGATTCAGCTGAATCTAATTCAGGTGAATTCCAGCATCTCACCATTTATTTCAAGATCTAATTAACCTCATTTTTATAAACTCATCACATATTTCCTCATCTTACCCATATCTTTCCATCTGACTATGATCAGTTTCCTCCCCTTGTTATATCATAATTGGCCTTTCCAGCTCCTTCATAAAATTTCACCCTTGATAATTGGAAGGCATCATTGTGTGCAATTCTGCTATTTGGAGCATGAGGACAACAGCACTTTTACTGGAAAAATGGAAAGTTAAAATTCAGAGTTTCCTAGGTTTGACTCTATAAAAGTGTTATCTAACACGTTAAGTGTTGTAGATTTTATAAGACTTTTTTACACAAAATGTGTGTTACACTGAAATATTAAAATATCTTCTCTGTTTGCTCTGTGTTAACAATGTGAGCTCCAGAAGGAAACTGTTCAGTTATTAACATTAGGAACTAAGAAATAGAAAAGATTTTTCTCCTGAATTATCTTTGACATGGTCTTTTCTCCAGAGTAATTGGAAGAAACTGTAAATAACCCCGACACTTTCATTCCAGTGGGTTTTATCTGGATAAGTAGACATTTGGATAACTGAAAAATAAGAAATAATTGAAAGACCCCCTGAAACATATACTCCTAGGTATATTTTCTCCTTTTACCTAAAATACAGTCTATCCTAGCTTTATCCCCACTAGTATTGACGAACAATAAAATACATCACTTTGCCCTGCTGGAAATAACCTCAGAAATTAAGTAGAGAGTAAAAAGAGAGAGGCACCTGAGAATTTTCACTCAAGTAGAAGAATAAACTATATTTATAGGCAATAGTTTAATGAGCTTCTTTCTAATTTTTCCACAACCAATCTCTTATTACCTGATTCAGCACCTTCAGGAAGGTTCCCGCTCCTTCTCCAGCCATTCTGGAGGAGGAGAATTCTTGGGGGAATCAGAATAAGTGTGTCCAAACCACCCCAGTCTACCAGTGTTGAGAGTACTGGGGCAGAGCTGATTCAACAGAGCAGGGGACTTGTCTACTTCTCACAGCTTTCATTTTACAAAGTTGTTTACTAATGAACTTCTTGAACTCCCGTCTCTGATGTTGCAAGACAGATTTTTTTCAACCAAATAATAAAAGAATCTAGTTAACCACCAGTAACTAGTCATATTGCAAAATGTGGCTGCTGCATCTTTGGCAAAAATACAATGTCCTTTGTGGGAGCTGAAAAGTCAAAACTAAATGGGGACAGACCCAAATAAAATCTTAAATTATTTTTGGCATCATACACTGCTATTTTGATGCTTTAAAGGATCTGACAGAGTTTCTGTGAATTTGAGAAACAAAAGTTGCCACATAGGAAAACTACATCACAAATGTCTGGATTTCTGCAAACCATGAGCCAATGAGAGTAGTTAAACCATGAGAGTAGTTAAACACTTCCTATAGTACACCCAAAATCAAACCAAAAGATCTGAATTAATTTATCCTCCTCTTCTAAAATCTTACAATACAAAACAACAAAACAAACAAAAACCAAATAAACAAATAAATCCCTCCCCCCAAAAAAAATAAAAAAAAAAAAAAAAAAAGAAAACCTACTTTATTATCAAACTTAAGAAATCTTCAGGAGTGGTATTCTAAGGACAATAACAGCATACTTTGCAGGTACTTAACATAGCTTTGTGAAATCAAGAGCCCGGAGGAGCCCCACTTAGTTTTTGTGGTTTTATCAAAACGCATCAATCAAAAACTTCTATTGGAAAACTACCATTTTCAATTTGTGGTGAAATTTTGACCTTTTGCCAAGAATCTTCACAGTTTCCATCCACATTTCACAGCTTTGCATTTGTCAGGGTTTTCTCTCTTTTTTTTTTTTTTTTTTAACTGAAATAAAAACAGTTTATATGGGGATCAGGGAATATACCACAGTGACTACTGAGGTTCACATTACAGGCAAATAGTGAGCACTTTTGACCAGCAATCCTTTGGTCAATTGTTAGACAACTGGCTGGTAAGAACTACTAATGATTTTGCAAAAAACACTGGGCTATTAATTTCTTCTTGTTCTGTTTAAATTGAGAATGAAACCTCTAATGTAGGCAACTCATTCAGGAAATAACTAAGATGGAGAATGTCTATAAAACCTGAATATTACAATGGCAATTTCAATATAAGTCTCAAGACTCTCCTCTCTTTGCAGTCTGTCCTCATCAGACTGACAGAAGTAATACAACAGTCAAGTTTCACAGGAACTCTCCAACAAGGAAACAGCAGAATCCCTGACAAAAACCAATCTATCCATTAAAGATCCCACTTACTGGCCAGCATCCCAAACTGCTCCTAGCTTTCAGAACAGAAGTAGTTGCTGAACACTGCAGCTGCAGTCATGGCCTCTGAAGTCTCACTTAGGTAAGAAGTCATGTGCAAAAGCAGAAATTTAGATCCAGGAGTGATATAATTCCTTAAGTAGTAGTTTAAATGTGCTAAGCTTACTGTTTTATTTCTAAGATTTTATTTTCTTATGGGTATCTGTATGCAGGGAAGTAATGTTATCGTAAATACAGGACAGCGGGATTTCTTGTCAAAACAGCATTCTTGGATGCTCTATTTTAATCTTGAGCATATTGCTGCTGGAAAACCTAAAATCTCCTTCCTCACTACAGCAGTGAGGAATACAAAGCACATGCCATTCACTGGTTTAGTCACGGGCCCATTGCAAAACATCTCCAAGATGTAACTAGAAAACTGCCACAATCTTTATTTTTTCCTCCTTTGCTGTTCCTTCTGTTCATGCATCTTGGTTCAGTTCAAGCCATTTTTTCCAAACTGCTAACTCCTAATATCTTTCATTTTTGTATCTTTGTATCTATCATTATGCCTTTAGTTCTTCTTGATTCATTTTCTTTTTTATTTGTTCTCTTGTCTCTCATATTGTTTCATTCATTTCTTCCTCCTTAAATTTCTCTCTACTTCCTCTTGCCATAAATTTAAGCTGGGACACTAAAAGGGTTTGATAACCTATTTTCTTCCTCAATCTCAAAAGGACATAGACCTCTTGGAGCAAGTCCAGAAAAGGGCCACCAAGTTGATAAGAGAGATGGAACACATCTCCTGTGAGGAAAGGCTAAGAACACTGAGTTTATTCAGCCTGGAAAATAGGAGGTTTCAGGGCAACCTAATTACAGCCTTCCAGTACCTGAAGGGAGCCCCTACAGGAAAGATGGAGAGAGACTATTTACAAAAGCATGTAGTGACAGGACAAGAGGGAATGGTTTCAAACTGAAAGATTAGATGAGATATGAGAAAGAAATTCTCTACTGTGAAGGTGTCAAGAAACTGGAACAGGTTGCCCAGAGAAGTTGTGGATCCCTGTGCTTCAAGGCCAGGCTGGATGGATCTCTGAGCAACTTGGTCCAGTGAAAGGTGTCCATGTCCATGGTAGGGAGGTTGAAACTAGATGATCTTTAAGGTCCCTTCCAACCCAAATCATTTTATGATTCTATGGAACATAAGGCATTCTTCCCAAAGCATGAATCTGCACTGGGAAACTATGTGTTTATTTTTAAACAACATCCCTTGAATCTGTGACAGTCTGCTATGGGTGAAGTCCTGCTAAGAGAATGACCACAGAGAACGTAGACTTTGTACCTGCCCCTTAAATTCACTGCCTTTTTCTTCCTCACTCTTTACCATGGCAGTTTTCTACTTCTCAATAGCAGAGAAAATGTTCCCAAGGAGCACACACATTCTCAGATGAAAGAGTTTGAGTTATATGAGGAAACCAGGAGAAAAGAATGATTTTTTTGTTTGTTTGTTTGGACACTCACCTTTTTCCCCCTTCCCCGTGTATCACAGAAAAGCTAGAGATGGGATGTACACAAGAGGATTCCAGGTTGTACAAAGTTTCAAAAGAAACCTTCAGAGACCAACAGCAGAGGCAGATGTAGAAATAATAATAAGTCATTACTGCAGGGTTTGTGTGCTGCAAGAGCAGCAGCAAAGAGAGGAGAATTTGTTTTCACTAGATAAAGGGGAAAAAAGTAATGAAGACTGCAAATGCCTCTGTCCCATCCTTGCCAAGACTTTGGAAAAAGACTACTATTTGACATCCAGGAATTCAAGAACTCCCTATAGCATCTGCCTAAGGCCACACAGCACTGGACTTATTAAACACATAGTTACATGCTGAACTGTGGACCTGTGTTAGGGAAGGAGAAGCCGCATTTTTTATCTAACTCATGTGAGTATGAAGAACACAGCACGCACAAGAGAAGTGGCAAATAATGAGGAACTAAAAATGATGATTGGTATGAGAGAGGAAAGTGGTTTAACAGTAGACCTTTCTTGCTGTGATCTTTCTGTATTCATCTTATGTTCTTCCCTGTGCTGGTTTCCTCCTCCTAGTTTATTCTTACACAACAGTTTTTCAGAAGTTCTCACACCCTTCACCTTTCCAGTCTGAGCATGACATCGATGCAAATCTTTGGGAAGGAGATTAAAAATCAATTGATGGAAGTAGTGGAGGAGGGAACTCCAACTCACCTGTCTCCACCATTTGAGACAAATTTAGGCTCTCCTTTATTTTGTGTTGCTTAGTCACAACTGTCACGTGTCAGAGTAGGTGAGAGGAGACTGTCACTCCTTCTCATCTGATCAATCATTTACATCTTCAGAAGTACAGATTAAAAAAAAAAACAACCAAAACCAAACAAAACCAAAACAACAAACAAAAATACAAACAAAACAGAAAAAAAAGAGTAATGGTAACATTTGACAGACTCGTGAAAAAAAAACCCAAAGCTAATTGATTAATGCAACCCAAAATAATTTGTTCAGTCCTGAATAGCCATTTACAAATGATCCTTTAATAAAATTACATATTTAAGATGGCTTTCTCTATGGGAAAACTAAGAATAGAACAGGGTCACAACACAGATTTGTTGCATATGCAATAGAAGAGCATATTGCTTACAGAGAAATATAGGGTACAACTTGAGAGTGAAGGACTAGTTTATTCTTGCTTTTCTTTTCTGCCTTTTGCCTCTATCTACTCATAGCAGCAACCTTTTTTTTTTTTCTTTGCTGAGCTTTAAAAACTCTCTGGAGGTAAATCAGCTGGATTGTGTTAGCAACTAGCCCCGGGAGGCAGAGGCTAATGGCCTTAATTATTGCTTAAGGGCCAGGTGGGGAGATTTAGAACTAGAAACCAATAGAGAGGTCAGACGAAGACAAGGCTCCTGAAGCAGGGTGGAGAGGCTGTTTGCAATAGTCTGAGTAACAGAGGAGCAGCTAGATGCCTGTAACTGAAGCTGATGGAATAGATTACTGATTAGTTCCCTCCTCATCTACCACCAACAAATCTTTAGACCAACTTGTAAGAAACGTACCCAGTTTGACCCTCCTTGTTTAGGGAAAGACAAATAAAATGTTTATCATAAACTAAGCCAGAAGCATTGCTTGAGGTTAAGAGCAATCACAAAAATGTTACGGGAAAGTTTCTCATGAAGGCAGTTTCTTCCAATTAGTTCTACAGACCACTGTATCCTTAGGATTGATACAAAAAGAGCACCAAGAAATAGAAACAACAAAAGAATCTTTCAGTTCTAAAGCTAGTCAGGCTGTACTGCTGTTAAAAGCAGAGTCTGACATTTTAGGGTGGGGGATGAAGGACAGTATGAAAATCATTAAACATGATTCCCAAATGAAAAGGCAATTCCTGCTCAAACTACTCAGGCAGCCAATTCTAGAACACAACACAGCTGCCTTGAAGAGCAAATGATCTTCCCTAGAGGAGTCAGACAGATCATTGTAGCCTCCTAAATCCCTACCAGTATCATTAAGTGTCTCTATTGGGTGATAGCTTTCATGATACCATCCTGAAGAAATCAGAAACTCTCATTGTAATCCATAAATTAACCTGCTTGAGATGGTACAGCACTTTCCAACTTGTACAATTGTTTGCATATATTTGATACAAAAGTGAACTTTTGCTTGGCCTGGGTATAAATGAGCCCTGAGATTTTATATGCTGCCTGTTAAACTCTCAAGCTTGTTAGAAGAGAATTGTCCTCTTTCCTCCAGCATAGCTTGGAATACTGTAAGATTCCAGAACAGCTGCTGTTCAGAAAAGAAGTTGCACTTCTGAAGTTGATTCCATGCTCTGGAACTCTTTGATTTCTTGCAGTTGCATAATCTTTGTTTACTCCAAAATGCTTCTGCCACTCAGTACTTAGAGCTCAGTTAGAGGGAACCATACAGCCATCAAGCAGCACAGAAGGTTCCAAGATGATCTAATAGACCTGATCTGTAAAAGTTCAAACTCATTTACAACAAACAATATTTACCTTCTATTAGGAGAAATATTTTGAGTTGTAAATTCTAGGGACCACTTAGTTATGTGCCTTCACTTTAGCTAACTAACTCAGTGCATAAGGCTCAACTCTTAGTCACTATCCAGCAATGGAGAATTCCACTAGCAGAGTATACAGCAGAGTATAAAATCCTATTTGGCAAAACTCCACATCCTCCAAAAACCGCATTCAATCAACCTTATTACAGAGGAAGAGTTCTATGAGAAAAAACATCTAGAAGTATACCAGTAAAAATGGAATACATCAGAGCACACAGTGCATTTTTTCATGTTGATATCATAACTCAATACCTGACTGTGGAGCACTGAAAAGCTATCAAAACTGCCTTGTATCATGCTCCAAATCAAATGATTTAATCTTCCACATCCTGCCACTAAATCTGGGGAAAAGGCATTTGATCTTATGTTAAGTCAGCTTATCACATGAAGAGAACTAGCTGAAAACTTCATATCCAGATTTGAACTGAATCAAAGTTTTAGAAGTTTGTGTCCCTTTCTATTGGCTTTCTTATTTTATATGACTACTACCTTATCCTTAGCTTCCATAGATGAAATTGAAAGAACAAAGAGGAAACTAAATTAGAATACAGTTTTAAAAATAAAATTAAGTCATCTATATGTCTATTTTGAGAAAGTGCCCCCCTCCCCAACCCCATGGTTCAGCTGCCTACATTTTGTGCTCACCCACTGTCCTCTTTCACAGAGCCCTACCTGAGTTCAAGGCATGCAGTGCTGTGATTTACAGGCTGAGATCCTTCTGGAGCATGAATACAGAACTCTTATCTGTTGCATTCTACTAAACCCAGGTACAAGAGGTACAGAATTTGAGGGACAGAAAAGGTTTCTGTGAACATCTCCCACCACTGTCACTGGAATTGGCATTGGTTCTGCTCTGTTATGTGGCCAGGCCACAGATCAGAAAACCTGTAAGCAGGGATTAATTTTAAAAACTGAAAGGTAGGATAACTTTAGTAAAGTTCCCCTTCCCTAGTGAGTAACCAGATTTAATGAACCTAAGTAGAATGGCTCTTCTGCACATTCACTATCTGCTCAAGTCTTTCCCTTAGTGTGCCAGACCTGCTGCATGCATCAAGCATGATCAGCTGGCATTGGTGTCCCTTCAGCTCTCTGAACTTCCCTGCATGAAATTTGCTTTCTGCGTAGTGAGCTGCACCAGAGACACCTCAGAACTGATTAGACAGAGCAGAAGGCCGTGTGGGCTCAAAAAAGCACCCGTATACCTGAATCTGGTTTAGCTGCCAGGATTTTCACTGTGAGCCATGCACCAAGAAAACGCCAAAGGTTTTTATCCCAAGATCTTTACTGGTTCCTTAGGATTGACTAAGTCAACAGCACATGTGCTAAGGGTTATGGTACAAACTAAATTCCATGGATTTAAGACAGCTGCACAAAGCAAAACAAAGTCATCTGATCTTCTTGTCTTACTGTTTTTTTTCACAAAAGTTTCTGAGATTCCCTGAAATGCATCTAAAAAGCATCTCAGCTGGTTATCTAGACAGGTGCTTCTCCTGGACATTAGGAATCATGAGTCTCTAAATGTTTCTCAACGAAAACTGACTCGGCTCACCAGAAGGATTTTGTAGGGAGTCTGAAAAGGCTACAGTGTGTTTATTAAGTAGCTAAAGGATTACAGCAGATATTCTAAATCCAAAAGAAAGTATCAGGACTCAGAAAATGGTCCCCAGATAGAAGGTTTCCTGAAAGCACCACAATTTTTAAAGGTATATACCATTAAGATTTGCAATACCAGAATTTATAAACCAGCAACATTTACTTCTCTGACAACATCTGTAATATTACTTTGTATATTTTTCTTTCCATTACAACTGACTAAACTACCTGTCAATCTTCCAATCAACAAAGTAAATAAAACAGGATTTCCTTTTGTA
The DNA here is from genome assembly GCA_036023395.1 of Myiotriccus ornatus. Classification (NCBI taxonomy): domain Eukaryota; kingdom Metazoa; phylum Chordata; class Aves; order Passeriformes; family Tyrannidae; genus Myiotriccus; species Myiotriccus ornatus. The sequence goes on from JAYRBT010000082.1 coordinate 109,198,079, forward strand.
GACCCTGAGCATACAACAGGTATTGTATGGCTCTATTTGAACACCAGGATATGTTCACATGTTGTGTAGGATGTTAATAGCTGGATTTTCCATCATTAAAAAGTAACAGCACACAAGCAATGCAAGAAATTAGTTTTCTCTGGCAAATATGACCTCTTCAGTTTTGTCAAGAAATTTTGTAACTACAGTATTACTGTTTTAAAATAAATTCAATAATATGGATTCAAGTTATTGAATTTTTTCTATGCAGCAAATGTTTTCATCAATGCCACATGCAACAAACAAAATACAGAGACACGACTCATACTGGCAGTCACAGCTCACTTCTACGAGTCCTGTAAATGAGTAGCTTTAATATCTGCTCAGTGATTCCTACACAGAGATACCCAGGTCATTATATTTAAACCAGTTTATCTTTAAAAAGTAGAACTGAAGAAACCTGCCATCCTAATGACATATGTCCTAGATCCCTAAGTTCTCACCAGCATGCCTCCTCCATTTCACTCCACATCTCTCACTGCTTACAGGAGAAGTCTGTAGCTTGTTGAAGGCTGTGGGAGAGTACTCATTTCCCAAGCAGTTTCTGCCTCTCAAAAATCTAAGTTTCTCATGGAGGCAGCACCCTGAATTTTTCTACTTGAGTCAAATACAGATTTTCACAGCTCAGAGCAAATCAACATTGTCAAGATTTCTACCTTATGGAATTAGACTGAAGTTGATCAATAGTTTCAAAAGTTATGTAGGGACAGAAAAACTGATAGAGCATAAAACACCTCCTTGGGAAACAAAATCAAGACAAAAAAAGACGACAAACACCTTTTCACGTTTATAGAATAACCATATGGATCGTGAAGCAGTACTTTTTCTGTATAAAACTTCCCTTGTAATCAAGATTTTTAAATAGATTTCTTACCTTGGACATAAGTAAAACAGAAACAGTCTGGCATAAAATCTCTAAATAACACTTTGCATCTAAATGTATTTTTATGGAAAGTCATATTTTGAAGAGATCTAACAAATATCTTGCAAATTACTGCTCTAGGTAGAATGAATTGCAAAGTGGTGCATGGGACGTAGCCGTACAGAGAAGAATCCCATACTTATTAGCAACTTCCATGGCACTATATAGTATAATATACTATTAATTTTCTGGATATATGTACGAGTCGCATTATTAAGTAGTTCACAATACTGGATAAGTCTGGAAGATCATACTTTTTTAATTTATTTAATATAATTTAACCTTACAGATTGACTGAAGGCAAAAAATATAAAGTGATGATTATACAAATTAAAGGCACGAAATAACTTTCATGAAAATGTTTTCATAAGGTGATGTTCTGTAAAAGATTCAACTTTCCCAATAGATGCTTTTTATTTAATAAACCTCTGAGAGGCGAACTAATGTAAGAAGAGGTATGTCTGTACACAGCCGTATTTCTTTTAATGTACTGCCTTCCAAGGCCCTGTTCTAAGACATTATGGGTGATAAATGGACCATCCAATAGTTTTTAGTTGCTAATAAATTATGCACCATGTGCCTACTCAAAGTTCCAAATGAGTTTTGGGACATTCACAGCTCTTTTTAAAGCTGTGAAACCCATATTTAAAAGCTGCAAGCAAACATTTTTGCTATTTACCATTCAGCCTTCCAAAAGTCAGGGAAAAAGATATACAGCCTATTATGGGACAAAACTTAAGGCTTTCTGTGCCTTACGTTTTGCAGAGGTCATGTTTCACAGGCTTCAAATAACTGGAGATATGGAAACACTCTTTATTTGTGCACCAAAAATGGTTGGTCCTTCACTTGATCTGATCACCAAAAACCGCATTGCCCTCAATTAACTAATTCAAGGTAAGATGTTGTTTGTTTTTTTCCTCTTAAAGGATGAAAGGCTTAGGGTAGGATTAGTGAGGCCCATTAATTTTTGAAATTAAATGCTGTCCTTTTGCATATTTTGGATTCTGCATTTCCACCTAAGTCAGAAGAAAACAGCTCTGCTGTGTCAGATAGCTGGCTGTAGCCTGAGCAAAGCCCACGGAAATTTGCCCTTGCAGAGTTTATACAAGTCCTCTCATGTGAGATAGGAGGCTAACATTTCATTTTGTACCAGTGCCACTTAAAACCCTCTCACAATTTCTGTCGTTAATCCATACCCTCATCAGGCCCTTGGGTGCACTATTGGGCCTTATTTTCTGGGCACCCCTCCTGGGACCTCCACCTTCAGGCCCCTTCCCAGGAGCCCCACAGAAGCTGAACTCTGCCGTGGGCAAGTGGGGGCCAGTGGCATCCCAGGCTACTCCTGTCTTACTGCCTGCCCCTCCTGCACTGAGCTGGGACCTGCACACTCCCTCCTGCTCGTCTGCTGGTCACTAGGCTGGCAGTGGGATCAGCTACTGACAGCAGCCCTGCCCTGCCATTTGCTACATCAAGTCTCCATAACCTTATACTGGTTTTTATCCACTGTTTCAGAATATTTCCTCCCTTTGATACTTTATCAGAGGTAAAGCAATGACCTGTGATGCATGCTCCAAAGACTAAATAGGAAATGTCTTCTATTCTTGCCAATGACACCACATGTTCTAGGCAATAAATTGTCTTTCTGAGTCTTTTTTTTTTTTCTGAAATGAACAATGACAAGAAAAGGTGGCTGAACTAAGGCAGTGTTAAGGCAGAACTCAGATCATGAACTGGATTTTAATGGGCAGCTTTTCTGACTCTTCTATTGGCTTTTGTTTTTATAAATTTTAGGAGAGGTGACATGGGAAACTTCTGCTTCTGTCAGAGGTGTAAGGAAAGGTACTGAAAGTCATCTGCTGGGATAATCCTGTATAAAGAGAAGATCACTGTACAGAGTGGATCCACTTTTTGAGCATCACTATCTCAGTACGTAATTATGTAACAGATCACAACACAGTTGACTTGGATTGACCTGTAAGGCTGATTGAGGAATAGTTCACAACACCACAGGAGACAGAAGGTAATAATAAAAAGTAATTTGTGCCAATTAGGAGGAACAGGCAGATGAAGTGAGGGCCTAAAATGTCTGTGTGGCAGTGGAAATGTCATGTCCTGGTGACAGTGCCATTTCCAAGAGGAAGGACAGAAGACAGAGACTATTGCACACCCAGCCTCCGACCTGCAGCAGCAGGACTTTGCAGAGCACTGAAAGAGATAGTGCCCTAGCAGATGTTCATTTTGGCCCTCAGCTCTGTATATTCATCACTATTTAAAGTAAGAAAGCTCTTAATTTCTAAACCTTTTTGTGTCTTCTGTTACGTGTTTCAGTTAACGTTTGCCCCAAAACCAGTGAATTGTAGACATTATGCCCGGCTGCTATAATACCAGTAAGCGGCATGTGTAAGCTACTGTGAGATCTGTTGGTGTCCACGTTGGCTATATGGCTTTGATGGATGAAGCATATGAGTTTTAGGAAATGGGCTACTGGAAAGAGAGTTTGTAATTTAAAGGTGTGTTTATAAAGGCACACTGTCAAAACCACTTGCCAGAAACACATGGAAAGTACAGAGGCCTATTAAGCAGGACATAAATATAGCAACCAGGAGAGCACTCAGCCAAGCAAGCTTCATATAGCAGCATTGTGAAAAAAGGATTGCATGGTAAGAAGCAACACTTAAGGAGGAAGTCAAACAACTTGCTTGATACAGGTACATATACATACATACATATACATACTTTGTACATAAATTGAAAACTTAGATTTAAAGTCCAATGCTTCAGTAATTTGAACTATTACTTTGATTTTGACTTTTTTTGGTCATAATTAAAAAGCTAAAAAACCCCAATTGCTAAATAACTACAGACAATTATTCTAGCACTTCTAAAGTCTCATCATCCTGCAGTTTTCTCAGTTTTGGCTACATACTCAGTGCCTAGTTCAATCAGGGATTCAATCAGCAAATTAATGGCTGTATCCATTTCAACTCTGCAAGGCCAGAATCCTGTTCTGAAACACATTTAGAGAAGTTCAAAGGCTAAATGTTGGTCTGCTATCCTCAAGAATATAAAAGAGACTATATCATCAGTACAGATGGAATTAACTGCAGATTGTACCAAAGTACTCCAAACTTATTTGATTGTCAAGAGAAGAGCCCATGTGGATGTGCAAAACATCCTGAAACGGAACCAGAGAACTAGAAGAAAGGCAACTAATCCCTATTGCTACATTAGGATGGAATAGGAACACTGTATAATACCGGCAAATCTCACATGAGGCCAGTGTGAGAGGGACATCCTTCCAGAGAGGTTTATGCTGGGCACAAATACCCTGGCATCCCTACATGGGTGCCAAATGCCCATCCCTATACAACTGAATCCCATTCGGCTACCTCAAACCAGGATGAACTGCCGCAGCCTCTAACTTCTGTATTATGTCAGTACACTATGTAGGGAAGCTATATGACTGAATCTAAGGAAAGCATCTAACTTTAGGGCAATTAAGGTTTATAAACACATGTATTAACAATGTAGTCCATAGGCTCTCTTGTGCATACATATGCATGTTTTCATGATGGGGCCTGGACAGATTTATCTAGACAATCAGTGAAATTATATTCCTCACGGTTCCAACAAAACCCAAATTAAAACAAACATTTAAAAAAAACCTGTTTTGAATTTTAGCTATACTAATAAAACCAGAGGAAACTTTCCAATGGCTATGCAATTGAAGTTGACTCAGGCTCTTTACCCTAGCTGAACAGTAATGTCTGGAGAGAGGGATTCATGCTGTGATTTATGTTCAGCTATAACACCCAGGAAACAAATGACTTCTCCAGCTTTCCTACAGATTGATTTGCTTTGGGAAAGTCAATGAGTTATGTCATGCCTGCATTTACTAATCAGTAGACAGTGATAGAACACATTTGCCTCACAGGACCAATACAATGTTAAACTGATATATTTTTATTGATGTTTTCAGAATCCCAAACGTGCTATGTAAATCCAAAGAATTAAGATGTAGAAACCTCTGGCAATTAAAATATTGGTTAAGGCATAAAAAACTTAATCACATTGTATAAAGTTATTATGCAAAAATTTCTTGTTAGAAACAGTATATCCTAAAACTTTTATTACCTATATGATTTATAGATGTTAAATGACAAATGTAAAAAGTAACACTGTAGTATCATATACAGTTAAAGGACATAACTTTTCAGCTAGGAAAAAATGGTAAAAGATGGAGCAAAAGTTTTGAAGATCCTGCCACTACTGATACTGCCTACCTCACATGGACAGCAAAACTCAGGTAGAAATAACTGTTAACAGTTAAGAGTAGACTCACACTCAGTCTATTTTTTTTTTAATTTGATATTTGACATAAACAGCGCTAGATATAAGGTCTAGGTACTGTAAACATCATAGCATTAAATATTAAAAAATCAAATAAAATCAAAATCTAAACATAGACATGGAGAAACAGGCTAAAAGCAAGCCAGCATCCTTGCTGCCAATTTTCTACTAAAAAAAAAAAAAAAAAAAAGAAGGAAGATAAACTATCTCCACAGAGTTTTGAGATAGTCTTAAAAACTGCTTACTTCTTATACTAAATACAATAATCTTGAATTGGCTTGTAAGTGCAGTAAAAATAAATATTCTGACCTGGATTTTACCAGGTGTATGCAGGGCTAAGTACTAAAGACTATGAAATACAGACATTTAGGCCAGGTTTCGCAAAAGCTTAGGCCAAGGATCTGGCAGTCTGAGAGGCCTTTTTGGCTCTTTAAGCATTCAAGACACTTCTATAGATTCATAGACTTTAAGCTCAGAAGAGGATGCCTGCACCATGGAACATGACCCGTCAGCTCTTGAACAGGAGGGTACAGTTGTCACCACTTTCCTAAATAACACAATCATGTCACATATACTTTCAGATTAATTAGTACATATAAAAAGAACAACTACCTTGGACAGACATTTTTGTGCAATAATTAACTATTTTCATACTTATGGCATGTTACAATCACTGTAAAAGTATTTTACCTCATTTCCAACCTATACTTAAAAAAAAGTTTAATCTGCTGAGTCTTTTAATAACTTTGCCTTCTAAAAGGACGACAATCTATTAATTGGTAAGAACCACTGAGATTTGTCATGAAATCATCACAGCTTTATCTCTAACAATGTAACTCCCTCTTTATGTAGCAAATTTTTCAGCTCCTTGGTGTTTTGTCACTTATTCAGTTCCACTATAACTTCCAATATCTTTTTCCATTATTACATAAACCTATATATTATGTGTTTCCTGAAGGCAGGGTGGACACTAAAATGCATGATTATGCACATAGGCGGATTTTAAAAAGCATCTAATGAACCATGCAGAAGCATCAGTTTTGCGAGAAACCATCTTTAAGCACAATTGACACACAAGTAGCATATTCCAAATGATGCCTGTATCTCATTCTTTCATGCCTCCCTCTCTCAGATGAGCCAAGAGGGTATGAGGTGTCACACATGCCCCAGACTCATCTGGCTTCTTTTCCCCAAAACATAGCTTTTTCTACTAAGCAACACACTCAGGGAAACAGGAATTTTAAAAACTTTTATTTTAGTCAATTAATACAGTTTTTGAAACAGGTCCAGTCCCACGGGGTTCCATCTGCAAAAGATTTTTTAAGAGCATATGACTAACTGTGCAAAGTGAGACAGAGATACATACTTTCAGAGGTGGTCTAAAAAACCACATATCACTGATTAAGTAAAGAAGGCCCAAAGAGTATACATATGTCCTTTTGAGAGCTAATACAGAGCTCACACAATAATGTTGTGGACTGAGCACAGGCCACAGTGGAGCCGTTCATGGTAACCCCTAAGGAAATCAACTCACCTTTCCCTGTTTCCCATGCAGATTCTTTTATCCATCCTGAGCTGGTGCAGCCAAGGAGCTCAGTGGCAGAAGGTACAGGAAAGAAATTCTGAATAGTTCTGCAAGGCATCTTCCCGATGGAGTCAAACAATTCCCAAATGCCATGGGAAACACAAGAGGAGGAAAAGCATTACTTCATGACCTCAACCCAAATATAAAATGGAGTCAGAAGCAAGATACGAGATATCATACCAATTTTAATTAAAACATGCATGAAAGACAATCACACACTCTTGTCTGCTAGAGCACCAGTACACAAAGGTTAGATTTGTATCACTGCAGGTGCCTTAACAACAAGAGGTATAAGCTCTTTGTATGCTCTCGATTCACGTGTAGGATTCCATCAACTTTGGGTCATGGCCATTGGATGACTGTTCTCATCAGATAAGGGGGGGGAAATATAAATATATATACATGCATATATAAAGTGTATGTATGTCTGCACCTATGTATGTATGTATGTATATGAAGAGAACAATATGCCTCATTTCCCACCAGGTCTGGGCATAGCTCATGGTATAATCACGATGAGAAGAGTTAGAAAACACAAACTGAATAGGTGTGAAGGGACACTGAGAATGACAGTCTGACCAAAGCAGCTAATGAGAAGCATCGCCTATATGGGAAAGATTCAGTTGTACCATGCCAAGATCCAAGCAACAGCTGCAGTATTTCATAGAAACACTGTGAGCTCCAAGAAGCAGCAGCTTAGAGAAAACTCTAGAGATGCACATGGAATTCATCCAGTATTAAAATGTTCCATGATATGCCACACTTAAATGGGTGAAATGAAAACTCACACCAGTGACAGACCCCTTCCTCTGGCAGTATATTTTCATATGTCATCGTGTTTTCATACTCTTTGGTCAGTTCCCAGTGAAATACAACTGTTGACTCTTTACACGGTTTTCAAGTACTAGTTTCCAGTACCCTTTATTGATTGTGCAAGAATACTGTTCTGTAATATTTGTAACAGTGAGTGGTTCATTTTTTACCATGTGTTTTGCAAAATCATTTGATTGCTGTCTTTTGAATGTATTTAATAAACACACATTAATAAACATAACATACATTTCACAGCTTTCAGTGCCTACCTACATCACCAATCCCCTCCCTGTCTCAATAACTAATGTAGATGCTATTTTTTTTAATTGTTTCTTTGAAGTATTCAAAATCAGTCACTGTTAGGGATAAAATACAAAGAAGCATGTTTTGATGAAACATATGGCAGACAAAACCTCAAGTAGACTGATAGGGATTATTGGCAGCCATTCTTTTTTACTTCCCATTCTGCAGGGAATAAGATACTGCTAGAGACCATCTGGGAAATCCACCTAGCAAATCCTTTGTTGTTGTAGGGACCTAGGACATCAGTGATGATTCCAGTACCTCACTGTTTTCCAGTGGCATATTACATCTGCAACACTGTTGTTTTCTATAAGTCTGAAGGTTATAACTTCATAGACATTGTGAGCTAAACTGTTGCACATCCTCTTGGAGTAAATGTCTATTACCTAGGTTCCCATTTACATTCACTAATTGAAGTGATTCCTCACAGTCCTATTTTCTGGTAAGTAATACTGCTATCTTTGTCTACTATTTTGTTCCTAAAAAACCAAAGTTTCAGATAGATCTTCCTAGGAGTCTTTAGAAGCAAATGGAGAACAGGAGCATTACCATAAAAAGCTAAAGCAGGAAAAGGTAGATTAAAAGGCTAGCAACAAAAAGGAAGATGAAAGAGAACAAAATAGTTAAATAGTTTTAAAGTTGAATTCTACTTCTCTTTCCCTCTTTCCTCTATTAAAAAATTGACCTGCTCACTTCTCTCGCATCACATAGAAAATCCAGTTACATGAAAAAGTAAGCATCCAAAAAAAGCATTCAGTATTCTAGTGTGAGTAATTATTCCCAGCAATTGCTAGGGAGAGCACACAAAAGCACAGCTTGAAGGTGTATCAAGCATTCAGCAAGACATTTGACTACTGGCATTCATTCAACAAAAAACAAGATTAGAAAGAGAGATGCCTATAAGACCACGAATAAAAACTATATTTATTTTAAAACCTCATCAATAATATGTTGTTATAAAAGTCATTAAAGAAAAAAATCTTAGACTTCTTTCCTCCCTTTCTTCAGGAGCTGACTTGGCATATAGAAAAGAATCCAATATCAGAAAGAAACAATTAGGAGTAACATTCATGATTATCAACTTCTTAAATAACATTATAGTTTTGAAGGAGTGTAATGTGTGTAGAAAGTGGCCAATTATCAAGCTATTCATCACAGATTAGTTTTGAGAATCAGCTCTTCAACCTCTGCATCTGAAAAATAAAAAAAATGGCAGTTCATTAAAACTGTAAATAGTATTAAGACTAAACACAATCACAGTAGGTAGCAATTATTGCTACCCCATTATATTTTGCTCAATTTACCATCAAATAGTATTTAATCTTCCAAGAGCAAGATTTCCTCTCAGTCTTTTTCTAATTGGCAGAGAAGCTATGTATTTGATAACAGAAGGAGAAGAAAAAGCTGCAGCAAATCATTTGACATGGTAGGACTTCAACTCAAATTTAATTTCCTTCCTAATGAGAAGGAAAAAAAAAAGCACAACTAAACAAAACACAAAAGCAAGATTTAGGGAGTGTAACAAGGCTCAGCCTTGAAGCTGTCTGACAGGAAGAAATCTAGGTTGAAGTGAACAGGAATTTGTCTGAATGGTACAGACATAGGTTCCCAGGCTGATGAATTATAAAACCTTCTTGGCTGTAAATGGGGAGGGAATTAGTAGTTTCATACCTTACCTCACTTATTGCAGAGGTGCTTGATAGCTTTCTCTCTTGTCTGAACAGATGTCCAGCCACTAAAACCAAGTTGGACAAAGTCCTGCATCCCCTCCACGTACAAATGCTTCTTTTTCAATATGAGGGACCAAAGACTCCAAAGGTGAGTGTAAATGAGGATAGACAGCTGGATCTATAAGTAACACATATGCAATCTGGAATCAACAGCACCACTGTCTGATAATTTACCAATGTGCACTTCTTCCTTTAAAAAAAAACTTCTGAGAAAATTTATACAATGTCACATTAAAACTTATTCTCTTTCATTAAATTAGGTGGGCTCTCATACTCATACGGAGCCAGATTGTATTCTCCATTACAGATATGTAAATCTGGAGTAGCACCATCAACTTCAGTTTAATTGATCTGGAGTTGCACCATTGGAAAGGATGCCCCGCAGGAAACCAATTTCATTTTCAAGAGCTTTCACTGAACATGAAAACCTGCTACTAAATGTACTTCCAGTGGGAAGAATTAGACATAAAACTGTTAACATAGACAAAAGGCTTTGATGAATGTCACTGTTAGAGAGTGCTACAGCATCCATATTTCCTGGCAAACAAAGCACTGATTTTTTTCATGCATCTGTAGTTGTCTCTCTTCAAAACAATTTTCTATTTAGCCATTTATTAAGGGCAGCCCCCAAAATAAGAAGATTCATGTCTGGAAAACACAGTGCTCTATATTACATAGTGCTTACACTTAGTGCTTAAACAGTGCTTATTAAACCATTAAACTAACATCAATTTTTTTTTTTTTTTACCAAAAAGCTTCTCAGTGGCCTAGAACAGTTCCCTTACAAAAACAGCAAAAAACAAGACTTTTTTTCTTCATAGAACCACACTGCTTTCTCCAAACAACAAACAAACTAACTAATGGAAACAGAAAATTGTGATTTTCACATTTTTCTCATTTTCTGAAAGTAGGGAAGAGTAAAATCAAGGTGTCTGATAAAGTGGTAAACCTAAAGGACTCAGTCTTTACAATGAGAGCAACCTATAGAAATCCTACATATGAAGTAGGGATTCATAGTGAAAGAGAAAACAGGCTAGTTTGTAGGTAAATGGATAGAAAAAAATTCGGTCACAAAACTGGTTGCACACACTTTTTATTCTCCTTTTATTAATGTTCTCCATGCATAGGAGAAGAGAATAGGCCTGACTCCTTCTACTGCAGTATATCTATCACCCAAGAAGTTATGAAAAACAGTGCCATGGCTGTTTCCTCCACACAAACCTGAGTATAGCAGAGAAAGGAGATGCATACTTCAGCATAACCTTTGAGCCTGTCTTCACACACCCTGGACGTGAGATACAAGCCAAAAGATGTTGTAGCCTTGTATCACCTACACAGGATGGTGACAGGGGTGGATTTCACCCTCACTTTAATTCTCTTATAATTTTTGCTTTTAAATCTCCGTACAAACTATTTCCAAGGATTTAGTGTAGAGCAGCAATGATGGCTCCATCAGGTAACAACAACTAAGTCACAGCTGGAAGATGCTCAGGAGATTCTCTCCTCAGTGCTATGGCTGGAATGCTGAGAGCAGACTGGACCCTTGTGGAGCTGCAGACTAAGTCTGTGCTGGTATCTTGTTGCTCCACAGAAGGTGTATAATGCTGATTTTGCATTCTGCCCCACCGCCCCCCGTTGTTGTTTGGTCAAAATCTTGTTACTTGTTGTAAAATGTCCTGCCTATACTTTCACCAGGCTTTTCTTCCCTGCTTATAAGTTATTCATTACAGTGGCAAACAGTATTTCATGCTAAGCCTTTTCCTAGTCCTAACAATTAAGTCATAAAATAAGGCTGTCAGAACTCTGAACCATAGATTTTTAAGATATTTGCATTAACGAAACAGCAGTCAGTAAAATATACCATTGCTTTAACAATCAATTTCTATCTGACCATGGAAATGAAATAAAATATAACAATCAAACAAAACCAAAACAAAACCAAAAAATCTAATTTCCTCTTATGCCATATCTAGGTAGTGAGATCCAACTTCAAGCAAGGGAGATGCTGAAAAGGTCTCAGGAGAGGATGAGTTGGAGTTGAAAGCTCCTTTCTGATATGTTTAACTCTCAGTCCAGATTCATTATTTGTAACTTGGGCATTTAGCAAAATAAACTAGATGGGCAAAAGTGTATTTGTACAAAAAAGCCAATGTGCAGCATTTAATGGCATCCTCCAAAGAGGAGATCCTTCTATCCTACCCTTCCTGCTTAGAGCTAACTATATCGTATAAGCACCATATGACAATGCTCCCCTTCAGATGAAACCTATCTATTCCACTTGAATATGAATAATCAATTATAATGAAAGAAAATCTGCTTAAATTATTAAATAAAAAATAAAAACAAAACAAATTAAAAAAAACCAACCAAACAAACAAAACCAAAAACAACACTTCCAACACTGTTCTTCAATATGACAAATTCCCAAAGTCTGCATTTTAACTCTTGCTTCAAGTAGGTGAATACCTGTTTCACATTTCATTAAGAAAACTTTTAAATAAATTACTTCCTAAGTTGCTCAATAAGCTACTAACTGTCTCCGTAAAAGCCCACTGTAACTCCTGAGGACTCCACTTGCTTTAGAAAAAGCCATATTTAGAAAAACCCTTATATTCTGACCATCATCATGACCACTTCTCCAAGGAAACCTGCAGACAGAAATACAGGCAGAAGGGAACTAGACAGATAGTGACTCCACATACCTCAGAAACGTGATGATCTTCACTGGGTATAAGGAATGACCTTCCAGATTTTGCTAAGACACAATCATAGCTTTTAGAGAGAGTGAGAAAGAAACACACTGAAACTCTACCTTACTCCTCAGAGATGGTGTCTATCTGTGACTAAATTCATGTACACTTTTGGAAACCAGATTCATGAGGCACCAGCAGATGACAAAAGGCTTATCTGTATATTTGTATATTCAGGTAAGGCTGCTGGGACGGTTGGTCCTGGTTTCCTTCAGTAACGATAATCTCCAGCAAAGCAGATATTACAAGATTCTACAGCTGCACTAATCACTGAAGATAACTAAAGTTTTAACTAGAGTATCATGAAGGAACTTCAAGTGACTCTTCACCCAGGACCTCACATATGCTCTGGCTTTCAGATCCCATGCAAGGTTATAGCTTTTAAAATACCTTCTTAGAATGGGACCTGTCTTAAAAGCGGACAGTGTGCCAGGCTAACCTGCCACAGTGTAGGTACATCTGTTACAACACCAGTTTGAAGTTGCAATTGTTGGAAGCAAACAGCCCTGGCAGCGGCCCATGACAATAACACTGCTCTTTACATCAGGCTGAAGAAACACTTCAAAAGCGCAGCACTAAAGGAAGGACAGAAAGATTTTCCTTTTAGACTACATGAAAGCTCTGCCTTGTTGAGAGCAACTGTAATTGTAATGACATGCAGTATTATAATTAAAGGTCATAGTATGCAGCAAACATTATTTACTAATCTCTTCTTAAAAACTGTGATTTTCTTCTCAGACTCAGAGGAAAAAATTTTTACCTTATACCATTCTGCAAGTAGCCAATTACACACCTGAGCTAAGCATGATGCGTATTAACTTAGCCTACCATACACTCAGAGGGACTCCAGCTGTTCAAGTTTTCTATCAGAAATTTTGTCTCATAAAAAGCAATCAAACCAACTGTTTGCAATTAGTAAGTATCCTGACAAAATGGGCACATGTGTGTTGTCCTTGTTACCTCATTTTAATGCATCTCCTAGGCGTTTATGATCAGTAGCAGGTGTTTCTATCTGGGAAATCCCAAAGAGAAGTTGTTCCACATTAGGAGTGTCCCTTGCAATACAGACATAATGACCTATTTATTAATCCAGGTAAAATAGATGGCATAATGTAGGTATGACTGGTTAGCTCAAAAGCCTGTTTTCCCATACTGTATCACAATAACCTTGTTATCCAAATGCAGAAGAGACAGAATCATTTAAAAGGAACAAGCTTGCTATATTTAATGAAATAAATAATGAAGAAGAGATAAAGCTATATGATGACTTTTCAAAATAAAATAAAAGGTTCAGGAAGTAGCAATAACAAAAGAAACAGCGATAAAAAAATCTCAGTGCTACAGAGACTTCATACAGAAACCCACCAGGCTCACACATAAGTAAGTATATAATGATCTTAAATAATTTATATATGCACTTAACTAATTGAATTCATAGAACTGCATTTGCAGAGCATTTGCTGATGAATACTTTCTAAGTCTTTCGTACTACAAAGACCCAGCCTTGTTAAGGTAAATTTATATATATATTTTTGCAGCTATGCAAAATTTCACAGACTGAAGTTTAGTCCTAAATGGTTGTAGAAATTTCTACTGCTGTGAACACCCAAGTTGTACTGGAGGGTCTGTTCCCTAATATACTCGATAAAGGCACATATATAAAGTGTATATACATACATACATATACTTACATATATGCATTTATCGCTATGAAAACCCATGTTCATCCTTACGCAACATTTTTTCAATGAGTAGTAGAACATTTTGGATCGGATTTCAAGGTTATGTTACAATTTGGCAACTCCCTCCACTGCACTCAACACATGGTCTTTTTATACAAAGAAGATATTACCACATACACTCATTGCCTGGAACTGAGGATTCAAAGTAACACTGTCAACTGAAACGCAGTACTTGTTTAAAGACTGTTATCAACATCAGTTTAACAAGTCATATTCGGAAGTGACTGAACAGAGCATTTGTTAAATAATAAACCCTAGTAGTTTGAAAAGTTGAATTAAAATTTGTTGGTTGTCTAATCCCCAGTTATTTATCAGTTTCTTTTCAGGCAACCCCTCCTTGATTTATTATAAAAAAGCCCCAAATCCTACATTTCTTACAAACCACTAATTACCTCCTCTGTGTACATTGGAGAGGCCTGATTTTAGGAAAATGTTAAGTATGCCTGTTTTGACATCCAAGACTCTTGCAGAATAAGGCCATTATGTAGCAAACTTCCCGTACAGCTCAAAGAGGTATGGACAACATGAATATTCTAAAAATTGAACTTCCAGAATGAAGTAACCATTTTCCAAAAAAATTTGACTAGTAGCTGTCAAATTTACAGAGAAAATATGATAGAAAAACTACCACTTTTATCTCAACTTCTCCTGATCATATTTCTGCAGCACATACAAAATTATCTATCAGAACATCAACCAAGAGATCTTCCTGGCTCCATCCCTTTGCCTCTGAGTTTAATGGAGTCCTGGCTATCCCAAACAAGTAACATCTTGTGCAGGCTAAATGGGCCACTTTAGAAGTTGGAGGAAGCATAATGTACTTCTTCCTCCAATTCTAGCCCAATAATTGAAATGTATTTCCCTTCTTTTAAAAACCGGATATTTTCTTCACTAACTTCTCACGTAACTTTTCTCAATTATTTGCCACATAAAGATACCATAGGAATACTACATTATAAGAAGTGGCTTATCAATTTTATATCTGGTGAAAGCTGCAGATTATTTTTCTCATGAAAACATGATTAGAAGCATCATGTCTTAGGAAGAGTATTCCCCAATTTAGTACTCCCACTAAAAAGAGCAGGAACCAGTCCCCTCCCTTCTTGAATGGGAGGCACAAAAGGCAGAGATCATGGGTTGAGATGAGAACAATTACCGGAAACAGCAATGAGATAAGAAAAATTAACAGTAGCAACAGCAATACTAATAACAAAAGTGTACAAAGAGAGGGTGATTTACATGCAAAATGCTGACCAAGCCCAGGACAATGAAATAATAGTGGACAGCTTCCCCCTGTCCACCACACTTTCTCCACCAGAAAAGGAAACTCTTCTTCTTGGAAGCAAAAGAGAGAATCCCTACCCCTGGCAAAGGACATGAGATGGTATGGAATAACATTATAGTCTTGGCCACTCCCACACAGCTCCAGGTACCACCCCTTCATGGCTACTGCAAAAAATTAACCCTGTCCTTAGCCAAAACCGAGACAAGAGCTTGCATAAACACATTTGCTTACCCATCACTACCAGTGATGCCATTATTCAGGTCCAATAATGTCTGTTAACTGTGTGACTGAATAGCTGAGAGAGCACTGGCACAATTTCCAGGGGACTTCAAAATACATCCCACATACATGGTGTATTCTAGATAAAAAGGATATGTGAAATATGGCTCCTAGTAAACAGTAGTACCCTGTTGACCTTATATATTCTTTATTTTCTTTCCTTTTCTTTGCAGAGAAATCTAGGCTAGTTTTAAAATGTTCTTTGACTCTTCAGTATGTAAAATAGCATTTAAGGTAAAACAGTAGTAATTATTTACATGACTATACATATATATGTATGCATACTAAATTCTGAGATGTTGCACAGTCACATTCTATTCTAATACATTGATGGGTTTTGACCCTTCCAAAAATATCTTAAAACTATTTTTAGATTTAAAAAATAAGAATAGAATTAATCTGTAAAACACTAAGTTGGCCATAAAAATATTCTTTTACTCTACACTCAACTTAGAGAACTTTGAAAACTTTTTTTGTTTATCCCAGGACTGTGTTCTACCTGAAGTATTTACTCCATATTAATAATCTTTACTGCATACCTAATAAATCATATGCTTAAATGAACTGTGAACATAAACATGAGTTTCACTAGGACAAAAAGGGGAGACAAATCTGCATGTTTTTGGCAGTATAGAGTGGGTAGGATGACAGTGAGTGGGAAAGAATGTATGGATGTGGGGGATGATTCTGGTCTCTTAAAATCTGTAGAGTAACAAAGAATGAGATGGCTTTGATTGTCATCTCAATTCATTACAAACAGATTTTTAACACTTTTTGATACTTTTTTTGCATCTTAGTTGGAACTGATTGAAATTGGAAATTCAGGCTATGTTCTTGTCTTAGCTATAAATGAGCTCCACATGAAGACTCCTTCTTTCTTTGCCAAGCTTATTTGTCTATTTGCAAGAGTGATGGCAGAAGCAACAACCTACCTCAGGCAAAAGGAACTGGGTGTCTTTCAGTATTTGGGTGATGAGCTTCATTGGAACAATGTTCACTGAAGCAAATTAAGATACCATCCATATTAGCCAATTGGGGACTCACTGTGCAACAGTCAGTGTATTGAGTCAATCCAGCACTGGAGTGTATATACATGCTGAGACTACAGCTAGTCAGAACATTTTTCACAACATGAAATTTGTGAGAAAAAAAAGTATTCCACACAGATAGACAGTTTTTCATGAATATTTTATGGAGAAGGTTTGGGATACGTGATTTGCTAAATTGGAATGGCCACAAGAAAGATTAACAATCTCCCATTTAGTCTCCCTTTCTTCTACCCACCAAAACTCAGACACTTAACTTACAAAAACATTTCAAGTTTTTCTTTTTACTCCATAGGCAATGAAGACAGAAGGTAAAACTTTAACATAAATAAATGTTGTTCTCTAGACATCAGTCATGTACAATGCCTTTCTAGGTATGCCTAGAAAAAGCGATTTTCCATAACATACCTCTTTCAAAGTCCTGTAAAAATATGTGCTCATTCAAAGTATATCTATGTTGTCAGGCTACTGAAAGCTAGAGACTAGCATTAATAGTATTTGGATCCAGGACTAACATCCTATTATTGCTGCTGTAAAAGTGGTAAGCCAGTTGTTTATCAGATAAAAAACAGGAACTTGTCACCAGTAAGATCAGTGGCTGAATTCTATGACAAAGGCCATTTCTTCACCTTCCCTTGCAGTAGGCCCTCATGACAAACACCTTCCTAGAAAGCTAACTAACCTAATCTATAGGATCTGTCTTTATCTGCAAAATAACCACACTTGCTTTCCCACATAATAGAAACTAGACAGAAAAGCCCTCAGGAAATTACAGCTTCTTAAAGCAAACTTGTCAGTTTTAATTCAGGTTAGGTGCCTGCATAACACAATAATGAAGGAAAAAAGTCAGCTCCTTTCAGATGTTGATGATTCACATGTAGTAATTTTCTTGGGTATAAACACTTAAGATTCATACGGATTCACTCTTGTCCTGGTTTTGGCTGGGAGAGAGTTCATTTTCTTCTTAGCAGCTAGCACAATGCTATGTTTTGGATTAAATATGAGAATAATATTGATAACACACTGATATTTTAGTTGATACTAAGCAGTGCTTACCCTAAATCAAGGACTTTTCAGATTCCTGCCAGGGAGCAGGTGCACAAGAACCTCTGAGGGAGCATGACCAGGACAGCTGACCCAAACTGGCCTAGGGGTTATTCCATTCCATAGAGCACCATACCCGTTGTAAAAACTGAGGGGAGTTGAACAGAAGCCACCAGTCGCTGCCCAGACACTGACTGTGGGCATCAGTCAGTGGGTGGTGAGCAATTGTTTTGTTCTTCACTTGTGTTTCTTGGATTTTATTCCTCTTTCTCATTTTGTTATCTTCTTTTTCATTATGATTATTATTAGTAGTAGTATACTTTACTTTATTTCAATTATTGCACTGCTCTTATCTCAACCCATAGGTTTTACCCGTTTTCAATTCTCCCCACCACCCCACCAGAGTGGGGAGGGGAGTGAGTGAGCAGCTGCAAGATACTTAGTTGCTGGCTGGGGCTAAACCATGACAATTCTACAGATACATAATACATGTGATGAGATGGCCATCTATAAACATACATACATATATGTATGTCAGTATTTATACATATATATATGTATAACATTATATACATATTTTAATATATATATATATCAAATGCATATAACCTTTGAGCCTGCGCAGTGGATTTTTTAGGTGAGGCTCAGCTTGCGCAGAACTGGTCCCACCCTTTACTCCTGAGGTTCATCTGCCAGGGCCTAGTAAGCTTGGACGGTACCAGTGAGGTCCTCAGGACGTAGGTTTTTGATGATGATGATATTTCAAATGGGTAAGTAGGCAGTTCTCGATAAATAGATTGATAAAATTCATGTCTTATGGAGAACTGCACCATTTTTTGTCTATGTGTCAGCACAATATACATGCCTATACATATTTATCCACCCATGTATATCCACATACATTTAATGTACATATGCATAATATATGTGTAACAGAGCATACATACCTATATATAGCATTTAAGTAATGATCTGACAAACATTAGAGACATTGCATTAAGTGCTTATGTGGGAATAACCTGTAGTTTGGCCTCACAAATCTTTTCCTTTTCTAAACTACACACTTCATATCTGGAGCATGTGGAAGCATCTTACCTTGCTTCCATTTTCTCTTGCCTCCCGTTCCATCTTGAGATCAGAAATTAGGAGAGTCTTGTATTTGTTCTTTCCATTACTGCTGTGATCATCTAGTCTGTATTCTGAAGTCAGCTGAGCAGAGAGGGGACTGTCACTCAGGTTCAGAGGCTGCTCATCCTGCTCCAGATTTGTTTTGCCATTACTGTTGGTTTCTGCCATCTCCCTGCAGTGTGTTCCCCCTGAAGCATTGGAACTGTGTCCCACGGTCTCATTGCCATTAAAACTCTCTGCGGCTGAATCATCTATTAAAAAATATATATTTTCAGTCACATGCCACATAATCATCTCTGTCCAGTTCAAACATAATTTATATCTTCACAATAGAATGAAAGCGGTATATATTTACTAACACCAGTATATTTCTGCAAAATGTGCACACACACTCCTCCACATTTGCAAGTAAAAGCTTTAAGCAAATCCATAAAATTTTACTAAGTTAAGGGAATTTATCTGGGCTGACACCTTAGTATCACTGTGTACACAAAAGATAAGTATCACAAACGATTTTTAGGCACAAAGTGACAAAATCTGCCTTAATCAATCTGTCTGTCCATATGTCTATGGATCTATTTAGATTCTTATATCATGCTCGTTACTGTAGTATTGCATATTTCCAAAATCAACAGAGCTGCACATGGTACTCAGAGAGAATCTATTTCTCAGGTTTTAAGTGTGCAGAACAGCACATGTCACATCCATAAGCATCCTCTTGCACAGCTAAAACTTAAACACATCTGATGTATTCACTGCTGGCAGTAGAGATTATGCTGGAAGAGTTGACTCCAGAAACAAAGATCCTCTCTTCATTTTGTTCACGTGCACATTCACTTTGTTCATTCATTGTATGTTATTTAAAAATACTGATCAATAGTGGATTACATTATAAATCTGAAAGCTACATCCAAAAATTCTTGATGTCTTGTTGTTACCCCTAAGATTTTACAGATGAATTGTATGATTAGTATGTGTCTTCACATACTTATGAGTTTGTCCTGTTGTCAGCATTCAAATTTGCCACCTGTGTTACTACTCTTTACATCTAAGCAATCTTTTTACCAACAGGCTATCTAGGAAAGCAATTCATCCTTCAATGGGTTAAGAGGCAGCAGAATTTGGCACTTAGTTTGCTTACTTCTTGTTCTTGAAAGCACTTGGTTTTTGGCAGCTTACATGGTTTTGCTAATGGTGCTACATCTGCCCAGGAATCTACAAGCCTATGCTTACTGCAGACAGTGAAGCTGGAAACAAAACTGGGGAAGTCAGGAATGTGTTCAGACTGAAACTGGAGATACAGGATGAGATGGACCTTAATATTTTAGCACCTTAATATACCATCTGCTTTGGACCCTTCTAAACAATTTCTGTGGAAAAGAAGCAAACACATTCATGCTCATGTGGAATTTAAAAAACAAAACAAAACAAAAAACACAACATCAGAACACGTTCTTTAATGGATGAGCTCAAAAATACTCATGCTTAAACTACATGAATAATCAAACTGTTGACTCACCATCATTATTACAGTAAAAAACAACTATTCACTACTCTCAGATCAGATTTTTAAAAGGGAAGAAAATACTGTATAAATGGGGAGTGAACTAATTCAATTAAATACTTAGAAAACCATATACAAGACATGATACATCAGTGCCTTGCTTGCTGCACTCATCCAAAAATTTTATGTCATAAAGTATACAGGACTGGGCATACATTATGAACATATTTTTTTAAAAATTGCTTTGGTTTTTAAACGTGTAAAAAAAATCTAGTTTCATAAAAATATGTAATAATAATCATAATTTAAATGGTTTTATTTAAGGAACATTTTTGTTGTTCTATAAAATGCTTTATAGTTAATGGCTGGAAAAAAAAGAGCTATACTTTGACATGTACCACTTTTACATTACTTCTGGAAAATACAAATGTATATACTATAAAATACATAACATTCCTAGAATAATGCTTTTAAATGCGTACACCAACCAAACTTGCAACAGAGCAATGCTGCTTGAGGATTTCAGCTATGTAAGTGAATAAAGTGAGCAGGATTTATTCTTTGATAAACCTTCTATCATGCCCTGAGACTTATGTCTTAAAGAGCATAACCAATAAAAAAGGTTAAAACTCTAAACAGAGTTTTAGAAATTTATATGCAGTTTTACTATTCCAAAATAGAAAATGAAATTCCAATATAGGAGTTCTATTTTTTAAAAGAAAATAGCCATATTTGAAATACATTTTAAAAGCTCTGAGATTTCAGAAAGAAATCCAGATTTCTTTAAGAGAAAACACTTTGATTACTGCTGATTTGTATTTGCGACTGTTAACAGATAATTGGCTTCATGATTATCAGTTTAACAAGTGATAGTTACAAATTAATTAAATCAATTACTGAATCGGTCACAGAGTGAGGGATGCTCTTCCCTTTGAAGGGCTCAGAAAATTCCCTACTGTTGGGAGCAAAGAGAGAAGCAAGTGAGCGATCAGAGGATGCAAAGAACCATCTAAAAGGGCGGGGAGGGGGGGGAAAGGGGGCACTGCCTACTCTGCAGTAGTAAAAATCTGATCCCTAGGGAACTTTTGTGTGCTGGCACTCAGGTGTCCCAGCTCATGCAGTGCAGAGGAACCACTACCAGGACACAGACAGCTAAACGTGAATGATGAGGGCTGTGCTCAGAGCTAGATCCAGGAACAGCCAATTCTTAAGCACAGCTGTTAGTTTTACTTTGTAATCATAAGCAATAATTTTTTTCTTTCTTTTTTTCACCTTTAGGACAAATGGTTGACAACTAAAGCTTACACGTGTGATAAGGTTACAACGTAGAAGAAAAAAATCTTATATTTGCTCTAAAACATGACCATCAAAAAGATGCCTATGCCGAGTAAATGCAATCAAGCATTATAATACTCTGAAAAAATGAAAAAGTATTTACAAGATTTTGTCTTTTCTTATCAAAGCTTAATTACTTGATAGCAAATCTCAGTTTCTACTATACAGTCAAATACCTGTTTTTACAGTCATGTAACCTTGCTTGTTAGAAATGGGAGCTGTTGTTTGCTGGTTTAATGCTAAGGAGAATGGCTACAATAGGTATGGTATAAATCACACCTTTGCCAAGTAAACAGAAATACGTATTTCCATAAAAGAGATGTTGGAAGAACAAAAAGTGGTGGAGCACTAATAGTTTCTCACAGATGTTACCAAGGTAACTGGATTACAAGGTTTAGTACACTCCTCATCCCTGGGCAGCCATCTATTTTTGCCAAGAATAAGGCTACTTCAAAGCAAGAGTTTCTCATGAGGAAGTCAGGAGGGTCTGACCCAGGAGAGGAAAGGCACGTTCACCCTTGGATACAGGCAGCCACAGCCCAAACACCTCCCGATTGCTGGGTCGAGATGAGGTTCCCCCACTCCTGGCACACATGGGAAAGCAATCATGGACCCACTGCACAGCTCCCCTCCTGCAGAAAGCTCTTTGGCCCCACGCCAGTCACCGGGCACTCCAGGTTCCCTTCCCACAGATGGCTGATGAGTGGAATATAAAACTCCACTGATTTTCACAACCACACATTTTCAAAACCTGTCGCTTTTTTGAACCCCATTTGAACCCCCACTGCAGGGTGGATTTTATGGTAAGACCTCCAGGGAAGGCTGCCACAGGCACTGGGAGCTGAGAAGGGAGGGAACAGAGGGGCTCCCCACCCTGCATTTGATATTGAGACAGTCACAAAAGAGGTTGTGCGATGACCTCACATGTTCATCACCACCCAGGACCGTTGCTATCCACAAGCATCAGCCATGACTGCAAATGATGCCCTCATCAAATGCTGCTACTTGCTCAGGGCAGGACACATCTTTAGGAACTGTGCAGCTTTCAAGCCCTTAACCCAGAATGCTGGAAGACTGGAAGCACATCTGAAATAAATTAATTGTAAAATTGTAATTTTTCCATTTGTATAACTATAATTTTTCTGTATTCTGTATTCTTTTTTGTTGTAATAAAAAGACTGGTATATTGTAACACCCCCTTTTTTCCAGGAAAAATTGCAGGACTCCTCTACCAGGAAAAATCCTAATCCAAAGACAGACAAGGGAATATACAATCTTTTATTAAGGTAACTAAGTTAACTGCCGTCCCGTAAAGACACAGGGCCATTCCAGTAACTAAAGAAACTCTCCAGACAGAGTAAATCCTCCTTCCAGGAAAGAAGCCTGCAACAGACAGACGGAAT
>JAYRBT010000082.1:109231299-109284518 GCA_036023395.1 Myiotriccus ornatus
TAGATCAGGGGTTGGACTTGATGATCTTGGAGGTCTTTTCCAACCCAATCTATTCTATGATTCTATGATTCTATGATGCTCCAGGTATGATAGCTTCTGAGACTGTTCCTTATTCTCCACGTAGGAATCAACAGAAACTTCAAAGCTAGATATTGAATTGCTCCAAAAATTATAAAACAATCTGGGGAAAGCATGGGTTTACTACCACTGATTAAGTGAGTGTGACAGACTTAAGAATACATAAAAATATTGACACAAATGGATTGCTCAAGCTATATATGTCAGTTCAAGTACCCAAAGAAATTTCAGCTGTCTAAGCAAAGAAATGGTTACTGTCTTTGAGTCTCCAACATATGAATAAAAACATTTTGGATGACTCAAAGAACAGTCTTTCTAAAAGAAAAACCCTTTCTTTATTACCCTGTGTCAAATATAGCAGCTTCAATACAGAAGTACTTAGAAGGCAGTCTAAGGCTATCATTTTCTTTAGAAAAGTCTGCAATGCCTCAAAGATATTCTTGGCATTCCCCTTTACGCAAACAGATAAATACAGATTTTCAAGTTCCTGATCTTGCCTCCCAGTGTTACCCTAGGAAAAATACTCTAGGAAGCCTTTGACATTTTGGTCCAAAATCTTTTAGGTTCACTCTAGAAGCCTTTGAAGATGAAAATTTTCTCAGAACTGATAAATTTCAGCATTATCTTCTTCTGCTGAAGAACATCTGGAATAGCTCTATTTTGTAATATTTTCAACAAACGGAAAAAACAGTTAAAAAATGTGGTGAAAATCACTGTAAATCATTGATGTGGAGCCCCCTTTATGTAGATGCCATCAGCCAATTCTCAAGCAGTTGTTTTCCTAGAAAGCACCTCTTCTTCACTTCAGCATTAAAATCTGGAGTTTCTGCAGATTCCTACACTAGGAGTCCCTGCCGAACTCAACACCACAGCTGGCGGTGTAGGAAATTAAGATAAAATACAAGGAGCAGAGGCTGAGCTTTTGTATCAGAAGTGGACGTATGCTGACAGTGCACTTGCAGACAGTAAAAGAACGGGCAGCTATTACTGCATCATGTGTTAACCACAATAGGAGCCATTGAAAGCAATCTTCAGCAGTTTGTGCAGTAGCAAAGAGCAGAATGGAAGGACATTAGTGAATATCACAGCACTCTTGCTCTTGCACTTGAATATCCAAAACACAGTTTTGATCAGATCCCATTTGATTTGCTGCTGGCTGAACAGAATCACAAATCACAGATGCAATCAGAAATGCTGCTGTTGTTGCCATCAACCCACACATACAACACTTGACTTCTCAGCATGTTTCAGAAAACAATTTCAATCATAACAACTAGAGAAATTACAAATTCAAAATGACCAATTATTCACCTAAAGCCAGACCATCAAAGGGGTCCACACCAGGATACAATAACTAATCTATTGTCAAGAATGAATTTGCAATGATAAAATAAAATGCACTACATATGATCACTCATATCTTGAGCTCACATTCATTCTCCTATCCCCTCTAAAACTTCCGGTGGACTCTTCTGGCAACAGAACAACAGAAACCCTGGATTCCCTTTGTATAACTTTCTACTGCAATTGCAATTTTGATATTATTGGTATTATTAACATTTGATATCCTGATATTTGGAACCAAAAAAAAACTACAGCATTTCCCTAGAGGACGTATGTGCATCTCTCATCTTCCTTGTAGCCACCTGCTGTCATGACCTCACAAATAACCTCTGGAGAAGACCAAAAATATTCCAATTGCTATGTCTGACAGTGCACAAAATTAGAATAATGGAGGTGCAACAAGAACAACTGCACTCATTCGCTCCTTTCAGTATTAGAGAGGCCAGTCAGACAGCACATAGTATTTCAACTACTGTTAGAAACACAGAACTTGCCCAGGAAATCTTGGTTTGTGTTCAGCCTTGGTGTTTGGGCCCGTTAAAAATGAACATTGCTGTTTTGCTTAGCTCCTCAGCTAATATCAAGAACTTATTACACAGTAAACCACAAAGCCAGCAGCACAGCACTAAGAAAGCACATTTTAATTAACTGCTACAAAGCTGGCCAGAAGAACATCATACACAGGGTTGAAATCTACCTTTGGATGCATATGATCCTAACCTCACTAGTCAACAGAAGCCAGCATGCAAAGCCTGGGAAATAATTTATTCCATTAAATTCATGCAATTTACATACAATTAGTGGTTTCAGACTTTTATTTTTAGGAGAGGAGGAAGATAAAGGAGGTGTAAAATAATCAAAATATTCCCATGAAGATGGCTACCACTCTTTCAAATTAGGGGAAACTGTCAACTCAAAGATATTTTAAAACCTTGCAGATTTGTCTAAAATAATAATATTAATCAAAATATTTGAGCTAATGTTTAAAGACATAAAAAAATCTCAATAGATTTAAACTTCCTGTTTCAA
Organism: Myiotriccus ornatus; assembly: GCA_036023395.1. Lineage (NCBI taxonomy): Eukaryota > Metazoa > Chordata > Aves > Passeriformes > Tyrannidae > Myiotriccus > Myiotriccus ornatus. The sequence continues at coordinate 109,233,751 of JAYRBT010000082.1, forward strand.
CTGATCATACACTTGAGGTCCACTTCTGCTACAATCAAACTGACCACTTATGGTCTCTTTGGAGACATTATATACACATATATGTACATTTTAAAGGAAATAAAGAGGCAGAGGTAACTCAGGAAACAAGATGCCTTGCAACCAAGAAAAAATACCATCACTGTTACTCCTTTCTTACTATAATGTGCAGGATAAATCTCTGATATGAAGAGATACACACATTGTGAGTAAAGTTTATATATAGTATAAAAGAATAATTTCTGTTATTGATTAAATGAGAATATCATCAGCAAGATCCCTGCTGGGACGGAATAGAGTTTGTGACTTTATACTTGTGGATGCTAAGAGACAGCCAGGTTCTGTGAGGTGCAGTGTACCACCTGGAAAGTGCTGAACATCTTACCTATTTTTCCCTGAATGAGAATGTGAATGAAAGAGGGACAAGTTGCTAGTCATGAATTCCAAATGGAGGCTGTAGGCAGAAGCTGTGCTGTACAAGTTTTTTGGCGACACACTCTTGACAATATTTTTCTGATTGGTGTCATAATTGATTTGGTGAATAAGTATATACATTAAATTATCCTACTTTTATGCATGGAAAAGACAGAGAGCATTATGTTAGCCAGCTCAGCATCTAATCAGCAGACACCTTTAACACTGGGACACAGGAAGGAGGCAGTTCTGGAGGAGTGTAATACCTGTTGGGAGCAGAATATTGGGCAGAAAATGAATGAAGACAAAAGCCTGTGCAGAGATTCACCCCCTGCTGTCGGGAAGCCAACAACTCTCAGAACAGGAGAGAGCTGAAGAGAAGTCCTGGCAGAATCTGCTATTTCTATTATTTTTAAGAGTTTAGCAACTCTGACTTTTTTGTATACAGCAAGCAGAGTCATCTCTGCTTTTTAGTTTCTGACAACTCAAGGAGTTCCAGTTTATTTAAGCGAAACAGAGTTTACACAGGGATTTCCTCAAGTTTGGTGGTCTGGACTCCTGCGCGTGGGCAGTCTCTACCAATTTTACCTGCTTGTGTGCAACACAGTGCCACTACTACATGGAGTGTAGTGTGGACTACCCTTTCCCTGGAGAGAGAATGCAAAGACAGGTTATGGGTTTGGATGCATGCTTTGAACCCCACTGCACTTCCTCACAGGCAGTTATTCCTGTTTACAGTTGGTGCTTAAACTTGTCTACAATTGTAGATAAGGAATTCAAATCCCTTTGTGAAAACTGGGTCCTAATAAAATTTGGACCAGTTTCCTAAAATCACACACTTTGTAGAAGACAAAATAAGTTGAGATAATGTTTCAGCAGCCAGCATTATTCCATTTAGCACAAATTAAATGCTGGAGAAAAATAAACGGAAAAAAATCATGGCCTTGAGATAAAAAAAATCCAATTTATTTGTTAATTAATTTAATAAAAGGATGTGCAAGGTAGAAAATTTGTGCATTTAACAATCTCAATTATTTTAAAAGCTGTAAACAGCTATGTTCAAATGTAAAACTATATCCTTACAGAGGTGGTGAAAATATACAATGGAACCTCTGGCAAATCTTTCCTAGTCGATTTTTTATCACAGAAGGGACTTTTTAATCACTAATTTAATTTGACAAATACCAAGCAATTTCATAGTGCTCTTTCTAATTAAAAGCATTTATTTGATGAATTTTCTCTTACCATGATCCTCACTTTGCTTGGCATTTCTGTGGAATCCCTGTCACCCATATGTCTACCATAGATTCAAGGGTCAGCCTAAATAATGGCTTAAAGCTTCCATAGCCTCTGTGTTTATTTCTACAGCCCTCCATAATAGAGGTACACTGGCTAATGACTTTTTTAACTACAAAGAAGACAGACAGTGTCTTTGCTTATCAGTGCTTTTACTATTTGGTAAACCAGCCCAAAAAAGGAGATTTTACGGGAAGACTGCTCTTACACTAACCAATCTGGAGCTTATGAGTGACTCTTTCTGAGCTGTCCTGGAAGGGAGGAGGAAAAAAAAAAAAACGTCCCTTCACTACACATTCCATAGACTCATATCTTTAGAAAGGCAACACAGTGTTCTTTTATCATATCAGTGAAGATGCTTCCCCTTTTAACTCTATAGACACAGAGAGAAACACAACATATGCTGTTTCTTTAAGCAGATTGAGTGTGTTTATTAGGATTTTTCAACAATAAGCATTTCAGATAGTAGAAAATTACCTATCCTGCGAGGTGAAAACAGGTCTTTAACATTCTCGGTGTTATATTATCATGAATCACTAACGGGCCTCACTAAAACAAAGAGTGCAAATGTATATGCATATATTGTCTGTATTTGTATATGCACATAGGTAGTGCAGAAACACACAAGCATGCATACATTTTATACATGCAAAACACATATATGCATAACAGATTGTTAGAGAATACTGCTATATAGTAAACACTAATTAAATAATTATAAAATTATTTTTTAAATTAAAACCTGAAAACGCATGCATATGAAAAAATGCAAAAATACATAGGCTGAACATATAAACTCTGCTGGAAAAATAAGTTTAAGAAAAGCTGTAACAAAAAGCAGACCGTTAAAATCTTACTGCAAACAGTCTAATTTAAAGCTGGGAGTCTTGAGCATCTCTTTAAGTGAAACACAGGATCATATCAAAGAAAGGAAGAACATTAAAATAACCAGAAATGGAATAGCTAGAATACCCTCTGTTTAACTCTACCAGCAAGAAAACAAACACACACTTCACATGCTGCATCATGTCACTCACCACCTTAATTCAGCTGCATTAAAATGAGTTTTTTCCTCAAAGAAAAGCTCATACTATGACTATACCTTTAAAAAGCTCATGTTTTATCTGTTTGGGTTTTTATATGAAGAAAAAAAAAAGATTTAACCAGGAATTGTAAATTTTCATGCTTAATTTGATAGTTCAGCATGAAAAGTTGAGTTTGCAGTTGAGTTTGCAGCACACACAGACCAGTTTCCTCACACTTTCCCGCTTATTTTGCAGCACTCAGGAATTCTTAAGCACACCGCACAGTGCATACACAATTTGTAAGCCATGCTCATCGTCACTTGTTCAGCTTTATGCACCAAGTGAGACACACTTCAGGTTTCTAGGTGCGCATCTCACAATGAGGTTTTAAAATTTTATCACCTAGTTTCCAGGGAGCTCAGGCTTTGAATCTATATTTGAAATACCACCTGAACAGGTGAAACATATTGGTATTCCACACACAGCCTCCTGCTGTCATTCCACTGTTGGCATGGGACAGTCTTCACCAGGACTTAGAAAACCTCATTCAATATTCCTCTCTGGAGGATCTGACACTTACTGTGAATTCTGCTCTTCAACTTAAATACCAGTGTCTGTGGCAGGCCAATTCTATCATTGTAGATACAGCATCCCTCAGGCGAGGTCCAACCTTTCTCTTGCAGTGCACCCAGGGATTAGCTTGACTTCCCCTAAATTCTCTCCAGTGCACAGTACGAGCTAATCTTTCCTGTAGGAAGCAGGAGATGGGGTTGCCATGACAACAGAGCACATTCTAGCAGTGGGACCACTGAGATGAGCTGAAAAGACGACAGTGAAACATGCACTCAGCCTTCCTCCAGGGCTATGAGCTTCTTCCTCCAGGATTTAATTCCCCTGCAAGTTTACTGACAGGCTAGGAGGTTGATTAGCTATGTATTTTGCTACGGGGACATTACTAGTTAAGAATATGGTTGAGAGATCATAGCATTATTTAATGAAACTGCCATTCCTGCTTACATTAAATTGCTGATTTAAGTGTGGCTGCTTTTAAACCACTACTCATTCATACACATTAGTCTTAGTCCACACTAACGTCTTACCGCAATAAAGAAAGTCACAAGCCGAGTCTTGCACTCCAGTTTTGGTTTTCCAGCATATTAGCCGTGTTTTTGTGCCCTTGCACACACATGCTCATGCACACACATGCACACAAAGAGCACAGTGTAACATCTGTGTTTGGAGCTCAAAGGGTTCTGCTGATGGGGGATGGGGCACTGAGAAAAGCAAATCACAGCAGCCACGTGTCTTATACAAACGGCACAGCCACAATAAGCTTTGGGAGCCCTGTTCGTCAGGCAAAAGAAAATTGAGTAATCTATACTGTAAATACCAGCTATTTTCTGCCCCAGAATAATCCTATGCGTTAAAGATTTTTTTCTCAATGAGAGTAATAGAAAGCTTTTATAGTTCCTGCATTTCAATTATTTACACGTTTTTAATTGCTCAATCAAATTTTCATGTAAAGGGGTTTTCTTTGTGTTTTAATTTCTCTTACAAAACCACACAACATATTACTGTGGTAAATTCCTGGAGCCTTGAGCATGATTGTGTCTTCTTCTATTATTTCAGACACAAGCATATCTCACTGAGCTTTCACATTGAAGACACAGTAACCGAAAATGTAAGGCCAGTCTCTAATCATGTTTTTAACCATAAATTTACACAGGACAGATTCCACCCTCCTTTGTGCCTTCATTCTCGAGCACGTAACGTGTGTGGCTGCACACTCAACACTGACAGGCTACAGTCCCCTCAGTAACTGTAAAGGTTTGACCTATGTGAGTACTGAAAGAGCTGCAGGTGAGCCAAATCTACACCATTTGAATCCATTTCCCTCTCCAGAAATTTTAAAAGCAAAGAACCTCTGTGATGGTATCTGACACATGAAAGAGAAGGAGCCCAGGGATTGCATTTAGCCAGATATAGTCTGGGCAGGTGGGGGTGGATAAGACAGTGGGCAGATGTATAGCATCTTTGTCTCTACAGCAAGTTATACAGGACAATTTGCGGGTTAGTCCCAACTAACTTAGTCCTGGCAAACCACGTAAGGCCAGGAATAAGGCTTTGGCTGTAGAGGGAAAGTACCTTCTCGGGGAGGCATCTTGCTGCCTGGAGTGGGTAAGGAAATTTTTGGGAAGTCTAGGGGGATGGGGGCATCTGGAAGCCCAGGTCAGGATCTCTAAATTATTATCAAATCACTCTTTTTATCCTAGTACCATACTAATTGCATTTACAGTGAGAAGCTTCCAGACAAAACCCAACCAAAAAAAGAAGCATATCATTTATTCTCCATGCCTAGGCAATATTGCACTTCTGAAATCTTGAAAAGTATTTCAGTGCTACACAACCCTGTAAAGTTTTACCTTAACTTGGATTTTAGCATGTGTTGGGAAAATATATGCACAAAACAGTATCCCTCAGAATCTGCTGGCTCTGACTCTCCCACAGCTTGCTATGAAGATGAATTACACCACACAGTATAGCACCTGTATTTATTATCATCTAATTAGCATTAGGTTTTACTTTTTTTTTCCTCTACTTTTCCACTCAAGTTCTATCCAACTGGAGAAATGCCAGATCATGTAAGCGACATATGGCTTTGCTTTTGAAATCACCCAGACAGAATTCCCAAATACTGAAAAATCTTTGCCTAAATAATTTTCAGCTTGAGAGACAATATTTTACACCTTCAATTCCAGTGGGAAACACTGATATTTGTAGGTATGCAAATTGGTTTTGAGGAAAAAGGGCATATAATCAGAAGTTGAATGATGTTATAGATTTTTCCTGTCACATGCTGTCTCCTCACAATGTGAAGAGAACAGTTAACAGCAAGATTAATGCTGTGAAAATAGATAAACTACTATTATGGTTAATGAAAGCAAAGTTCTGTTTCCTTTTTTGTTTCAGAAACTATGACTGTAGAAATCAGTAAATATTGCCCTTAGAATGCAAACATCCATTTCATAATGCTCATCTGCAGAACTTCCATTTAATAATACTGCATCCTGTGTTTCTGGAAATTCAGTCCTTCAGATAAATACGAAACATAAGTACTATGTTCCTTTAGTTGTTGAATAGGGAATGGATTCCCCTGCCATCACCCTAAACAAGTAGCACCCAGTTACTAAAATGGATCCAAACTATCCCTGACCTTCTTGTTTCTGGCAAACTTCTTGGGTTTAATTCCAGATGAATACCCAAATCATCCTCTCAACAGGAACACATCCTCTCACACACATACGCACATGAAGAAAGAAAAGCACTTTAAATGAGCGAAGTTTGGAGATCTCCTAGAATATCCAACAGTTCACAGGGGTTCCTACTACATACATGTATCCCTGGGTATATCCAGGCAAAGGCAACTGGTTTAGTGCACCCAGGGGGAGCATGCCAGAACAGGGGATAACATAAAATGAAAGCTGAGGATGTATATTTAAGCAGTCTACTCTAACAAAGGAACAACCATGAGCAAAGCAGCACGCTTCTAAGGCTTGAGTAGAGTAACAAGCTCTAGGTCGTTAGCAGAAACTTCTCCCACTGCTCTCATACATCTGTCCTACCTTTTTTGAAGGTAGAATCTACCTTTATCAAGGTTGGAGTCTGAATTTTGTCCTTTGTCTACCCTCTTGCTTGGAAGGGGATGAGAGGTGAATACACAACAGGCCCTTTTTCTCTCAACAGGATACCCACAGTTTAAAGACAAGACGTGGGAGCTCAGAAGACACATCCTGTCCTACGTTTCTGCATGAATTCACAGCTTTGGACACAAATGAGGAGCCTGAGGATTTCACATTGAAAATAAACAAGAGAAAAGACAGGAAAATAAAACTATCTATAGGTTCAACATGAAAGGTTGACATGAGAAAGTGAAGGTTTCTGTTCTGATTTTGTCTTTTTCTTTACTATGCTTAACTGTGAAATCATCATTGAATTCTCATTTTTATTATATAGTTTCTGCACAGAGTTGTTCACAGACTCCTTTAAAATCAGTGGATGAAAGGAAATATCAATCTTCTTTTTAAGAACTATTAATTTGAGATTAAACAGTGCTAAATGCTGAGCCCTGAACAAAAGGTTTAAGCACATGTAAGTCTTGCTGGAATAGAGGAACAGTGCCCAGCACTTTACAGGATCAGACTTGTGATTTGGGGTTTTAAAACCCCTAATTCCCTATCCTTTCCTTTCTCTTTTTAAATATATCTTGGTTACTAAGATCTTGCTTTTGTCAGATGAATTCCTTATATGAAACACTGAGGGACCTTCAGTCCTTGTGCAGGGATACATCAAGCAGCAGCCTACACTAGCGCAAGCTGTACCACCACCTTCTGACAGCAAATACTCAGACTTCATATTCTAAGCAAAGAACTATATGGTACAGAACTAATAATCAGCATACTCCTAAATATGTAAATGAAAAAGAATTTTTTGCTTTTTTCCTTCAAGACTGTAACAAAACTGTTCCCAAACACTTTTTTTTTTAATGTCATACAGTTAAGCATTTTCTTCCTTTAATTTTACCAGTGGATCATCTAGGCAATCAGAACTTATTTCCAGTATGTTTTACATTGTTTTTCTCTCCCTGTAGTTCCTCTCAGTTCACTGACCTTACTCAAGGTTTACAAATAGAAATAGGTGTTAGCAGAATCAGTGCTCAAGTATTTTTAATCAAATTATTTTGTAAGTAATAACACTTTCCAGGAGATAAGAGTTTTTAATACACAAAATGATAAAAAGTGCTGCGATTTCATTCTAATAGCCAAAGTAATTTATATAGAAAAACTAAAACAGCCTGTACTTGTAAAATTGTTCTATAATTTTGCCTTCTTAAGCAAATGCTTTGCATTTTAGGAATGTAGAGCAAATATGAAAGTACTCACTGAAAGAATAAGCTACCCCATTGTGAGACACGGAAACACTAAACAATATTAAACTAAATTATTTCTACACTGAAACCATAAATGCTAGATGAGGTCAGATTTTCTCAGTAAGATTTTCTTTCTTCTAAATTTGTAAGATTAGTTTGTCACATTGGGAATGCTGGAGAGGCATAGCAAAGATAAAAATGTTCTTTCAAATGTCTGTTGCTTATACAGCTTCTAAAAACTGAACTTCACAACTTAAACAGTCAGTGGGATCGAACTGAGCAATCGCCAGAGGTCCCTTCCAAATTCAGCTATTCCATGATTCTGTGAGTTACATGGGCTACTTTGTGGCAGTACAGTCTCTGCTGAGGGAGACCAACAATAAAAGTTTACACCATACTTCTGTCTGATAGACATTCTTATTCAAAAAGAGGATATATAAAAAATAATAAGGGCTTTGAAATACATATTATTTCCAGCAATAAGCCCTTAATATTCTCCTGCAAGAGGAAAAGAACAGATAAATATTCTCTCCCAGCCCTGACATGAACCAACAGCTACAGGCATGATGGAGAACAGAGCAAGAAAATTTCCCTGTCTTACCCTCCCACCATCCAGATACCTTTTTACAGAATCACAGAATCAATTAGGTTGGAAAAGACTTCCAAGATCAAGTCAAACCTTTGACCAATTACCACCTTCTCAACTAGCCAATGGCTCTAAGTTCCACATCAAGTCTTTCCTTAAACTCCTCCAGGGATGGTGACTCCACCACCTCCCAGAACATAGGATGTTAAACATTCTAATGTTTAACAACTCTTTTCATTAAGAAATTCCTCCTGATATCCAACCTGAACCTTCCCTGACACAGCTTAAGGCTATGTCCTCTCATCCTGTCACTTGTTACCTGGAAGAACAGGCTGATCCCCACCTGACTACAACCTCCTTTCAGGCAGTTGTAGAGAGTGATAAGGTCATCCCTGACCCTCCTCTTCTAGAAGTGGTGGGGCAAAAGGGGATGCTGCCATTCACTGTTTTGCCATCTATTTCTTTCCTTGTGGGTCCAATGTTAAGCTTTAATATTAAGCTCTGAAATGTCCTCCTTCAGTCTGCCATTTCATCGAGGTTTGTGTGTCAAAAAGCTTGTCTACTTTTTTTCAACTGCACTGTCTGATTTAACATCTATCTACAAGTCCCGTTAAACCCTTATCTTCAGCACTACTTTTTGTTTTGTGATCCCAGGTAACTCAGTCTTGTCAACAACATCTCTCACCTTGCTCTCCAGCCTTGTTTCAAACTATTTATGAATATTTTGGACGTTAAGAACCCTACTGCCCTGCTGCAAATCCATTTAGACTCCACTCGTGACCTCTCTCCACTGAGGGAACTAAATATTTATCCATATTCTCAATTTCTGATTTTTCAACCACTTAGATACCACAGAGCCTTTACTAAGGATCTTACTAAAAACCTTTACGAATCCCAGATGGATTACATTTTCATTCCTATTGCTGAAGGCTCCCTGCCTTTACAAAAGATATGCACTGGAGCAAGCAAGTTGAAATGACCCAAAACAGATCTTGGAGAGAGCTAAAAATCAAACGGAGAGAATGTCTAGGTGTTCCAGCGCTCCAGCTTGCGGACCCTGACCCTTCTCTGAACTGCACACAAATGTACCCTACACCAGCCACAAGCTCAGCAACTCTTTCACCCAGTAATACTTTTGACTCTTAACAGGTTTGAGCTCCTGACTCTTCCTCAATTCAATGTTTTTCTGCATTGTGTTACTGTGCTCCTGCAGAGAAACCCTGTTCTTCAGGACAGTTTCTACCAATGTGACCAGAGAAGACCTCTGATTTCTTTTATCTGCAGCTCCCTGGATAACAGTGCAACATTGCAAGATTCACATTTCCCATCTTGCATTTCAGTGCAAGATGCTTTGAAAGTCAGACCATTTTTTATCTACCTAAATGTAAGTGTGAGCATTAGACTATACAATCCCAGTCAGAAATTCAAGAAACATGTACTTAAATATTAAAATTAAAATTAAATATGATCTTGGTAGTTTGACAAAAAGGTTGCATTTAGCACCATGTTAATTTGGCTAAATCAAAATGTTCAGTAATGTAGAACCTATTCACGTTCTGAGATAAGGGAGTTCATTTACAAATCTATGTTTTGCAAGCTCAGTGTTATTGTTGTTATACAGTGTTGAAGTATAGTCTCTGAATTTATAGCACAAAACCTGTCAGAGCTAAACGAGTGTCTGGATGACACTCTCAGTGATAAGGTTTAGTTTAGGCAGTCCTGCGAGCAGCAGGGAGTTGGAATTGATGATCCTTACGGTTCTCTTCAAACTTGAGATATTCTATTATTCTATGATTCTAATATTGACACTGAACACTATTAAAGAAGCTAATTGATTTCTGTTTATTCATGTCAGTTTTTCTCTACACCCTTGTGTCTTTGTGCATAAGCTATCCAATTGGGGCAGGGTAGTATCCTGTGTTTTCAGACAAAACAGCACGAACATGACCAGAGTATTTATTTCTTTATTCTTTCGGTATTCATTATTTCAGCTGAAAAGCAATATCTCTATATCATAGTCTTCAGTCTGGATTTTTCAGCTGATTTTAAAAATCCAGGAAATTCAAGGTTTTATTGTTCAAGCATTAAAGAAATTCAATACTACCTTTAGTTAAGAAAAGAAAACTTAATCTAAATTAGTTTTATTGAAGTAATTTCTGCTTCACTGCTCATATTTATGACATTATGGGATATTATCAGTATGATAAATGCTTTTTATAGTGCTCATGTTTCAAATGAAATTAATTTTAGAAACTGCATCAAATTTCCTTCCTATTACTTGAAATCATGTCACTGCAGTACTTTGGATGACCCCCTGTGCATTCTGTGTTTCAATGTGTTTAGGTCTGTTTTCAATGTAACAAGAAGTCTGATTTTCAATTATATAGTATTTGGTCTTTTCAGAAATTTACAGCCTCTTTTCCCATATATATCAATTTAAATTACTCTTGAGAAGAAAGACACTAATACTAGAAGAAGCTGGAAATTGATGCAATAACACATAGGAAGATAACAGAAAGTTCTGTAAACAGCTTTGAAAGACCAAAAATGCATTTTTCCCAATCATGCCAGGCAGGAAGTTCTATTTAAAGCTCCCTGAATAGCCTTCACAGAATCACAGAATCATGGAATGGTTTGGGTTGCAAGGGACCTTAAAGATCATCTAGCTTCAACCTTGCTGTTATCGGCAAGGATACCTTCCACTAGACCAGCGTGCTCAAAATCGCATCCAACCTGGCCTTGAATGCTTCCAGGGATGGGGCATCCACAACTTATCCAGACAATCTCTTCCAGTGCCTCACCACCCCCACAGGAAAGACTTTCTTCCTCATATCTAATCCAAGCCTGTTCTTTTTCAGTTTGAAGCCATTCCACTTTGTCCCGTCACTACATGAATTATGAATTCAGAGCAGGAGAAAATATTTTAAGTAATTTCTGTCTTAAAGATTATGGTAAATAACAGTTTACATAAAACATATTTGGTGATGATGTTTCTCCTAGAGCTGCCATTTATGACAGACACACAGAGGAATCAAGATGAGATAACAAGAAAAGTAATACCATATTAGTGGTCCAGCAAAGTGACAAAAAAGCATCCAGTTACTTATCTTTTAAAATCTAAGGATAAATATTTGGTATAAGACCACGAGTACCAAAATCAAAAGTGAAGCAGTTCATGCTTTACTACTTTGCATAACTATAAAGAAGGGAGAAGGATATGCCAGCCAGTTCTGGATTGACAAAGAATCATAATCAAGGAACATACAGTATGTGAAAAGAGTCAAATATTCACATTTTCATTGCAGTTCAGTATATGTCAGTATATTTGTAGGAAATGTACTCATATTACCCCATGGCTGCTGGAAAGACAACTGAAGAAGAGAGTAAGGTGAAGTTAAAGAAAATGCAAGCTGTAAAACATGTTTTTCAAACACCCAGTTAGACAGGTAGATCTAAGACCTTTTAAGCACAGTTGATCTGTACCCAAATACCTGCATCAGTTCTTTGCTTTGTTGCAAAGCGCATCTCTGGAAGACTTGTATGAGATGCTGAAGCAATAGCATGTCAAGAGGATGTAAGGAAGAGTACGAAGAAAACTTTACTTCCTCTTGCTTTTTGCACCTATTTCCATAGTTTTGTTAAATTCATCAGCAGGTATAGAAAAAATAATTCTTTGGCCCTGGTAGGAAGAATGGCTAAGCCAGTTTCCAGAGGGGAATTATGTAACTCTCATTTAAATAGTTATCTTACATTCTCAGCAGAGGAGAAGGCAGTTGACTGATTCAGTATCTCAGCTGGCATTAGACTCACAGAATTATAGGAAGAAAATATTCCAAGGACACCTACCTTTCAATAAACCATTTATGCATTGCAGATAAGAAACACAAATAAACAAAGTTGAGACATGAGAGCATTACCTGAATCGTAACCTTGGCTTACTTCATCTGCTAGCTAATGGTCACAGATGGATATTCATGTTAAGGAACATCTCATAAGGACAGAGAGGGGATAGTGCCATAAAACTGACCTGAGAGTATTTACTGTAGAGGAGGAAGAAGGGGAGGGGGAAAGGGATACCACGTCCACAGAGTATTCTAATGGGCAAAGCAAAGGATTCTCCATGTGTATAGTAAGGTAACAGAAAAAACTATCATGCCAAGTCAATGATTGATACCTTCCTCCTTCTCCTGCTTTGAGAAAAACAAACATTTAATCAATGAACTTGTAAAAACCAAACTCCGACATGTTTCACAAAAGGGAGGAATAGCACTACCTGAATGAACTTCTATGGATTGTCCAGCCTAAGACATCAAATAAAAAAAAAAAATTACATGGTCTTTAAGTCTCAGTTGAAGTAAAAACTTCCCTACTGTTTCCTCACAATGGTGATGCACAACTGGTCTGCAGTACATTACCAGATTAAGTACTGCTTTTATAATAAGGAATAGTCCTACAGCAAAATCCATTTAAATCTGTGGGAATTACTACAGTGATTTCAGCAATCTTTGGATATGACACATCTTGCAACATCGATGCTTTAACTGGCAACAATTTGCACATTGCTGAAAAGGTAAAAATATGTTATTAATTGTATTCTCTATTCACGGCAGCATAAATAAATTCTGTGTATGTAACCCCCGAAAACCTTGATTAACCTTGCCTTACTGCAGATCCAGTCAACTGCTCACTGATGTCATGAAGGTTTGCATTGGGGCCTGAGTGCTTCAGTCACAGAGGGGGACAATGAATAGACATTCAATATTAAGGACAGTTGGGCTGAGATTTACAAACTGCTCTAAGACGTTTGGTCAAACAACAACAAAAGGATTGTTCAAAGCCTAACCAAGCAGTGACAAAACCATTTGGGAATCCCACAGAGCAAAGCTGATTTCAGTGAGAAGGGGTTTGAATTCCAGTCATGCACAGCAGCTCATGTGGGTCCTGCATAATTTATCTGTCTCGTATGGGTGACTTTAATGGTACTGCAACCTTCCAATTTAAAAAAAACATGCAAAATTATACTAAATGAATGACAGAGGGGTTAGCCAAATCTTGAGGAATACAAGTGTCACCTCCTTCCCAATCGCATGGCTGGTGCCTCTAAAATAGAAATGCTATCAAGTCTAATGTCCACTATGCAAGACAAAATTGGTGAGGGTAACATTGATGACTAGTCTTGATACCAGCCTAGTCTAATCCCTGCAGTGCAGCAGTGAGATGTGGGGGGTATTATTGTTAGTTCCCACCCACGCATCAGATCTGAAACTCCCACCAGTAAACACGATTCAGGAAGACTGTTCCCCACCAACGTTCACATTACATAAAGACTTCGACTACATCAAAATGAGAACAGTAACACTTTTCCCCTGCATCTCAGACTCACAGATTTTCACAAACAGAAAAACGTCCCTTTGATTTTAGTGGGTTTTTTCAAATTTTGATCACATTTTCTGACACCAAATCACTAAAAGGTCAAGTATGCACAGAGGACCACTTTCTAGAGCCAGTGCCCTGGGGTACTGGTTCCTCAGTGAGATGGATGGATGTGTGCTTCTGGTTTGTTTTTTGCAAAGCTGGTACACTGGTTTGACGTTGCCAGTAGGCACATCTTGCAGGGCTGCCTGTACCACCTGCGTCTCCACTGAGCCCTGCATCCAAGGCATGTATGAGTGTGTCACTCTTTGCACAGAAGAGGGAAATCAGGGGTGGCACAAGCAGCCAACCTGATGGGTCCAGCTGCAGCACAGAGCAACCACCAAGGAGCACTCGAGTGCCTCTTTGGAGGAGGCAGGCACATGCAGTTCAGGCAATGATTCCCTCACAGTTTACTTTTTCTTTTAATGAACATCATCAAACAGACCCAGGCTTTTGTTTTAGAGAGATTCCTCTTGCCATCTGAGACAGGTTAAGGAAAAGAGAGTGTCTGCAGAGTACAAGAGGGGAAGAAAAGCAAGAAGAAAGGGAAGAGAAGTGGAGAGACGAGGATTTGTCCTATTCTTCGTCCTCAAGTAGTTTTTCTTTTGCTTGGTTAGTTTGGGCTTTTTTAAGAATTTCTGCATAACTTGTGTGCACATTTAAGTGCATTAGCACTTACACACCCTGGGTTGTATCGAGTCACCATTATGCCAGGCATTGTACCCATACATAAGGGTACCCATAACTCACTCGTCTAAAATCTGCTGAATCAAGCAAGACAAGACAGAAAATACATGGATTTAAAGAAATATTTTCACCTCCACTCTTCAGACAGGAAAAAAAAGACAAAGAGAAATCAAGAAACTTGACCAGGGCAAAGATTACCAGGAAAGAAATGTAAATCCACTGAATCCCTGAATCTGCATCTGCCCCTATTGTGACCAAAGCAGGGCTTGCACACTAGTCACTTCCAGCTATTTTTGATGCCTAACCATTTCCTTCTATCACCACAAAAAAGATCATTTTATCAGAGGTACTTTGTTTTTTCTGATATATTTGTTTCTTCATGTAATCAATGGTGCATTTAATAATATATTATCCATTAAAAAAATAAAAAGGAGTAACAAATTGTCAACAGTTGCAGACACTAAAAAGCCTCAGAATGGCTGAGAGCTTTTCTACAAAACAAGCAGGTATTTTTCAGTAAAGAATTCCACTTCACGGATGGCCAAAAGGATATTAGGCAATAAGACAAAGATTCACGTTACAGTAAGCCTTTTATGATGATAATTATCACGATACAGACTGAAAATCAAACAGGCTTGCAATAGAGCATGCAACTGAACACTGCCTTTTCTTCCTAGTTTTGCTTCAGATTATCTCTCTGATGATCTGCCAGGTGAGGGGACCCCCCTCACTGACTTTATCTGCAGGACTTTGCTTCTTTGATACTATGCAGTGTATACCATCAAGTACTGGACATAGAGATGTAATGCCTGGAAATCTAAAAACAAGCACAAATAATCACAGTGGATCAAGCAAAAATCCACCTGGCAAAATATGCCAAATTTAAGCAGATGTTGAGCAAAAGACTATAGAAACAGTAAAATATGGTGACCCTTCTCTTACTACATCCTTGCAGTTTCCAGCAATTAACTCTTTATCATCTTCTCTGAGTAAAGATTTTTAAAAATTATTGAATAGCCATCAGTTGATCTATGCTTTAGGAATTTGTTCACTCGACTTTTGAAACTCTTCTTTTTTTTTTTTTTTTTTTTGCTTCTGCAACATTCTGTGACACTAATACCACAACTTAATGGTAGCCTGTGTGAAAAAACGTCTTTTGATTTTTATGATCTCACTGCCTGATCATTTTATTGTGTAGAATAATACCGTGTTTACCACTATAAACCACTTAGACTGTACAGACCTCTGTCATACCACTCCCTCAGGCATATTTTTCTCGAAACTGGTGTCCAGGAGTTTATTTAGTGTTTCTTAATTTCACACCTCCTTCTATTCTAGTCCTTCTTCATTGTGTCTTGTCTAAGCCTAGAGCATCTTGTGATAGTATTTATTTTATAACACCAGTTTTCAAGGTGCGATAATGTAATTAAGTTCAAGGAAGCACACTGAACACAACATAATGAATTTGTATTGTTTATGTAAATTTTTTTGTGATGTTTTAAACAGAGTTTTAAGATGCAGCAAAGATTTTTAGCTAACAGTTCTCCTTAAGTGGAAAAATAGAGAACAATTTACGTATACAAGATTTAGAAGCTGTATATTGGGAAGTTCAAATCCTCTACTCTTCCAGATAAACTATCAAACCCTTCTGCAGAAGAACATACAAGCTGTTTTTAAAGCTCACATCACTGGCTCTGATGAGCTGGACCCACACTACAGACTTTCAGGATAAAAAGATACACATTTCCAGCTAAGAAATCCTACACAGGAGTACAGCAAATTGCTTTAAACACTTCCGTCCTCTGCTTAGCACACACCTGTAAGACATATCAGAGAACACACCATGGATGACCTCACTTTTGTATGGTAAATAAGGACAACAAAAGTCCCTAAGAAAGCTTAGTCCCAAACAGTATGAGGTGTATAAAACCAAAGTTACACACTGAAACAAGTAGTCACATTTACTGTTCAGTCAGTAAATGATAATGCATCAAAAAGAGGATGCATCCTAACTGTGCCCTCATAGTATAGATTCTATAGTTAAGGCTTTAAAATTTCACAGTATGAAAATGTATTGACAGTCATGCATTGGTTACTATTCTAGAAGATCCCCAGGAGATGGTATTTATTTAGGTAGAAAACTGTTTCCGAGCATAGCCTCATGGGAGACTCAGTACATCTCTTCCTGAGCTTCCCGAGGGGACAGCAGTCAGACAACCTCACTTCAGCATCCTGCAGTACAACACAAACAACATAATGCAGGACATTCACTCAGGACAAGCAGACAGCCACTGTCAGTGTCTCATTAGGCTGTCACAGGAAGTAAAGGCTTCACAGAGTGATATTAGTATTCCAGCCAACTTTTCTCTGCACATATTTATATGTATATTACTCAATACCAGAGGGAAACCCTTCTCCAAGGCCTTCTTTCCCCCAGCTTGCAGCACACAAACCCAGGTCCTGTGGCTAAGCCACAGGCCTGAGGCCATTCCATTTATAGACACTCTAGCCTTAAGTAAAATACACAGTATGTCGATTCAGTTAATAAAGCCAGGACCATAGATGGCTTTCTCTAGCACAGTATCTATATCCAGTTCACTGTGTCTCTTGTATTTAATAAATGCATTTAATATGAAAACAGCATCTAATTACTTTAAGTTGTCAAGGTTTGTGATTTCAGAGATAAAGGGAAAAGAACTCAAAAAACCTGAATTATTTAGCCATAAATTTCACTTCCATGATATCAAGTACTCCAAATTATAAGCCCAAATTTACTAAAATTATTAGGGAAATCATACATGTATACATAGGTACAAACAAATTCCAAAATCTTTTTTTTTTTTTTTTGCAAAATACATTTTTACATTTAATTTAGGTGTTTCATTTGGTCTTGCTTGAATGAGCATTTCTGCATACAGCTCTCCTAAAAATCAACCACACTTTCTGGAGAATTAAAACAAAAAATGAAACAGAAAAAGCCTTCATGGTCCTAAGGATCATTTCACTGTGAATTCAGTCAAATTTGTTGGCAAAAACCGGGAGGAGCTGGAAGACGTTGTGCAGCAGGAAAACTAGGACATAGTTGCCATCATGGAAACATGATGGGATGATTTGCACAACTTGAGTGTCTATAGACACTTCAGAAGGAACAGGCAAGGAAGAAGAGGCAGCGGGTTAGTCCTGTATGTTACAGAGCATTTTAATTGTCTGGAGCTAAATGATGGTGGTGATAGTGTTGTGTGTTTAGGGGCAAGAATCAAGGGGAAGGACAAGGCAGATATCATGGAGGGAGTCTGTTATAGACCACACAATCAGGATAAAGAGGCCAATGAAATATTCCAAAAGCAATTGGGAGAAGTCTCATAATCACTAGTCCCTGTTCTTGTGGGGGTTTTCGACTTACCAGATGTCTGCTGGAAATGCAACACAGTGGAGAGGAAACAGCCTAGGAGGCTCCTGGTGCATGTGGAAGAGGGTTAGTGAGCCAGCAGGGGAAAGTGTCCCACTGGATCTGTTGTTTGTGAAAGAAGGGCCAGTGGGTGATGTGATGACTGAAGGCCACCTTGGGCACAGTGATCACAAAATGATAAAGTTTTCAGTTCTTGAAAAATGAAGGAGAGGTACTAGCAGGACTGACACCTTGGACTTTAGGAGGGCAGACTTTGGCCTGTTTAGTAGACTGGTTCACAGTGTCCTTTGGGAGGCAGTTCTGAAGGGCAAAGGAGTCCAGGAAAGTTGAGCTTTCTTCAAGAGTGAAATCGTAAAGAAGCAGGAGGAGGCTGACCCCATATACCAAGAGATAAGCCAGTGGGAAAGAGGACCAAACTGATTAAACAGAGGTATTTGACTGGAACTCGGGGAAAAAGGAGAGTTTATGACCTTTGGAGGAAGGGACAGGCAACCCAGGAGGACTACAAGGACATCGTCAGGTTATAGACGGAGAAAATTAGAAGGCCCAAAGCCCACATAGAACATAATTGGGCTACTGCTATAAAAAAACAATAGAAAATTATTGTATAAATGCATCAGCAATAAAAAGAGGGCTAAGGGGAATCTCTATCCTTTACTGGATGCAGGGGGAAACATAATGACAAAGGACGAGGAAAAGTCTGAGGTATTAATGCCTTCTTTTCCTCAGTCTTTACTACTAAGACCAGTTGTCCTCAGGAAAAGCCCCTGAGCTGGAAGGCAGAGATGGTAGCAGAGTGAAGCCCCCATAATCCAAGGGGAAACGTTCAATAATCTGCTGCAGCACTTAGACACATGGCAATCTATGGGACCAGATAGAATTCACGCAAGGGTACTGAGGGAGCTGGTGGAAATGCTCAGCAAGATGCTTTCCATCATCATTACTCATGGTTAACTGGGGAGGTTCCAGGTGACTGGAGGTGAGTCAATATGACACTTATCCACAAGAAGGGCCAGAAAGAGGATATGGGGTAGTACAGGCCTGTCTGACCTCAGAAACAGAGAAAATCATGGAGTAGATCATCTTAGGTACCATCAAGCAGCACAAACAGAGCAACCAGGGGATCAGATCCAGCCAGCACGAATTTAGGAAAGACAGGTGCTGCTTGACTAACCTGACTGCCTTCTGTGATAATGTGTTCAATCTAGTGGATGAGGTAAAGGCTGAGTATTTTGTCTACCTGGACTTAGTAAAGCCAATGATACCGGCTCCCACAACATTCCTGGAGAATTCCACAGCATGCCTGGAGAAGCTGGCAGCTTTGACAGGTACACTCCTGGGTTAAAAAGTGTCTGGATGCCTGGGCCCAGAGAGTGGTGATGAATGGATTAAATCCATCTAGCAGCAGGTCACTAGTGGTGTTCCCCAGGGCTCAGTGTTGGAGCCAGTTCTGTTTAATATCTTCATCAATGATCCGGATGAGGGGATCAAGTGCACCCTCAGTAAGTTCACAGATGACATTAAGCTAGGTGGGAGTGCTGATCTGCTGGAGGGCAGGGAGGCTCTGCAGAGGGATCTGGACAGGCTGGATCAATGAGACAAGGCCAGTGGTATGAGGTTCAACAAGGCCAAGTGACGGGTCCTGCAATTTGATCACAACAACCCCACACAGCACTACAGGCCTCGGGAAAAGTGGCTGGAAAGCTGTCTGGCGGAAAAGGACCTTGGAGTGCTGGCTGGCAGCAGATGAACATGAGCCAGCAGTGTGCCCAGGTGGTCAAGAAGGCCAGTGGCATCTTGGCTTCCATCAGAAATAGTGCGGCCAGCAGGACCAAGGCAGTGATTGTCTCCCTGTACTCAGCACTCGTGAGGCCACACCTTGAAACCTGTGTCCAGTTCTGGGCCCCTCACTACAAGAAAGACATTGAGGTGCTAGAGTCCATCCAGAGGAGGGGACCTAAGCTGGTGAACAGTCTGGAGCACAAGTCTTATGAGGAACACCTGAAGGCACTGGAGTTGTTCAGCCTGAAGAAAGAAGGCTCAGGGAGGACCTTACCTGCTCTCTAGAACTAGTGTTAAGTTGCTGCCAGGGATTCAAGGTCTTTCCAGTGAAGCTAGTTAGAGGAAAACAGATTTAGGCAGAGTAGCTGGCAAAAGTGAGGACAAAGAGTGCATTCTCCAGCGATTTATCTATGCTGTTCATTAGCATCCATTCACCACCTCATATCTCAGCTCCTGAATGAAGATTTTATCTGTTTTCATCCAGTGTTGAGAAGCTTAGTTGAAAAAAGCTAGAGAAAATCGCTATTGTTGTTACTGTTGCTGGTTATTAGTGTTAATATTATTATTGCAATCATCTCTCTCTCTTAATAGTCCAAGGAAATTGTTCTGGGTCCACAAACAGACTTTGTGATGCCTGTAACTTCTGTTCCCAAAATTGTTCCCAAAGTGCTGGACAGCAGGCAAATATAGTGTGACTGTCTGGCTTTCCTCTTGAACATCCCATACTTGAGAGGAATGAATGCTTGAAAATTATTAGTGTGAGGGACAGAAAAGATATAAGCTACATCATGAGCATGGGCTATTATGTTTTTCATATTTAAGTAAAAGCAGATGTAAGCTATGAGAGGCTAATGGGGCATTACTTACAGAGTCTCAATGTAGCAAAACTAATGGAAACATTTTTTTTTTTAGCTATAAAACATAGTGTTTAAATGGAATTATACGGCAGAAGGAGTGTAGCCAGCATGGCGTTTTCTCCAGATGTTTGAACTCCAAGTTATCCTTTCCCCAGAAGTGGTGATTCACCTCTTCAGAGCTTTATTCCCTGTACCTATGTCAGCAGTATGTGAACACCTTCACAGCTTCTTTTTTGTTTCTGCAAGTGGTAGGTTTGAGGGGAAAAGGACTATTTGGACTAGGAAAAGGCATTTATTTTCCCTTGGATAGAATGTGGCAAATTTCCATCCTATGCCTTCTTTTCTCTGCAAGGAGAGGAGTAGAAGTCAAATATCAGTTTATTAGCACTCACTATGCTCACTACTGTCTCAGGCTGGGACCTCTGCCAGAAATAGAGGCATTACGATTAAATGAGAGGAACACCGTTCACCACAAGAAACCCAACCCCTTCTCAAGCTTGCAGATATAGAATCATAGAATCGTTTAGGTTGGAACAGACCTTTAAGATAATCAGTTCTAACCATTAACCCAGCTCTGCCAAGTACACCATTAAACCATGTCCTTAAGTGCCACACTCACACATCTTTTAAATACCTCCAGGGATGGTGACTCAACCATTTCCCTGGGCAGCCTGTTCTGATGCTTTAAAACATTTTCACTGAAGAAACTGTTCGTTACAACCAATCTGTAACTCCCTTGGTGGAACTTAAGGCCATTTCCTCTTGTCCTGTCACTTGCTACCTTGGAGAAGAGATAGACCCCCACCTCACTGCTTTCAGGTAGCCCCCAGAAAGGGCAGAGAAGCTCCACCCCTTGCTCTCCCAGGGGAATCCTTATTGGGATGCTGGTTCCAGACTCACGCACAGAGATACCTCCCAACACGCCACCCTGAGTGAATTTGCTCCTTTGCACAAAGGACCTGAGTAATTCTCCAACTGTAAATGAAAAAAGCAAAGTTATTCTTAAAAGAACTGATTTCACTGGACTTTTTTAAGGAAAGCATTGCTCTCTTTATGTGGCATTTCCCCTTTAAACTGAAGGAGAAAAATGAAGTATTTCCATAAAGGGTAATAAGTGAGAACTATCTTGGGCATGACTTACATACCCAGTGGCCATTTACACACAGGTTTACCAAAACCCTTAGTTGATTATTTACTTGTTCTGCTATCACACTAACGATTTCCTTTCTTATTAAAGAGGTGTACTCATACCAAGCACTCTGACTAGCACGAGGCCGGTCTGGATACCTTCGTAAATATTAAGGTTGACAGATGTGGCCATCAGCTTTTTGCCCATTATAATAAATAGTCTGAAAAAAAGGCAGTCTTTATAGATTTTCCTTTTCTTCAGCTGCCACCCATCAGCTACTGACTTCACACAGAACTAACTGAAGTCACTGCACTGTCACAGCCCTCATCCTTCAGAGAGTGAAGAAAACTGTGCACAAGGTAAGAGCTAGTGCAAGGCTAAGACCTGGGTGAGTACAACAGTCACAATACAGTTAGAACACAGACAATATTTCAGTACAAGACCCAATACAGTACACAATATACGATCAATATTGCCAGTAATTTATCCCGGTTCAACAAAGCACCCAAGTCAGTTAAGTACAAATCAGGAAAGCTTTGCAAGTGCAATGAACCAGGCCTTGTTTTTATCCTTAGCACAGCAACAGCGTTCAGCGACACTGCCTGTGATACCACTTTCTTTCAAAAAAAAATAAAAAATAGCACCAAATAGAAAGCACTGTCAGATGACACTTTTTATGAGACTTACAGGCTACTGTTCCATGACTATTTACGCCACAACAACAAGACATTTTGCTGAGTAGGAACAGATAAAGTCAGGTTTAACTCTAACCATCAGCCAGGTATCTGTATCTTTTCATGTCCAGCTTGAATCCCTACAAACTCTAGGTAAGGAATCTGTGAATCACAGGAAACTGTGATTTACCCGTTTTGTTTGGTTGGTTTGTTTTGTTTGTTTTGACCAAGAAGCAGAATTTGTCACCTGACGGAGAAGTCACTGGGAAAAAGTCATTAATGTAATGTCGTCCCTTCTGTCCCAGTGAATACATTCCTGTTCTTGTGATTAATAACCAGGCCTACAGGAAATACAGTAATCTAATTCCCACTTGTTAAAAATTTACCAGGCATCATAAGGTCATTTAAAAGAGAGTTTGAAGATTGGTTTATTTTTTGAGAAATAAAAACAATCCTCAAAGGCATCTGGAATTCAATAATGTCATAAGAAGCCATTAATTGTAGAGCAATTTAATCAAAAATTTGTTTGCTTCAAGGTTAAACACCAAGAAATATATTCTATCCCGTGAATTACATTATAATATACTTACTTGGTGACTTCAGTTGCCAATCTTTTAAGTCACTTTTCAGTTATTAATTTTACATTGCAACTCTTCCCTACTTCAGTTAAATATGATTTAATTAAAACTAACACTAAGAGGTTAAAAATTCAGATAATTAAAGTTATACACTTCACAAAGTAAACAATATTTATAAGAAGCATTTTCTTTTGGATGAAACTTTTTTAATACTTGCAGAATAATTGATGTTGGCAGAATTTTGATATCAGTAGACCTCTAGTGGCTATTACAGTAATTGATGATTACATTACTTTTTAAAAAAACAAATATACTCTTCAGAAAACAAAACAGGAAAAACTCCACTGAAGCAAAACTGCAGGAAAATGTTATTAGAGTTATTAACCCATAATAAATGCCTTATTTCACAACTATTATCCAACAAATATATAGAGGCCTGGTTCTCACTGGTTTTAATAAAATTACACAGCTAATTACCTTTGCAAATGTAGTCATCAAAACCCAAATCTGAATCAGCAGTGGATGTTTTAAAATCTTCTGAGGTTAATCCATAAATATTTGCCAAACACTCTGAGGGAGCTATTTACAGGTCAAGTCTTAAAAGGGACAGGAAAGCACTTCTCTTCCCAGCAAGGGCAGGTGCTCTCACCCTGTCCCTGCACCATCCCTCCTCACCCTGATGCCTGCAGGGAAAGACCTCAGACCTAAAAGTCAGAAACAGCCTGCAGCGGCCTTGGGACAGTCCCCAGTCTGGAGTGGGAGCTGTGCGACAGGAGAACATTGTCACATGGTATAGCTAGCCATGACTCTAAGCTAGTCATACATAGAGTCAGTCACTGCCAGTATTTGGTAAATCCATTTTAATGATTTTTCATTCTTTTTGGCTAAACTGTCACATTTCAGTGCCTATCAGCAAGTAGAAAATAGATAGGATCCCCTGTAATGATTTAGTAAAGGAACCAGCAAAGGGCAAGACTTGATGACCTTGGAAAAATCAGTCTACATTAGCTTGATGCAATCTCAAAGACAGAGATTTGATGCCTAAATAAGGGACATGCAACCCTAAAGTTGAAGCCTTTGCTCATTTAATTTGCTTATTTAAAGTTTTTGTCATTACATTACCTTTCCCCACATGATCTGAAATGCAGTTAAGGAGTCTGAGTATACATTTACCATTTTTATCTTTCGCACACTCTTCAATATGAAAGGATCAGACTTTCCACAAAATACAGAAAGGCAAAGAGGAAAATCTATACAAATGTATCTGAATATTAGCCATCTTATCCTTGCCCATGTGACTAGTTAAAAGGCTTTTGTGATATTTAGGACTAACAGACACTTAATGGGTTTTCCAGATGGTATTAACTATCTTTTTCTCTAAAGGAATCCAAAGGGAATCAAGGGGGTTTATCTCCTAAGGAGATACACTTAGACTCATACAGTATTAGTAAGAAAGCAGTATGAAAATCAAATTCTCATTTCATGAGGGCCTCCCACTTGCCCATTTAAGAGGCAACACTTTGGTTAGTTTGTGCATACTATTTCTTTCAGATATACTTTAGATTCAGAGTAGCTGTCTTCCTCACATACTGCTGCATCTTCACAGAACTACTAAATTAAAAGAACTCTGCTCAAAGCCAAAATTGTTCAACAGATTTTTGTGTGACCTCCTTCATATGATGGTGGCAAAAAATGATAAATCATATGTACAATCAGAAAAGTCAATTCTTATTTAAAAAAACAATAATGAAATCTACTATGCACAAAATCTACTGCCTTTTGATGGACCTTTGTGCCAAGGTGACTTTCACAACTTAATTGCCACAAAAATGTAACTCTGCACCACCTGTGTAGGTTTAGAAATTAAACAGTATATAGAAAATATCATCTATTTATAACCTTGCACATACTTGTGTATACTAAGACAGAAAACACAACACTCTCAAGAAGCTGAACCTTTAACATGCCACAGGATTTTAAAAAAGAATTGAAGGTCTACATAATTAAAGGCAGATTATTTGAATGAAAGAGACTCTGTGAAAATGATTCCAAAGAGATATGAGCACACACAAGGAAATGCAGTGATGTAAAATGTGCAAAAATCTCTCCCCTAGAGGAATGTCTTCCAGCACACACTCATTGAAGCTGTTCTTGATTGATTATCACAGGCTGAGCAATACAAAAAGAATAAGTTTAAAACATTTTGCAGCTAAGCATTCACACTTCTAAAAAGTTCAGCAGATGATCTCTTGGCAGTCAATGTCCAATAGTTGTCTATTCAGATAGATGGCTGTTCAGTATCAAATCAACTCTTTGCCAAAGTTTGTTGCCAAACTTGTTAATGACAAGTTTAGCTGGGCAACCTGGATAACACTGGAAGCAATATTACTCTGCAGAAACTTTCTGTGCTGTATGCCAGCAGAGATAACCTGCCATTGCAAGGTTGGTAGAGCAATGCAAAGTGACATGTTTTGGGTTTTTTAATACAAAAAGAGCACAGGTGATTTTGTTAATTTATTTACAATGATTCTCTGCATTGCTGAACACACATCTACAAATTGGAAACTGAAAAGTAAGTTAGGAGAGACTGCGGTAGCTGCACCTGTTTAGGCTAAAGAAGAGAAGACTGAGAAGGGATCTCATCAATATGCACAAATATCTCAAATATCTCAAAGGCAAGTCCCAAAAGGATGGTGCCAGACTCCTTTCAGTGGTGCCCAGAGACGGGACAAGGACAGTAACAGCCATAAACTAAACGACAAGGAATTCCACCTCAACATGAGGAAGAACTTCATATTGAGGGTGGCAGAGCACTAGAATAGGCTGCCCAGGAGGGTCATGGAGTCTCCCCCTCTGGAGAAATTCAAAACCAACTTGGACATATTCCTTTGTAACCTTCTCTAGATGACTCTGCCTTGGCAGGGGAGTTGGACTAAATGATCTCCAGAGGTTCCTCCCAGCATTAAGTATCCTATGATTCTGTGATTTCCAGTACACTTCTCAGGATATCATGGAAGTGCACTGTTTATTATTATTTAATCTCTATTAAAACAGTATGTTCCTTTCTCCTCCAAACCCAGGAAGCATATTGTGCATAAATGAGAGGTGCTTACTGCTCAGAGGATTCTTGACACATCCTGCCAAGACAAACGTTCATTCAATCAGCTAAAATTCCTCTTCCTTACCCTGCTTCTTCACGGCTTTCTCAGAAGCTGGGGAGAGACAGCCTTCCTGGACAACCTTCAGCTCTTCCTGTATGTTCTTGGTTACAGTCTCTTTGGAAACAGAGCAGTGAGAACTTGCACAATAGGGAATAGCTTCATTTAACTGTGCAACTAAGCACACAAGTGCCTCCACCTCAGTATGAAGTCAACATGAAGTGGCAAATTCAATGCAAAGGGATTAAGTCTGAGCCCCCTTCCATATGTGTTTGAATTAGTCCTGAAATGGAACAAGAAGGGTCAGAGTGTAAGCAGCTCCCATCTGAGGACTAATAATGAAAAGCTGTGTGTTTGAGGCATTTTCTGTGCTCAGCTGATCCTGAGGGGACTCCAGCCCAAGGCAGACCCTGCAGCAGACTGAAGATCTGGTGTCAGAGTAACTGGTGAAACTATCCACTACTGTTTCTGCTACCAAAATCCTCTGCATGTTGCAGGGTTCGTCAGAACTTTTCGATTCAGTTAAAACTGATTTGGGCTAAATATACAGATGTTCAGTCCATGAGGCCCCAATACGAGCTAATAAAGACCGTGAACCTGGCTTAAATATCACATACATGTATTTTTTTAAACAAGTACTTTAAAGGCTTCGTTAATGACATGTTTAAAGCAAAGAAAAAAGGAACTCACGGGCTTTTTATGGATTAGGCAAAGCTTGCTTACACTGGATTTATATAAGGAGAAACCCAAAAGCAAGGCCTCAGCCCTACCTTGAAAACATTAGCATTTCACAGCTTCCCTACAGCTTTTTATGTAATTATGTCATGCAGTCAACGAGCTCCTACCAGAGAGAAAGCTTCTAGTCTATCCTTCCTGCAGAAATGTGTCACCAAAAGTGCCTGTCACACTTCAGACTGAGCTGTATCAGGCAGAAAAAAAAGGCTCCTACTTCAGCTACCTTCGGCCAATCCATATGTTCTACTCATTCTTATATTTGGCATGTTTAGAGAATCTAATTTAGAGTAGTAAAGACTATCTCACAAGGTGTAGGTGGATCTTAAAATATCCTCCAGATTTCTGGCTTAGTGTAAAAGCTGTTCCTCTTTAATATCAAAGGAGTGGATTTATTGAAAGAAAAAAATATTATGTATACAGTCAGTGCTGAATCAGTGTGAACATCCAAGGAAAAAAACAAATACAGTTTTCAGTGTTCAGGGCCAAAAACATCCTTTCCTTTCAAAAACCGGTCACATTTCATTAAAGTGTATTTCAGATTTAGAGGGCTTTTTTTTTTTCCCACTAATTCTACAGCTCCTTCCCATCAGACTTTGTAGTTGCCAAAAATCCGCCATCATCTCTGTTCACCATCATGAAAGGAATATGACAGTAACATCCTCTCTTTTTTTGACTCATTCACCAGAGTTCCTGGACATATTACTTACCCCAGCCACCCATAAATTCCAGCATCACAAAATTGGAAACCCAATTTATTAAACCACATTGTTTTGACTATTTTGTTTTCTTTATTTCACAGTCTGCAAGGCAGGTTCTGGCCTTCAGTCATACTGCTTACAAATTCTGATATCTCCAGCTTCTAAATAATACATATATTGCTGTGACACAAGGCAACAGACATTCTTCTTTTGTCCAAGTCCCTTCTTCTGACAGAAGACCCATCCTCTGTCCTTGTCTCATTTCCCCAGCTCCACTAACCTTCTGATTTAACTAGGGAGATGGGAGAGTAACCTTTCTGAGCCGTACTATCTCTGCTAATCGCTCTAAACCTTCTGGATTAATGATACTCTGAGTCACTGGAAAAGGCTGTCACTCTTGTTGTATGGATGAGTACATTTAACAAAAATGATATTACTCCTCCAAATGCTCCCAATTAAAAATGCTTCCTTTAGTACCACTACTTTGAACAATAAAACTACTGAATTAGACCTTCAGTAAAAAATGCATAGGCAGACACACTCAGATTGCTTTGAAAAGATACTCCACATGCAGAGGGTGGGTGGAAGAGGTGACAGCGTCTCTTCCGGAATGCAGACAACATAATAAGGCACGTCATTTTTGTCATGTTACTGACTTTCTCGTATTCCAAAACAGATTTTGTTGTATTGAAATCACGCAGGCGTTTACCACAAACGTCAGTGTGGTTTCTTCACCACTTGAAGGTGAAAATAGATAGCAGGTGGACATCAGCAGGTTTGCTTTGTTACCACTGCACTTTGGACTGATAATTGTGCCTAATAATTAGTAAAGTTAAGATCATATTTTTCATGCTTACAGGGATGCACTGACAACTATCAACTATCACAGAAAGCAATACTGCAGACAGAAAATAATAGTTCTTTTTAAAAAAGGTCAGAACCTCATTTGCTATAAACCAGTGTAAGCCCACTGAGAATGTGATGCAAGATATCCAAATTTACCTGTGCTGATGTTTTCCTTTCACACACTGGCAAGTTATGCTCTTTAAAACAGCCTCTTTGAGGAGTGACTAGAAGAGAACTAGCAAACCTTCACCAAGAGCAGTGGTTTCAAAGAGTGGCAGAAGAGTGCTCTTCTCCTGGTCCTTCTCTGCAGGATTCAGAGGTCTATACCACTTATGCCTCTGCCAAGCCCATCATTACTGACTTTCTTCCTGTCTGTCAGACAACTCTTCAGAAAAGTGTTTTTCCTTGCTGCTAAAACTGATTTTCTCAGCTCATACTCAGAATCCAAGCCAGAAACCAGCATGAAGAAAACTTACCTTTCCTTTTGCTCTACACCAGTCCACTGTCATGAAAGTACATGCCTTTCAAACACCAGCACCCCTTCCTTTACTACCATTCTCCTCTCCCATGACATAGTTTCAGCTGGCAAACTAGCAAAGATGAAGTATTGATGAGAAGTATTTCAGACTTCCTTAGACTGAGAACCAAGGATTATTATGAAAACTGTTTCTCTACTGCCAAAACCCACACGTTAGAGAAAAAAAATCCCTCAGCATTCTTCCTCAATAACTACATGAACTTGTGAAAAAAACTGTTCCTTATCACCTGACACCAATGCAGAAAGCTTTTTACTCCACAATTCATTTCTTTCTCAAGCTGTCTTGCTGTTTAAATGATACAGGAAAAAAAGGCTTTTAACAAAAGAGGCAGACAAATGAAAGGTGGTAGGAGGAAGGAAGCACCTCCTGATCATCTTCCAGTAATAAGAACATCCAGCTTTAAATTATTCAACCCACTCTTCAATTTTAGGACCATTCAAGATGCTACCTTACTGGCTGCCCAAACAGGCATGGCAGCAAAAAAATCTTCCACCTGCAATGATCCAGAAATCTCCTTTCTTTTTTTGTCAGAAGCCTTATAAGCTGCACTGTATTAGTTCTCACCTTGATTATGGCAATCACAGAAATAAAGGGTGGTTTAGGTTGGAAGGGATCTCAAAGGTCAATCTATTTTCAACCCCCTGCATGGGCAGGGACACCTTCCACCAACCCAGGTTACTCGAAGGGTATATTGTCCAGAAAGTTCTTTTCTTCCATTTTAGGCAACAGTCTCCTGAAGGCTCTTCATTGGTTGATTTCATTCTTAAATACAGTGACTGGCTGTGTCCACAGAGGTACAGCCAATGGCTTAGTGTCAAAGTGGACATTGAGCAACAAGTGGTAACAAGTGGCATCACTCAAGGGTCCATACTGGGACCCTTGGATATCTTGGATATCGGATATCTTCATCAACAACATAGTCAAAGTTTGCTGACATCAAACTCAGTATGGAAGTGGACACTCCAGAAGGGAGAGCCATGATGCAGGAAGTCCTGGATAGGTTGGAATAGTAGGCTAACAGGAACCTTATGAAGTTGAACAGGGACAAGTGTAAGCTCTTGCACCTGGGAAAATATAATCCAGGAGTACAGCACAGTCTGGGATATAACCAGTTAGGGATCAGCTCTGTAGAACCTGGGGGTCCTGGTGGACAACAAGTTCAATATGAGTGAGCAGTGTGCTGCTACAGCACAGAAAGCCAACAGGATGCTGGGTTGCATCAACAAGAGCATCACCAGCAGAGATGTTCTCTACTCAGTGCCTGTCAGGCCACACTTGGAATACTGTGTGGTCCTCACTATAGAAAAAAGAAGTGGACAGGCTGAAGAAGGTACAGAGAAGGGCCACAGAGATGATCAAATGACTGGGAAGCCTGCTGTGTGAGGAAAGGCTAAAGGAACTGAGTTTGTTCAGTCTTGAGAAAAGGAGGCTTAGGGGAGACCTTGTTGCCATGTTCCAGTATTTAAAGAGTGGCTACAAAGAAGATGAAGACTCTTTTTTATGAAGAGTCACATGGAAAAGATGAGAGAAAATGGGTACAAGTTACTTCTGAGGAGATTCTTATTAGATATAAGAGAAAAAATTTTTACAATTATGACAATCAGCTATTGAAGTAACTCAGATCAGTTGAACAGGGTGCTGAGCCATGTTGTCTAGACTACGCTTTTGCCAGGAAAGGTTGGACCAGATGGTTCTTGAGGCCCCCTTCCAACCCGGTATTCTACGATTTTACGATTCTCAGAGATTCAAAATGTATACTGCTCTGGTTGAATTTAGCCTTCGCAAAATTGCCTCTTTAGAAATTCAGGCCCATGGTATTTCTGAGCTCTCAGATATAATCTCTAATTAGAGTACAGTAAAATGTATCATCTGCCTAATAACAGATTCCCATGCCATAAAGGTCTACCTCTCAAGTGATCAGTTCACTTTATGTAGAAATAGACATCTATATAAAGATACATATATATATATCATAAGAGAAAAATAGATTTATAAATATGTTTATAAAACCTACAAATAGAAAAATCTATTCATAGGACCAGATACATCTCTGTAAACTTGAATTAGATTTGTGTTTATTCCATATTGTGTAACAAAATATAAAACAGGGCCAACATACAACTCAATGCTAACCTTATTTTTAATAAATGCTGCTGAAAAAATAACCTTGGCAAGTTCAATCTCAGCTACTCCCTAAGCAGCCTTCATAACCCTCTACTCTCTGGATTTTTCCTCAGAACTGATTTCTCTTCATATCTGTGTGTACAGACAGGGAGAAACAAATAGAAAGGCATCCACCACATACTCATATAGAAAAGCAGAATAAATAAAATTTTCCTGCCTAGAAGGGTGCTGAAGTGGGACAGTTTTCACTCTGAGTAGGAGTAATGGAGGAGTCAGAAGAATGGTTTTCTCCTCGTTTTTTCATTCAGGTTTGAAGTGTAGACAATTGCAGTATTCCCAAGAGAAGAGTTAGTCAGACAGCATGGGTGACTAGATTTCTTCCTGACCCACAAGACAGGAATATCTCTAAAGAAACTCTTTATTATCTGCTCTCTCACTCATACATGTGTACTTGATGATCAGTTAGTCTTGGAGTTTTTCTGGCCAGTCTGCTTATGCCCAGGCATCAGTGAGATCACAGGTAATTTGTCGGGGTTTTGAAGTTGTTAACTCACTTGCCTATCATTGGTTTCTGTGTTGCCATAGTTATTATATTGTCTCCTTGCATTGGCTGGCTGAGTGGCCAATCCCCTGCTCTCTCCAACAGCCTTTAAAGGCTGTGGGAAATTTGAATAAATCTCTCTTCACTGCTGGACTCCCTGCTGCATGGTCTCTGTCTCCTGGCATAGGTGCCTCCGCCTCCTGCCCCTGCCATGAGGGACGGGAGGCGGGGGGGTGATCTCAGCCCTGGAAACCTTCACAGAACAGCCGGGAGAAACCCCTCTGGAAACCCCTCTAAATACAACAGTAACTCAGGGTCCTACAACCTACTTCAATTAAGAAGCAAAGGGCTACTGTTCTATTAAAGCAAGCTCGTTTGGTGGGCCACGTGCCTGATTTGGGACATCCCTGTTGTTCAGGACTCAAGGAAAAAGCATGAAGCTGAGTCGAGGAGGTTTAGGTTAGATATCAGGAAAGGGGTTTTCAGCCAGAGGGTGGTTGAGCACTGGAACCCAGGGAAGTGGTTACAGCATCAATACTGTCAGAGTTTTAAAAGTATTTGCATAATGCTCTCAGGTACATGGTGTGATTCATGAGGTGTCCTGTGCAAGGCCAGGAGTTGGACTCCATGATCCTGATGGGTCCCTTCCAAATCAGCATATTCTACAATTCTATGAACTGGACTACTCAAAACCAGGCATTACACTGGAAGGGGGTTCAAGAAACAGAAAAAAACGAATAGACCACCACTACCCACGCAAGTAAATTACCCATGCAGTATAAGTTCTTCTTAAAAGAATCTGTTCTGCGTGGCCATGGCAGTGTGGGAGTTACCTGTAAAAGGCTAGAAGGCTGAGAGTGTATGCAGTTTACAAGGTGGTAAAGAATTATTTTTCAGAAAAATAGTAGTTTTACTACATTTACCCTTTCCTTTGAAAAGCTGCATTTAAGTAAGCGTCCACTGAAATCAATGCTTTACAACACCATCAGAGATAATTAAGTTCAAGAATCACCATGGAACACACTTCCTGAAATTACTGTGAAAAGCTTGGCCAGGCTGTCATTTCACTCTTTGAAATCTACCTGTGTCACACGCCTTTTAATGCTGTCACCACCATTTCCTCATCTCCTTGAGCAAGCAATCATTTTAAGCCTCTTTTTTTCTCCCCTTAGGGAACGAAGGGAAGTACACTACTGAGTAACTGATTCGGAGAAGACAAAAATGTTTCTCCTTGCTAACAGGCTTTACAGTATCTATGCCATTAATTAAAATAGGGCATATTTACGGAAGATACAATAATATGTACAACTGCAAGTCTATGACCACAGATGTACAGAAACAACCAGGGAATATAAGCCTGCTCCAGGAATGTGAAATGAACAGTTCCTAGAGAGCACACATAATTGCAGAAATGTAGCAGAAAGAAGAAATGAAGAAACAGCAACAGAGCTTGGCTAACTCACTGAATTAAAGCTTATCATCTCTGCATAAACTGCACTGATGGTTTAATCAGAGTCAGTAATTTCAGCACCCACATTAACTACTTCAGGATTCATTCAACTATACAGAACCTATTATGAAAACATGAAGGATGAAAGCTTGTCTCCACTGGAGTCCACAGAAATTCTTATGATTGATTTCAGTAAGGTTTTCCTTGCGTTCGTGTATTTTGGACATGATCATGCTGGATAAAATTTCTGAAAACCAAGTCACCAAAAGTCAAAGCTCTTTCAAACTTTTTATACAAATACAGTACTTGTACAGTTACCTCAGAGGGATATCTTTTAAAAGTTACCAATTGCTTTTAAATAGACAGAAGTCCTAGAAGATGCATGCAGACCTGTAAACTATTCAAAGAATATTAATAGATTCTTTATACACACGCAAGGACCCCTTTTTAAAAACCAATTTTAAAGCACTGGTAGCTTCCATTTACTTTCTAGCTCTCCAGACCACTCTGCTGCTCTCACTATTTGTACCACCTTCTTTTGAAGAGGACCTATTTCTTCTCTTTCAAGTAATTCACATTAGGAGTTCCACATCTTGTAGTTCTGTCTCTTCATTCTCTCTTTGACAGGTTGCAGTATCAGCTCCCTTCAGAATAACCATCCAAGAAACACTTAAATAGTGTGACATAGCAAACACACTGCATGTCTTTGCCAATTAAGTCGTTAAAATTTTAATACACTTCTTCCTGGAACAGTAACTTTGTGTAACTGAAATGTCATCTCTCTATTTTGTTTTTGCAGAGGAAAAACGTAAGTATTCCCTGCCTGTATCTCCTAATTTCTTTTCCAATCAAACCAGTAATACTTATCACACTTAAGATTAGAGTAGTCTGTTGATATCACGGTTTTATAACAGTTTTTCAAAGCACAGAATCAAATTTTCTAAGCAATTATTGCCCCAAAGTATCTATTACTGTTGCCTTATTTAAAAGCTGCTAGTGAACCACATGCATTTTTTCTGGTTTATGATCTTATTTAAATCTCCTTGCTAATATCTATGCTTATGTGAAATTCAAATTTCAGAGTACAAAAATCTTAGCATAGAGGTTTGAACTCCACATTCCAGTCAAAAGAAATTAAACTAATTTTACAAAAGTTTAACAGCAGGGACCCTGGACAGTTATT
Organism: Myiotriccus ornatus; assembly: GCA_036023395.1. Taxonomy (NCBI): domain Eukaryota; kingdom Metazoa; phylum Chordata; class Aves; order Passeriformes; family Tyrannidae; genus Myiotriccus; species Myiotriccus ornatus. The sequence continues at coordinate 109,267,822 of JAYRBT010000082.1, forward strand.
AACAAGGATGACTCTGCCTCCTGCTTAGGGAACAACTCTACACAATAAAGCACATGGGATATCAGGACAGCTAGAATTTCAGTAAAAGCAGTCACTAGCTCTTGGAGATGCATCAAACTGACTCCTTGATTCACGTCACAAGAAAAGAAGGTTGTGTAAACTCTGAAAGTAAACTGGAGCACTGAGGAAGGACTTTACACACAAAGATTCAACTATTCCCATAAGCAGAAACTTCTGTGTCAGGGGTGGACCAGAAGAGGCCTACAGAGAGTGGAGAGAGATGCACAAAAGCTGCAAGGAAGGCTCAGAAGAAGAGATCTGTCCAGAGGTCTCCTAGCAACTGCAGCTGCGCAGAACTGCTCGGGACCTAGCCATAAGGCCACAGCCTTGCAACCTCTGCAGATTCCCCTATCTGTGCCCCCAGACCACACCTTCCATTTCCTCCCTAACTCTCCCTACCCCTTGTAAGGCTGGACATATTCCCTGAGGCCAATGCCTCCATGTCCCCTTATCACAGAGCCCTGGGATTTGATGTTCCTAGCCGGGATCCTACTCTTTTTCCTAAAACTTCTGTGTTCCCCTGTATATAAGCTGTCTTCTTGTTTTAATAAACGCCATTTTGTGTCCTGTCTCCCATACGAAATGTGCCACTGGGTCTGTCGCGGGACAAACCCCCTCCCGCGATACTTCTGCAGTAGAGACTGTTCTCAAAGCAATCTTTCTCCTGGAAAGCCACATTCCAGCTGCAAGACTAGGGCCCTAATGAGTTGTTATCTGATGCAAATGGAGAAAAGCTTCTTGGAGTTGACTTAAGGCATTAATTTCCCTTCATTTCCATGCACCTAAGTCTGAAAATTGTACATTATATAAATTAGAATTCTTCCTATATGAAAGCTGTTATCTGAATTTATTCTACTGGTAATGCCAACCCTTACAGTTGAGATTCTGAACTGGTTTCTCAGCATCACACATAGTACAGCCAGCAAAGCCAATTAAATAGTGGGCTCTTCCACATCTTTTCGTAGAGTGGGTCTGAGTAGCTACCGAAGTCTGTCAGTCTGTCAGTCTGGAAGGGTGCTCCTTCAGCAATCAGAAGTGGTCAGTGTCCACCTGGCAGTGGAGAGACTGCCTGAGCCTCTCACGTCTCTCAGAAGGCTGTTAACAGGTCACCAAGTGCAAAATAAACTTGCAAAAGAATTAAGGTGTATTCTAATCTGTGTTGATGCTGCATTTAATTGTTCTTGTATCTATCTGTCCCCAGTTAACCTGCAAACCAGCACTTCTATCTTTCTCACAATAATCAGGCTATCAGTGTTCACAAATACTTAGAGGACACCACTGGAATTCAGCCTATCTTGAAATTTTCATTTCCTGTATCATTTCCTTCTTCCTGTTATTAAGAAATGCCAGAGATGGCACGTCCCTCTGCCTCCGAATAACAAATATGGTTACTATTTGGCAAAATTAAACCAATTATTTAAAAACACCACTTCAAAAATCTCAGGAAATATATATATATAACCACTTCATATGTGTTTAAATATTAAAAATCATTGTACTGCTGAAAAAGTACTACTCTCTTCTGGTAATCAAACTATTTGCATTTGGTTTTAAAAGTACTACTAATTTTAGACATTCAGAATTGCAAATATTTTATCAAACAAGAAATGCTTCAAAGAAATTTCCATTAAAAATATCTTTCACAAGACAGTCCAGTGTCTCCAGGGAATTTCCTCTTCAGAAAAAAAAAAAAATTAATAGCTTCCTTAATTAAAATATAACACAGTGAATAATCAATGGCTAAATTTAATTTTCTTTAAAGCACAGTTTTTTACATTCCTTTTACTGAAATAACAATGCTCTATTATATTATTCTATAACAAACAATAGGAAAAAAGAAAAAGGAGAGTCAATGCCTAGCAAGCATTTTAACAGCAGTTATGAAAAAAACCTCCACCTATACTGCTATACTGTAAGGAAGCAGACAAATTAAATCAAACAATCTGTGGACATAGCCCCTGCTAAGGTAAACTGGTACATATGAAAGGATAAACTGGATAAAGTGCCTGCACTGGAAAGCAAAACTATATCCCAGAAGCAGAATGTCCCTCCTTTATTTTGATGTTACAGAGAAATGGGAGGGAAAAGCCTGAGATATGCTAAGATACAGGAAAAGAACACATCAATCATAACCAACCAATGCTTTCAGAAATCCTGCTAAGCTTAGTTACAAGGACTGGCACATGGAAATCAAAACCAAACTGGGTCCCTTCAGTACCTGCATAAAGACGCAACAGTTTGGTCGGTTAGCATTATTGCCAAAGTGAGATATCTATTGTTAGAGGAACACCAGCACAACTCACAGATGCAAAAGAACACAGATCTGCAGCTAGCCTTTTCCACAGGTGTAGGCTTCACTTACTACTAGACTGCTGATGTAAAAATGAGTGGCTGTGAATAGAGTGAATGGTGTGCAAGCATTTTAGCATTACTCGTGAAAAGATAATTCTAATTTCTCAGCTATTATTGGCTGCAAGTATTCCCTGATGTAATTATGGAGTAATAGCTGAGAACTTGATTGTAACCAACAGTTAGTAGTTTGTTGCTAACAAGGCAAACATGACAAACAATTTTGAGGCAATTATTGTCATTACAAGCCACACTCAATTGTTCAAGGCAAGCGTAATAGAAAGTGACAGTTGTGCAGCTGGGAGGATGGTGCAGGAAACAAGATTGTTCTCTGGTCGCAACAGACCACTCAGGCTCTAACAGAGACTCTGCTCAATGCATAATTCATGTTTAATAATATTTTAGTCTCCAAAGCAAATTACAGTATAAGATAAGAAACAAACAGAGACATGTCAAGAAAAGAACACAAGTTACTATAAGATGGAAGAAGACACACAGAAGTAACATGGAGCAAGGAGGAGACATTCAGCACATCCAACTCACAAGATGCTTGCAACCAGCAAATGAAAATGCAGTAACTCTACATATTAAGTCAGTTGTAAAAGTAATTAATTTGCTATGCTTCAGTGAGATGGGTGCTCATGTCCAAATCCTGGTTTGTGAATCTTGTATGATTAAGTAGGTCCAGCAGGAAGGAAGGACAGAGCGTTCTCCACTGAGAAAAACTGAGGATTAATTCTTAACAAATTTAAGTTGCGTAGAGAGTCAAACGAAGATTTTCATCTCTCATACAATAGAAGTGCTTCATATATTAGCTCAGTATTCTGATGATGAAGCAAAAAGCAGCTGCCTCATCAGCAGCCAGTCCATTAAAATACTTGATTTGCTGAAAATTCTACCCAGCTCTCCTTAACGATGTTAAGGGCTGAAAGTTTCTAATGCAGCTGCAGGGACATTTCAAGCTCTTGCCCAGGCTCAACACAATTCATTGTGAATGACATTGTAGCACTGTTCAAGTGTCATTACAGTGTCACTCATAGTGCCTTTTGCACTGATAAGGTGTCATTTCTAAAGAAGCCATTAAAGCACCACTGAAACTAAATTTCTACAACTCTCTGGCTTTCTTGTTTTGTTTCACCATTTTCCTCCTGTCTTAAATCATAGAATCATAGAATGTTTTGGGTGGAAGGTACCTTCAAGATCATATAGTTCCAACAGCCCTGCCATGGGCAGGGACACCTTTCACTAGAATGAATTGGTTTATGCAAATAATAACATATCAAACCAAATCTGATGAGCTAAATCACCCCAGATGTAGTTCCAGTGAAGTAAAATAGCACTAGGTGCCAGGTTCTCAGGTACTCTTTGACTCTGCTTAGGTGAACACGGTATCGATTTTCTCAGACAGAGCAACATATTATAACTAACTCCCCATCTAAAGAAACCTCTGTGATTTTGACATCTGTAAGATAACACATAGACTTACTCAGAAACATATATATGTGAGACTGTGCTGTCTTCTGCTTTATTCAGTAACAAAGCTGGTGCTTGCAAAAGGTGACAGATCGACAGCTACAGAGACAGGAGACCTTTGCTTATCCTCAGAGCAGATTGCCGAGCAGATGAAGAAGAGACCTTCCTCGTTCTCTCTTGCCAGCTTGTCTCAGCCCTGGTCTTTGGGATGCAGTTCTTGCCCTCATTCAGCTTCTGCTGCCTATGTTCTATTTCCCAGAATAGGAGAAAGATAAAACCTGTTCATACAGGTAGGCTTTCCTCTTCAGGGAAATTAGAGTGAGATCACAAAAGACTATGCATAAGATGCTGTAATCCTAGTATTGCCTGGATGATACTGTATAGAAGCATAGAATAATTAAGGTTGGCAAAAACATCAAAGATCATTGAATCTGTACTCCTTTTCCACTGCCATGAGATAGGCAGGTATCTTAGACCTCTTTCAGAAAACTAATATTCATTGTTTCACTCTTAGTCATACGAAGTGATATTATTGCCCAAAATGTTGTGCATTTCAGTGGGTTGAGCAAGACTGGAAGGTCGGAATATAGCACAAAATTCAGTCGTATCTCTTGGTCCTCAATTGTCATTTTAAATGATCTGCCATTCTACCAAATTTTTTTTAAAAAGGTAATTATTGTTTTTCTATCCTCTTTATTAGGTAACATTCTTAATCAGCCCAAACCCTCAAACCCTCACTACTAAGCAAAAATCACCTTTTTCTTTGGAGTAAAAAGATATTAAATTTGTATGTTCAATGACTTCTATAATATATAAGCATAATAAGCAACTCTACCAGCATGAAAACTTTGTTGGTATGGATCTGTAGATTGCAAATAAAACCAATCAAGTCACAAAAAATCCCCCAAATGAAAAGGCTTTCTAAAAGTATATGAAGTTGCATGTAGGAAAACTGACAGGCTGTTTTTTATTTTAATGTTAATATGTTATTATTCTAATATTTAATATTTTAATAAGGCTATATGACTTTGTGTGGTAATTTCACTCTATCTCATATACCACAGAAATGTCAGGTGCTTTGTTTTGAAGACTAATGAAGTAAAGGTTTTAAGTAAAAGACACCTAAACTCTGCAAACAGTTCAGCTAATCCCTAGTGGGGCTTTACTGAAGTCAGGTGGACTTAGACCTCATACAAAACAAGCATATTTCTAAAACTTTTCAGTGCTTGAACAGAAATTAAAAGCACAATACCTAATGATGTAAATTGCTTTTTTAAATTAATGTAAAATAACATTTCCACTGAAAAGTATTCATTACCAACAAAAAGGTTGCCATGGATTTAGTGCTAGGAATCATCTGCTCTCTTGTTAGCTTTTTTACCACTCGCTCAAGATCAAGAGAAGGGCCAATACGTAGGCAACAACAGAAACAATTTACTCCACTATGCTCCTTCACCAATCTGTCTTCACTTTGGCCTGGAGTTTGTATTTGAACTCAAATATCTTGCACTTAAATTGCTTTGAGAAAAAGAAAAGTCAGTGTTTTAAAACAGGGAGTTCAGATTACAGTGGAATAAAGACAAAAGCAGAACCAAGTATGACAGTACAACCAGTTCAGAATGGGAAGATGGATTAAATACTTGGTTGGACTTAGTCCAGAGAGGTAAACCAACAGCAAGTCTGCACTCTTGCACAGACACTCAGTTGTGACAACTTAATCAGCTAATGTTACTTGTTTCTGGTGAAGCTGTTGTGTAAGGATTATAGCTTCAATGCAGAAAACAGGAGTTTAGACGACTGACTCCAGTACTTGTATCTGCCACGAACACCAAATGCGTGAAAGGAATAGTTAATGCTATATTGTATAAAAACTGGCAATTTGAACATGCTAGGGAAAGAGAACTGACACCATCCAAGTGACCACAAACTTCTTTCACTGAGTTCTAGTCAAGTAGTCTCATCCCTGATTTTTACTCGATAGCTCACATACTGAAAAAAAAAATACAACAAAAAATGTAAAATTTATACTTATCTCTTCTCACTTCTAGAGTTGTGCATGTTCTTAATTTCCTCTAATCAGAGTACCCCCCTACACATCTCTCATGTCTTGGCAACTAATGAACCACTATACTGCGTGGAAGCAAACACAGCTGTTCTGCACAGGGCTCCACCTAACAGGCAAGGGCAACAAGAGTCCCAGGGCAGAAGCTCTTTCTGCTCTTCTGACAGATCTATCTAGAGGCCAGTTTTCACTAAACAAATCATTTCTTTACAGCTTGAACCACTAACTTTAAAAAAAAAAAAAACAAAAAAAAACCAAAAAACCAAAAACCACCACACAACAAAAACAAACAAACAAACAAAACAAAAACAAAACAAAACAAAAACAAAACAAAACAAAAACAAAACAAAACAAAACAAACAAAAAAAAAACCACAAGTTCCTTTATTTCCAACTCAGTTTGCAAACCTTGCCTGCTGTCTGTGATCTGACTTTAGGACAGCTTAGGACACTGAACTGTGGCATGTTTGGGAAAGCAAGAAAATAGGGGCAAGTAAGGAGAGAGGGTGGAAATTTGCAATTTGCAGCTCTGTTATCCAGCTGCCTGCTACAGAAAACACCTCTGAGGCACTGGTAAGCAGAGAGCTGTAGCCCATTACTAGCTGGGTAATGGACTGATTACAAATTAGAGATGCTTTCCTTTTTCTAACTCCCCAGGGAAGAGCAGCAGCCCTTTTCCAAATCCTTCCCCATCCTTACAGCAGCCCTTCAGGTGATCAGGATGCTGTTTTCAGCCATTCTTCAGCAGATATGACTCAAGGCCCTGTTATTTAAAAGTGTACAAAGGCTAATTTAAAGTGGAAATTGTCTTTAGCAGTATTGTGGCAACTTCAGTACGATGGATACAATGCACCAACTCTCCCCACTTTTCATTTCTTCCTCAATTCCCTGTTCCCTTTCAACCTAATATTCATTCATACAAGGAATATTATTACCCCTCAGTCCATTTGCAGAGCCCAGGACTTTTGTGCAGTACCAGCACCCACCTACTGTGAGCAAATATGCACCTTCCGCCTCTGTGCCCTCCTCCTCAGCATTTTTCTTACCTACCGTGGCATTTCTGGGTGAAGAAGTCTATTGCTTTCAGCTGATACTGTAAGTTGCTCTCATACTTCCCTTTATTCTATTTAAGTTTAAACAACCTAACCATGAGAAACCGGACACAGTATTAGACTGGAAGACTTTCAGAAACCTCAGGTCAAATGAGCTCTCTCATGGAGTCCCAAAGACAAATGCCTGTCTAAAAAGGATGTAGGTATACCCTCAAGGGACAAGGGTATGAAAGCATCTTATTCCTTTTACGTAGACTGTGTCAGCATTCTGATGCTCTGATAAACTGAACTGGAAGAGGAGCCTCCATCTGTCCCTCAGTGGTGTGGCCCAGCTCACTATTATGTTCCCCTAGGGTACATAGATTCTGTTTATATTCTAGTACCAAGAACAGTTGAAATCCCTGGGAAAAAAACAATGGGCATCCCAAAACATTCTCATGCTACCTCATGTTGAAAGCCAGGTAAGCAAAGTGAAAAAACACATCACTTTTAGGTACACTGGACCTGCCACTAATGTACCCCAGGCAGCAGCTTTCCTAATGATTCCCTTTAGCAAATCATTCTCCCAAAGAGGGCATGCTTGGGGCAGCAGAAGACCTATGCTGCCCCATTCTGCCACAGACACCATGTCCAACTGTGTGTGCACAGGCAACCTTGCACAGCAGTAAGTTTTCACCTGCCAGAATGCAGAAAACACATTTTGGATGAGCCAAATGCCAAGTGTCTTCATCTGTGGACTGAATGTTATGGCTGACATAAACTTTTATGGACATACAGAATGTTTAGGGGAAGGGAGCAAGAATCACTTTAGACACACAGATTCACGCTTTGGTGTTGATTTTTGTGGGTGTGTGCTATAATTAGATATTAAATTTGTAAGATTTTACAGTGGAGCCTGTGACAGCAAAAGGAATTGTACGGCTAAGTTCATTTAAGTTCCTTTTTATTTTCCCACCTTCCTGCTCCCATTTCCATCCCTCCATTCCTCATACTCATCTTTTTCTTCCAATCTTCTTTTTTCCTGCCCTCTCCTATCATTCTTCTCGCCTCCCCCCTTCTCTAACGTCTTTCTGTTCCTTCTTCAGCCTTTTCTCCCACATCTGAAACAACAGTGTTGCTCTAACTAGCCACACTTAGTTTTGCTACCTAACAACAGCTAGCAAAGGAGAACCATGAAGCCAGAAGAGAACTGCTATGTCAAATCTCTCTATCAGCAGATGCTTTAGCCAGAAGATGCAGCAAAAAATAAGATTGCTTTAGGAAGGTGTGCAAGTAACGTCTGGGAGGAAGAGAAGGAGAGCTGAGAGATTTAAGGCCATTTTGTAAGATCACACTACCTGCAGTTCAAAGACCACAGTGCATTTATTTCCCATACATTTCAAATAGCAAGTGACAGGTTTGTGCCTTTTTATCATTCATACTTATGTTTTAATATGATTAGATGTGGCACTTGAATCTGGTTGCAGCAGGTATTAAGACATGTATGACAGGCATTTCTTCACAGGTTACTGTACTGAACTACAGTTTTTATTTCAGACATCCACATGCACACGATTACTATTAGGAAACACTATATATGTGAAACACTGAGTGTAGAATCTCTACAGCACAGTATCGCACTGAAAGCCAGATACATAAAAGTGTCACCTTCCTAAGTATCCCTGAAACCTCTAACTTAGCAATATTATTATATTAGCCCTGTGAAAAGTCAAACTTCAACAGGAAAGTGAACTAGCTTTCCATACGTCACGTGCATCAGAACTGCTCCTTTAGTGAACACACGTTGACAGAAATTAAGTGAAAAGTTGCACAAATTTTATGGTAGCTTGAGGACACACAGACAAAAGGCAGCTGTGGTTAGAATCTGGTCTATCAAAGTATCATAGACATCCTACTCCTTTATTTTTCCAGAGAGCAACCCAACAAAAGGTCCTACCCATGACCAGATCCTATCAGCCACTATGCACCACACTCATTCTCTCCTAAATATCTCACCAGTTAGCAATTCACCATGATGCATAAAGTGCAAAGAATCTAGGTTAACCACCAAATCCCATATATTTAGTGTTACAGAGAAATATAAGAAGCACTTCAAAATTGGCATACATGATCTGGAAATTACCAAGTAACAAGTACAGGATGTCAATGTGTTGTTTCTAACAGCAGTAGAATAGAGCTGCACTTTGGGTGTTGTGGATTCACGTGACACTCATGAGCCCGTGACTACAGACTGCCACAGTCTGTAGTAGACAGGTTACTTGTAAGCTCCAAAACCAATGAAAAAGTTCATTAAAAACCAGGTGAATCTAACTTGTTCTATAACAAAGGCTGAACTCAAAGACTACATAGCTATGCAACTCATATGCAAAGTAAAACTTTGATCTCTGACCAAGAAACTAGCTTTGTGTTGTAACCAAGAAATAATTAACATTCAAATTTACAATGCTGCTCGCTCTTTTTTCTCTTACCTCTGATTCATTAATGGAGTTTGTAATTTTCATCCTTTCTTCTGAATATCACATCCCAGTTTCTATCTCTCAAATATTATTTTCCGTCACGCTACTCTCCCTTCCTTTCAACCAGTAAAAACAACTTTCTCAGCTGTTTGGATTGTCTCAGAAAGATTTGAGTTTCATTTCCTTTTATGCCTGTGTATGGTCACACTACATATATATATATACTTATAAAAAAACAGTAAAATAATAGTACTAAATATATAATGGTTGAAGCACTCACCTGTTGCCTAAGCAACAAATAAATTAGCCTGCAAAAAAAAACCCAACTTCATCCTCTTCATGCTGAGATATAGGGAACATATATTTCAAATTACCTAATGAAACACACTATGAAGAAAAGGACACAGCAGGTACTAAATAAAAGCACCAACTGGGAAAAAAGGCAAGGTAATGCTGCATTTTCCATATGAAATGAGAGCCTTACCATCCTGCTGGCCCTGGAGGTTCTGAGGACTTTGCATTCTCTCCTCCAGATTTGAGCTGAGGTCAGAGTTCACAGCTGACATCCTAGTTGAGTCACTCATATCAAACTCATCACTTTCTATAGAGCTTTCATCCTGCAAGTGGAAAGACCCAGAGACATGTCAGAAAACACTCTTCACATTATATGTGCAGTTCACTCTCCTTCCATTTGTTTCCCTCACACCTGGTGTGTAGTGTAATCACGCTAAATATTTGTGTGTATAAGCAAACAAGCAGAGGACATAAAGAAGAGCAAGGAAAACACTGCATTTATGTGATATGATAATCTGACAAATGCAGTTTGTTCAACTATGAGGATACTCCATTACCACACTCTCCTAACTGTTTCCACAGTATTTTTCAAAAAAAAAATACTGGTAACTAGAGACCCTGTAAGTCCTTTTTGTTCAAATTATTTTGAGGAGACCTCTCTATATTCCCTGCCTGAATCCTCTACTTATCCAAGTGAGCTCTGTAATGCTGTGAATGACCACCATCTTGGTATTGGCTGGGATAGAGCTAATTTTCTTCTTAGTAGCTGGTATATTGCTGTGTTTTGGATTAAATGTGAGAATAATATTGATAACACACTGGTGGTTTAGTTGTTGCTAAGCAGTTCTTACCCTAAGCCAAGGACTTTTCAGTGTATCAAGCTCTGCCAGCAAGCAGGTGCACAAGAAGTCGTGAGGGAGCATGGCCACAACAGCTGATCCAAACTGGTGAAAGGGATACTGCATACCACAGAACATCATGCCCAAATGTATAAACTGGGAGGAGTTGGCCAGAGGGGGCCAATCGCTGCTGTGAGTCTGGCTGGGCGTCATTCAGTGGGTGGTGAGTAATTCCATTTGGCATCAAGTGTGTTTCTTGGATTTTATTCCTCCCTCCCTCTCTCCTTTTCATTACAGTTAGTAGTACAGTAGTAGTAATAGCAGTAGTAGTAGTATATTTTACTTTATTTAAATTATTTAACTGTTCTTATCTCAACCCATGGGTTTTTACTTCTTTCTGATTTTTCTTACCCATCCCACCAGAGCAGGAAGGGGAGTAAATGAACAGCTGTGTGGTACTTAGTTGCCAGCTGGGGTTAAACCATAACAACTACTCACATTAAGACACTTCCAAATGACAACTTGACCTAGTAAGAATCCAAGATCAAACTCCCTTGACATGATGTCCCCCTCACACTGTTATTCTGTTTAAAGAAGCATCTATGAAGATTATACAGCTTATAACAGTTCTGAGCATGGTCAAATGACAGTCGATGGCAAACCAAAGTAATATAATCACATGAGAATCACTGCAAATTTATTTTACATTATACATATTTAATATGATTTATCTATCAAGTCTAATTACTTATGTCCCTAGCATCTAATTAGGGATGATAACAGAGGGCAGAAGGTCAAAATCCTGATCATTGTCCTCATTTATAAAAGCAAAACAGTTTTGGACCTAGTCCAGAAAATGTTCAAACACTTGTTTGACTTCAGTTGCTTCAGTCTCAATGAAGTTTGTGCGTCCACTCACGGATTAAAAATTAAGCATCCACAAGTCTTGCTCTGTAAACCGCTAAGGCAAGGTACAAACCTAAGGCAATATATTTTCAGTAACAACTTTGCTGAGATGGTTACTCCTGTTATGAAGAAAAGTATTGTAAGGAACTTGAAGAAAAATATGTCAAATATTTTTGTATCCCCTGAATATCAGTTTGTAATATTTCTCCAACTAATTTTTACATTTTTTTAACAAAACCAGAACTGACAGAATTCTGACTATTTTTCTGGATTTCTCACCAGAACTGACCTAGAATAGCAGCTGTCTTTAGAGTATGATTTACTGTGTACTTGTTATGAACTGGTTACTACAGATATGCATATAGCTGCTTTCTTCTTTCTGGGTGCTTGGCCCTTTAATCAGTTCCTCTCCTGAGTCTCAGCAATGTTTCCCATCTGCATGGGCATTCCTCTTGTTTTCAGAAAGCAAGTTCCCTGCAGTCGTGACTCATGTTAAATTGGGATGAAGCACTGCCAAGTGTCGTTCAGGAGCAAGAGCAGGCCAACACACAAGACAATGATGTTCTGCACCATCACACCAGGACAATGACAAATAAAACATACCTTGTTCTCAAAGATTTGTGAAAAACTAAATGGAAGAGTGAGGGCTTCTCTAACAGGCTATCTTGCTTCTCTAACAGGCTATCTATCCGTCTTGCCCTACATAAGGAAGGAGCACCCCAGTTACAGCAGCAGCAAACACCCAAACACCGCCCTCAGAGAAGAACCATGGTGCCTCCTGCCCCAGACAGGCAGGGCCAGGGCACATGCAAGCTGGTTCTGAAGTTTAGGGAAAATGCACACTGCTTGTTCAAAGAGCAATATAAGGAAACAAATGCCCCCAGACCGTCTGGAATGCTGTGTCTCTATTAAAACACAGGGGTATTTCTCATCGAGTCGTGCAGGAACCAGCAAGCAGCAGCTTACATTTTTCAATGTGAGGTCAGGCAATTTTCACAGGCTCCCAGAAAGGGAGCTCTGGCTGACTCTTGCATAGGTATAAAATGACACACATAGGTAGCCTCTGTTTGCCGCAGGCACTCTCCAGAATATCTCCACCTCACTTCCCAAACTGTGTAAACGTGTATCTGAATCTTCATGGACACAGGGGCATGGGAAGAAAAGATGGCACCACTGGCATCCTTATACTGGCTCAGCACGGCTCTAAATTCCCACATAGTGATGAGTCCTCCTTTTAGATGAAGCCTGTTTCCCTTTTATTGGTCGCCTCAGCTTAAAAATGTTGAATTGAGGACGAGAAAATTAGGAGGCTTTCCGTCATTGTTCTAGTTAGTTGTGGGATCCAAGTTTACTCCTGTCTCAATTCCACTCCCTCCACAAGAATACAGATATGACAGATGAAACCTTGGAAACAGAGCTTTCCTACAAATTCAAGCATGTTTTTTAAGCACATAAAATAGTTTGAACCAGAAATCTTGCTGCTTTGTACTACGATATTTTCGCTGTCATTTTGTTCTCAAGGCAACAAATGTATGGCCCAGGGAAAAAAGAAAACCTTGGCAAAAGTCTGATTTGAAAAAAGACATAAGGATTCTCTTGAGAACTTTTCTTCTGCCCACTCTGCCCTAGAAAAGACATTATTACTAAAACATATAAAAAATTACTTTCAAAAATCCAGTGCTGCAGGCATTTCATACACAGTAACAATAGAGCTGCAAAACTGAGGTAAGCAGGGGGAATACCAAGCAATGGTACTTCCTGCCTCCATTTCATTGCCACTGGTTGGTCTAGATGAAAAACTGGTTTAAGAAAGATTTCAGTCATCAGACCAGAAAGACTAGACCAAAATGTTCAGGCTATAGAAGCACTGTGGCAGGTGGCCCTGATGTAGCATAAGCATTTGACCTTGTTGTGGAAGTAGCAGTTCTCAAAGGGAAGAAGTGGAAAAACCAAGGAGTCATTTAAGTCCTAACTCTACTGCAGGAATAAAGACTCTTCGCTCCTGCTACTTGAAACCCTGCTGCCAGATCCCGGAAAAGGGGCAGTACATAATGGGGAACTCAATAGGAGGGAAAGACAACCAGGATATATTTGTGCACAAAGAACTTTGAGTTCGAAATCTCTCCCTACACTCTCCCCAGCTAAAAAAAAAGAAAAAAATAAGGCAAAGAAAGGATCTTGATATTTCTAGAAGAGTGATGAAATCCCCATTCTGTGGACTGCTGAATGATTCGTAAGATCTCCACCAATAGTCCATATGTACTTATTAGGAAAACAAATCTGTCTGACTCTGCAGAAGTTGGGAGTCAATCAGGGTCATGACATAATTCAGCTGCTAAGGTTGATTTTGAAGTTTTTCTTTATTTAAAAATATAGTCAGGCAGAAAGACAAAGAATGCAGAACTGGTTTTTGGCTGGCACATAGCTGAGCTTCTGTTTGGCAGCTCAAATGGTAAATGAACGCATTTTTAGCAAAATTAGGTTATTACAAATAATTTGATAAGTGCTATTCATTTGATGAAGCACTTCTTAAGATGCGGAAAAAAATCTGAAAAATCAGAAAATTATTTTTGAGAAGAAATAAACATAATTCAATGCCGATTCTCTCTGAAGAAGCTTGATTCTCAGTCTACTTCTCTTCCATCTTTTTTCTTTGTATTCAAAATTTCAAAAGCAACCCCTATTCTTACTTATTAAGGTTTTTACCTCAAAGATTTCAACAAAAAAACAAACTTTAAAGATTTCTGGGTTTACCTCATCTTGTTGTGAATTTAGTAGCTGCAGCTTCATGTGTTTCATATAAGCCATAGTAATGGGCATGTTGTAATCAATCATACTGGTCACCAAAGTTGGAGGTTTTCCATTATCTGCAACAAAAATAGTTATTGTGCATTATTTGTTAACTGTGGAGGCCACATCTGCCTACTCTGCAGTCAAAGTCTGATTATTATGTCATTTAGTTCTAACTTTGGTATCTTCAATCCTTTTTTAGGCTGTATAGGTGGAAGTCTCCCAAAGAAAAAGGAAAAACAAATTCAAATCCTGAAAAGTGATGAGTTCTTCTACGCCAAGTGACTCTAGCTCATACATCCTATCTATTCCTTATGCTTAAGCCCCCATATAAACATTTCTATAGCAAAATAAATTATTTCCTTCAGATAAAATCATCTTTCTATCAAGGGTGCATATGGTATTACACTCCATCCTTAAGTGAAAGCAGAAGATTCACTACCTTCCAGCTTAAGTAAATGAGATGATCTGACTTATTGAACTGTTCCAGTCTACCAAATTTTTATGAACCCTCACTTAAGCTAGGAAAATATAAGTGGGTATTAGAAATAAAATTACTTTACATCCCACTATTTGACACTAAAACTACCTTTATGATCCGCTCCATCCGGGTTTAAATGCATTCTTTTCTGGCACTCTGAGCAGCTCATTAGAAATCGTGTCACCGCTTCTCTCGGTAGGAAGGCATAGGTCTCTGAAATCTGAAATGAATAACAAAACATAGGTGTTATTATATAAGCTGATTGAACATGATTTAAAAGAACTGATCATCATATTCCCAAATAAGGCATATTATCTTTTAATGCCAGGAAGCACAATAAAAGCATGTTCTGCATAATGTGTAGGATTTCAAGAAACATCTATCCAATCTGCCTACTTATCATCTAATGGCTCCTAACAGTTGGTACTGAACAAAATTCCACTTATATCAAAAGGGGAGTTGTTTTGTTTACAGTTCTTTTCGAATTCCTTTCAGCAAAAAGATTCATATATAACAGCCACCCTACTGTGGAGTGTTCTAAAAAAAAGTTGAAAAGGGACCTCTTTTTTATAACCAATGCCAAAAGAAGAAAGTGCTTGGCTTCTGTGTTCTATATATTTTTGTTGTAACAATACCTAGACAGATACAGGACTCACCAATGACAGTTTCCTTACTATTTTAACTTTGTACTTAAACATTTTGTGAAAATATTCTTGGAAAGCTTGTGATTTTTCACTATGGAGTAAATATGCTATTTTTACCAATAGTTACAGAATTTGGGAATCAACTGATTTTAAAGGCTCTGCTTTACCTGGAATTACCTTGAGAAAACAGGTTTTAGTTGTTTGCTGGTTTCAACATTATCATTCTTTCCAATCACATACTCACAAGCAGGCATCAGCGGGATTATTTTTCTTTATTGAAAGGGGAGAGGAGGAAGCAGTTATTGCTGGTTTTAAAGACTGCATTCTGCCAACCACCAAGGATACACATATCTTTATAGATATCTTGCCTTGCCGAGAAGGACCTGGAGGTTGGTGCCAAGCTGAAAATGAGCTAACGGCATACTCTCTGATCACAGATAAACTACATCTCATACTGGCTATGTTAAGGGTATGGCCAGCAGATCAAAAAAAGTTATTATCCCTCTCTACTCAGTGCTGATAAGAAAGAAGCTGGAATAATGTGCCCATGTTTCCCCTCACACTTGACAGTTCCCCTCCACACCTCAAGAAGGCTGCTAAGAAGCAGGAAAGGGATCTGCAGCAGGTCACCACGGCAGCTAGAACCTAAAGGAAACCTTCAACGAAAGGCTGAGAGATGTGCATTTGCTTCATGTAGGTTATGAGGCCGAGAAAGATCTAATTGTAGACCACGCCTTCCTGAATGGGAGTTAAAAAATTGCAGAGAAAAACTCTTCAGAGTGTAAAACTACAGACAACAACAACAACTGTGGCTTCAGATGTTCAAATCAGATATCAACAGAAAATTCTGCACTCCAGTGCACTGGAACACCTTTACCAGATGGGTTAACTTGGATGAAATCATCCAAACTTTAATGTTTTCAACTGACTAGAAGACAAAGCCATGGCTTTTCTGTGATTCATTATATATGTTAATGCACATACACTGAACAGTGCAAGTGTTGTAAGGAATCTCTAGTCTTTCTTTTCCCAACTAAGTGGTTATCTTGCCATGGAGATAATCCTTAAAGAAAGACAAAGTCCCAGCAAGAGAGATTAAAACAGTCAACTGATAATCTGCTTGTACTCCCTTACTGTTAAACCTAGAGTGTTCCCCAGGGGTCAGTGCTGGGCCCAGTCCTGTTTAACATCTTTATCGATGATTTAGATGAGGGAATTGAGACCATCATCAGCAAATTTGCAGATGACACCAAGTTGGGAGGGAGTGTCGACCTGCCGGAGGGCAGGAGGGC
>JAYRBT010000082.1:109284618-109328567 GCA_036023395.1 Myiotriccus ornatus
GTTGGATCAGGGGTTGGACTCGATGATCTTGGAGGTCTTTTCCAACCCAATCTATTCTATGATTCTATGATTCTACAGGAGGATTTGATTTCCTATCAAGCACTAGGCTGATGCAAGTCTGTAGGAAGTACAGGAGGATGGAGATGGGGTGTATGAAACTGAGGCTACAGAAAGGACAGGATAACTTTCCTAACTGGATGTACATGGGATCACATACTGTTCAAATCACTCCTGCTCCTCACAGGGTGCTAAGAGGAGGAAGAGTGGTCATTTTAACTCTCTTACACTCTTCCACTCGGCTTGTCACCTATTTAACCTATGTTGAAACTTAGGTTTCCTAAAACTCCATGGACCAAATTCATCAGTTGACAGTATTTTGAAAAATAGGTGCAGTTTAAATTAGCATATGTTGATGTGACATGTGTCATGGCAATACATGGAAATGGTGCGCTATAAAATTGGAATGCAAATTATATCATCATCTTTATAATATTGCTGTTTAGGGTGTTTATTTTTGTTGTTTTCTTATATAGCAGAAATCTTATTTTGGGAGGAAGAAGGGGATTAGTATAAAAGCAAAAATTGGTCTGTGATTATAACTGGCAAAGATATTTTTTGGGCCTGAAACAATTTATCTGAAAATTACAGCATTAAATGAAGCCACTTTTGAACGGGAGATCCTACTAAAAAATATATTTTCAGATTTTTTTTCCCTGTTTTTGATGACACAGAATAGATGCTTATTTACCTTTCTAAACATGAAAACACTGTTACGCTTTATGGAATCTAAAAAAAAAGAACTTAAAATAAGCTGGAATTTAGCATTGAGAAAATTGGTAAGTGCACATATGCAGCAACTTACCTCTTACAACTTTTAACACGTTTAGCACTGTATTAAAATTAATGGAGCCTACCAGTGGATTCATTAATTGCCCACATTTGATAGGAATGCTCCATTTATTACAATCAAGCATCTCTGTCAAAATTCCAGTTCTGCTCAAACAAAATGAAAATCCTCCATGGAAAGCAAGCGAGCTAAGGCCCAGATTTGATAGGTATGCTCCACTGACTATAAGGGAACCAGGTTTTATAACTAAATTTGTCCACAGAGCAGATGCTCGTGTCTCCAACCTCCCACTGCAACACAGTTTTAAGGATGCCCTTCCCTAAAAAACATCAGATTTCACCAACTTCCTCCCCTGATTACTTTGTAATTTGAATCAATCACTTACATTCCTAGACTTCAGCTTGTATAAACTGGCATAACACAATAGGAATGATATTAAAATAGATACATGGGGATATAACCCACAGCTTTCCTTAGTCTTATGCCTGAATATACAGAAAAAAAACGTGTCTCCAATTTTCAATTCCAGAAAGCTTACAAAGTGCCCTCCTAACCGTCCCCCCCACCCCCCACCCCAAATTCATGTCCCCAACAGCGAGGATTCTTGTTTGCCTTTCTCGTAACAGAACAAGATGCAGACAGCCACTTGCTTCCTCTGGCCATGCTCTGAACCTGCTGTAGTCAGGAAGATCTCTAACCAAAGTAGCACAAGACTGAAGACAAAATCCTATATTTCACCTCTCAGCAGAGTTTACTAGCTTGTGCACAAGACTGGACTGATGCAGTTCAAAGGGCTGGTTTGCAAGTGAGTATTTCGGAGCACAAGCTGGAGGCCTATGACATTTTTTAAGTAACTATACAGAAATACTTTAGTGGTCTGACCTCATCAGGAAAAATTGCTTCTGTCCTCTATTCTACTTGAAAGAATGCACCAATGACTCAGTCCTTACTGATGCTCTATACTCTCACTGCCTTCATCAGCCCTGGTCCTAGCTGTCTTCTCAAGGCTATTAGCTGCACAAAATATATAGCCAGACCATCTTATAATAAGTATACTTCTTTCAAATACAAAGCTCTAGAAATATCCTTATGGGATTCCTTATTCTTACTAGTGCTTTTACTGCACATTAGTATATCTTCTGCTGCTTGTAGAAATGTGTTATCTTGTAACTGGATGCATTCTGCATCAGAAAATAAGCAGATTCTAGCAAGTTGTTATTTAGGTATTGTGCATTAGGAATAGCTCTTACAGCTAAATGCTTTTTATATTGTAAAGGAAAAAAACATATTAAGAAGAAACTAGGTATTTGGAGCATTAAGCAAAGACTGCAAAAATATTACAGGGTTTGTTTTAGCCTCAGAAATTACAAGATAAGAAGCAAACATTTCATAACAATACAGTCCATGCACACGTTCATTTATTTTGTTTTAACTCCGAACTGAGAGGAAAATAAAATGAGTTGACTCCAGTGACTTCATTCAGAACTTCTGTGATCTTATTTCACCATTCACAAGAAGTTTATGATACAGATTTTGATATGTATGAACCCAGCCAAAACACCACCCAGAAATGAAGGCCTTTCCAGACCTGCTTACTGGATCCCATGAAGAGCACAGCAAGGCAAATAATCCACTACCTGAGCATGTAATCTGATTTACATTGGAGCTAAGCGATGCATGCCCTAATTGTCTATGAGAAGCCTATTGCACTCCTACTACATCACTGCAGTCAGAGAAAATGGGTAAAATCTCCTTTGTGCTCTCCAATATTCAGATGATTTAAGCGCAGGATTTTGTGATGATGTAGACTTCAGAGCTACATTTTAATTTGGAACATTAACAAGTCCTAAACTGAAAGGCAGATTTTAGGACACATATGGCAGAACAGGAAAGACAAGTGTGAGGAGAGGGAGTGAAATTTTGCAAGTGAACCTATTAACCCCTGAAGAATTAGCATGGAGAATATATGTGTAGTCTGGAAAGATGTGTCAGAATAGAGATTTTGTGTATGTGTTTGTATTTTTTTAATTAAAGAGGGTAAGGGGGAAAGATGATCTAAAGAAGATTTCCAAGAGGAAAGAAAGAGAGAGAGACAGAGATAGAGAGGGAAGATGGTAATCTGTCCTGGGCCCACAGCCATCAAGCCAGGTGGCAGAAATTGCTTTCTTGATGACAGTAGGGCAAGCCAGCCAAGGAAGGTCCTCTCCTTTCCTCAGCAAGAGGTCAGAATAGAAGACTGACATAGAAAAGCAGATATATTACCTCTGGGAGTTTTATCAAGAGCTCACTACCCTGCTATACTGGGGGAAATGCTGTTCCTTGGTGTGCTAAACTTGCGCTTCACAGCTCCCTTCCCTCCCCATATAGCAAAAGTCATTTTCTGTGAGAGAAATGATGGGAAACACCTGCTAATTCCCAACACACTGCCAGGACACTCAACACTCGTCCTTTGCACAGAAGCAAGAACAACCCATAGAATAAAAGTGCACAAGGCTTGGCTGTTTCATCATCCAAACAAGAATGGCAAGAATTTAAGCATGTTAAGGCCCTGCACAAACCTCGTGTTCTTCCCAATCTCCAAGGACAAGGTCTGCCCTGTACAGAAACCAGCCAGGCTTCAAACCTGCTTTAGCCCTGTTTGATCGGGAAGAAGAGGATGGTTTCCCACAGTGCAACCTGTCAAAAAATTCTTCCCTGAGGAAAACACGCTCATTGTGATGCTCAAAGGGGACTCACTCATTCCTGTTTTAGGAGGGAAAAAGACTGAGCCTGTGTTTCACAATGTGAAGAAGGTTTTTCTTAGGGTGATAGGAAAGAGGGAAGCTACTTGAAAGCTTGATCCCAAATCAAGCTTTGGGTTTATTACCGCAACAGCTGGATGAAGTACAGGACCCCAGACACTGCCCCACATCCAAAAAAAGTCCTGTTATGCCTCAGATGTTACATATTTGTGTACTATCTATCTGATAAGAGTCTTGCCTCAGGCTACTTGTCTTTGACACATCGATATCTCCCCCATCTTTTGCAAACCTGCTTCTCTTCTAGCTCATCAGCCCAGTAGCTTTTTTTCATTCATGGGTTGAGACTCTTATTAACGAACCCATTTCTCCTGCTCAGATGTCACAGCCCTCACTCATAGCTCAAGTTCACTGCTGTAACATTTCAAGCTTTGCACAGTGACTACTCAGGCTCAACAAGCAGGTGTTAGATCATCCTTCACAGGTAAAAGGTAGAATACATACATAATATTTAAGGTGCTTAAGGTAGCTATGAGAGTTTCACAAACAGTTCTTAGCTAGATGATGCACTTAGTTACGGGAAAATGTGTCTAGATATAACATAGAAAGGTGAGGCACCTACTCAATTGTTTAAATGAATGAAAATCTAATACCTTTTTTAAGAATATTAAACAAAGTAAGGAAAATAAAATCTACTCTGAAATATAGGGCTTAATCACTAAATCTGGCCTAACTGTGCTCATACCTGATGAGCCTGAGTGGTAGCACAGACATTTTACATCTTCAGTCTCATCACAGACCATTGGTGTTTCTTGAAAAATGTAATAAGGCAATCTTTTTTTTTCCGGGTTTGCACTGAATCACAGAGTTCTCCTGACAGCTTGAGCCTGTTGCATTATGCTGCTACTGTAGCCACAATTTTTCCCACTTACTCCCACCTCTGATATACCCCTTAGCACTCATGTTTAAATTGTAGACACAGCTGAATAGTTTAAATCAAGAAATGTAGTTCTAAAAAGGCACAGAAAGTGTGCTATGCACTTGTTGCATGTCTTTCCTAATACAACCCGTTGGATTGTTTTCCTTACTGCTTCTCTCCTGTGCATCCCCGTCCCCACTCTGATGCCATGGTTCTCCTATGGAGGTGGACACAGAGGGTGGGATGCTATGCAAAAATAACTCCCTTAGAACAGAGAGTGGAAAGTACTACCCAAGGCAATGCAGTTCCTCTGGGACACTGAGCTGTAGGAGCAACTGCTAGCACAGATAGCCCCACGAGAATCCTTGGTACTTTCTCCTGACCACATTCCCTGCATCAGAACGTTTCACCCCACCAGCCTGACAGAGGAGCCAGGGGGGAAATGCAGGACAAGCAGTGACCTGTTTGGGCACTTCTGCTTTCCTTGGCCTGAGTAACATGCTCTTTTCACCTTCCACACCTTCCTAGTCACCTGTGCCCCTGCTGAGCAACCGCCTTGGCCAGGCCTTGTGTCCCATATCTTGCCTTTGTGAGGGAGTTATCTCCCAGATCAAGGTCCTCAGCGTTTTCCCTGTTTGTAAACTTCCCTGGGAATAAGGAAAATAGCTGAGACTATAAGCATCATATTAATTATTCCTTTAGTCTGGCAGACTCCAGATATGATTTAAAGTTCTTGGTTTCATTTCACATATATAAGTCATGCCTGGTTTTTTGCTGGTGTAGATCTACCTACAGTTACGCTGGCAAAGAACACAGCCCATCAATCTTACTTTGTATACACATGAAATGAGCACAAAACCTACCAGTTAAATAGGACACTCTCTCTCTTTTGCATATTTTCAAGGTTACTCTCTTACATCAGATACACAGACTTTGTACAGTTCCCTTATGATGTTTAAGTGTACTAAAGAAGAGAATGGGACCTTACGCTAAACTTAAATATTGAAGAAAAGATACTTTCCTAATTTATCTATAGGGTTTGTGCCAAAAATCCCAAAGTTTGATCTTGGTACATTGCTGCTCCAATTAAAACAGAAAGGCTCCCTTTCCAGTGCGCTGCTCTTTTAGAGGTACGAACTACCACACCCTATTTATCTTCCTGCACAGTTCTGCCATAGGAAATCCCACACAAATCGATCAGTTGTAAAAATGCCATTTATTTCCATACAGTTAACATAAACAAGGCAGTGCAGTTACAGATTCACTTACAAATTGCGTTTGTAAGCTGTTCTGAACACAGTTTCAGAGACACAGACTGAGTACTTCAAGCACTCCAGCACCTAGGGTGACTCTATCAAAAATTAAAAAGGCTCTAGTTATTCCTAGTTTGTTACTCTATATAAATGCAAACAATAGTTAATTAAGTCACCCTTGTTAATTTCATTATCCTTCCAATCATACTTGAGTGTTATTAAAAATTTTGAGTGCAGCAGGTTCACTACTGAAAATAGAGGCTCACACATACATAAGCAAATTATGGACTTGAAATCAATACAATGCAATTCTTAGGGTTGTACCATTAACTTTTCAGAAATACTCCGGTACTGAAAATCCATGACAATATTTATGAACTTCAGAATTTAGCAATTTTGTACCAAATTTTTGGTGGTTTTCTCCCCATAATTTCTCTGTTAAAATGTTTTGGCTATCCAGTCAGAGAACAGAAGCAACGTGACCATCACATGCCAGGAGTTATGAATAACAAATAGCAGTTGTAACATACAGTTTGTCAACCATCTCTCCTGTAAAAATTTTTCACTCAAACTATTTGGTGAATACTTATCTGTGATAAATACACGCAGAGATCTCAAGGATGATTAACTTTTGACATGTGAATAAAGAAACAAGACTAAATTACTCTTGTTCCAAATTCACTTAATAAAATTAAACCCCACCAAAGTACTTCAGTTTGATCTATAAAGCTTTCAGAGTGTAACGTTTTGTGAGACAGTAACCCAAGATACTACCTTTTTCCTCCTTACAGTGCCACAGAGAAGGTAGATACTACATGGCTTCCTGGAACAGATTGGCACTACAGCTCTTAATTTTTAGTAAAGGCATTTTAATGGACAGGTCTAGTAAAAGGAGCATGATGGTCTGGTAGAGTTTGAAGTCTGTTTACTTAATCTAATTTTAACATCAGGATAGAGAGCAAAAGTTGAAATTAGTTTCTTCTGGAGTAATTTTTACTTTTTTTTTTAATCTAAAATTAGTCTTTCAAAAGTCTTTCAAAATTATATATGTGGATCCCATCACTGAGAAATATGACTCAATGCCCTTAATAAACTAATATGCAATGAAATGAATGCACAAATATTAATGCACAAATATAATGGCAAACATATTTGGGCATCCTTAATGATGCACAGGTTCACATCTCAATGGCAATAAAATTGGCATCAAAAGAAACTACTGAATCTGTACAAGTAGTTCTCCTCACCAAAGTTACGCTAGTTATCTTTCATGCTGTTCACAATAAACAAATTTCTTATCTGACCTGCAATCATAGGATTCTTACAGTAGTAAATATTATACTTGGCATGTATTTGTAGGATGATGACTTGAAGTATTGTATTTAGTTGGCAGCATTCCTTATAGTTGTATATTATTCTACAAAGTTTGTGACCTATAACTTTGAACAGATTACTGAAGTAAAGCAAAATAGAAAGAGAAAGGTCCATGGAAAATATTACTTTTCTAATGCTTTCTAAAAGAGAAGAGCAAATATCAAAATGGTTGAGGTGCCAAATGAAAATTAATTTAGACTCTTTGTGTTTGTTCACCCTGAAATAATGCTCCAAGCCTTACAAAAGCACACCTAGATGAAAGATATTTTCATATATCTATTTTAAACTCAGTACCCCTTGGAAAAAATCATAAGAAATTTTGTCGAGAGCTTATCCCACAACAAACCATCTGAAATGGCCTATAAATAAAATATCTGTGAAGACGTTCAAAAATATATAGAAAAGATTGTTTTAGAGGTGAAAAGGAACAGAAATGGGGAAACAGCTATTTCTTACAGCTGAAATTGAATCACAAACCTGGAGTTCCCCCACATTTTGGTGACCTCAGGTGAAAAACAGCTGGCATAACTGCAGGTTGTTTTTAAGATGAAGAAGACTGTGTTCAGTGTGACAGGCCACCTCAGGACACTGTGCACAGCCCCCTGCCAGCTTGTCCCACTAGGACCGTAGGGAAAGGTGCCTCAGTTGCCTTGCACCCTGGCCAGAGCTATGTGATGGGCTGGGGGCTCCTGCCCTGCCCCTCTGGGGAGCCCCTTGAGCTTCAGCAACTGGAAACAGCTGGGCAGGTGCATCAGGATCAACCTCTGAGTATGCCCAGCACTATCACAGCTCTGCACATGACAGGCTGGCTATCCGAGTCCAGGCAAGAACATACATTTTAAGCACCTTGGAAGAGTGCCACAAATGTTTCATTACTTCTCAATAAGAAAATGAAGTGTTATGTTTGTGTCACTAACACAAAAGCTGTTTATAGCTATTTTCGGGCAGTGACTGAACTGATTAGGTCAAGCAACAACATGCAATTAAAATCTTAGAAACAGTAATTTTTCTCTATTCAGTCAGTTTATACAGGTGTGACAGCTGCTCTCTCAATACTTCCCTTATATCTAGTAGCTTTCCAGCCCTTTGAATATAGAACATTTACAAGTTTTCATACCATTAAACCATTAGTTATACTTAGTCTGAAGCAGTAAACTATAAGGCAACTTCATTCATATGCTGAAATAGAGCAACTCATTTAGACAAGTTGTGGTATCTTCTTTCACACTTCATCCTTTTAACAACAGATAGAAAGTTGTTACAGAAATTGCCAAACAACTACAGAAATAATAAATTCTTTTCTTGTACCAGTGAGAGAATCTCGAAGTCATCAATGGATCTGGCCCTTGTTACACAGAAAATGTGATTTCTAAACTATATGTTTTCACGCATTACTGAAAGACGTCTAAAATCATTTTGAGGGTGAGGGTTGCAGTACTAATAAAGTTAAAAAAAAACCAAAAGCACAGGTCTTATGACATGTGACTAAGCCCAAATAATTCACATTTTTAGAGACTTGTGTACACTTTTAGTTGTTTTTTCACTTACTGCTTTATACGTTCTCTTTTGTCCAGCATGTTTTCTAATTTGTTCTCCATTAGGCCCAGTTTCAACATGCATGGAATAGATAATGTCAAAGAAATCTTCCACGACGGCCACCCGCCGTAAAGACAGCTTCTCGTCTACACCTACTCCATCCTGAAATGAAAAAAGAAAGAACAAAAAAAGTAAGGCAGACAAGATAAATGGATAAATTACAATAATCATGGGACACATTCACCTCTTTTTTAGCAGGGAGTTTAAGGCCCTTCCACTGAGATTGGATGGTCACCCACCCTGCAAATGACCAACACAGTATTGTAGGGCAGCCATATGATCAGAAGGATCACGTGGACCCTTGCAAGCAGTCCATTTTGCCAAGCCAAGGCATTTAGCCTCTTCCACTCCAGCATTCAAAAAAACAAAAGTATCTGTGCTTCTTTCTCCAAATGCACAAACAAGACTCAAAGGCAGAAGCAGTCTCAAACACATGGCACAAAAATGCATTATGTGGTTGTTAGTAAGGAAGCAAGAGCTCTTTTATCCTTTCATTCCCTTCCCAGTAAATCTGTGCCTAGCATTTCACAAAGATATTTAATAAAAGGTTTTAATTCACAGAGCTGACTGTAATTATGAGTATAAAGGAAGTTGTCACAAACAATTTAACCTTGAAAAAATTTCTTGAAGACATACTACATGAAGACACATCACAACATGAGGAAAAGAAAGGGATGTTTCTAAAATTTGCTACTTTGCATACAGATGTCCAGTTGGAAGAACTGACAGAAAAGTGAAGACACCTATCATCTGATTTTTAGAAGTCATAGTGCTACAGTAGCTAAGACTTCTAAACAGAAACAGTCTCCAGTGTCTCTCAAATTAATCAGTGCAGTTCAGTTCCCACCTTTTTCATGGAACCATCCATACAAGGTTTTATTTGTTTTACAGCTTGCCTACGGACTCAGTTCTAAAGCAGGGGCAGGAACTGAGAGTCTTGTTTTTCCAGAACAGACATCCATCATGCAGGCTGCATTTTATAATACAACATCAGTATATGAAGAACAAAATAAAAATGGCAAATTCACTTGTACTCCAGAAGTGTACCTGAATTTAGATCTCTGGAAGCAGCAGAGTAACCTAACCTTTACTGTGTATTTTAAGCAATAAGGGCGCTCCAAACTTAATATATTTGATAATACCATTACTGATGCTGTAATCCATGCCACAACAAAATGATTCACATGGACACTTTTGTGACAAAACACATGTAATTATCTCTGCAGTGACCAAAGACAAAATATGAGAAATGAAAAAGTAATAATTATGTATGACTCCCAGTTGCTGTCCCCTTCTCATAACTTCTTGCTAACCCATTCCACTAAGTTTGCTGGATGTGGAAAAACATGGTTCATTTTTCTACTGCTCCTATTTTTATTCCACCCTAATTACTTTAATTCTTCATATATTTCAAGTTAAAAAACCAAACAATCCCAACGGCTCCAAAGAACCCCCTAGGGTGGCACAGAGGAGCTCTGACATGTTCCTAATAGCAATGGACAAAATGCCAGTGACTGTATAGCATAAATTTCTAACTGTGCATTACTCCAAATAATAGAGGGTTAGGAGGTGTTGATAACACTACCAGTCGGATAGGCTTTACCCTGTCCTGCTCCACTATGCCCAACCTTCTTCAAAGAGGTTCCTGCCCAAAACTACCAGTGTCTTCCATCCAAAACAGCAAGTTTTGCTCTTTATCCACAGGAGAGAGCTGGACCAGGGCAGAACCCCAGCACATGTGTAATGAAAGGACTGCCACAGTCCTGATAGAAATGACTGTGTTGAGGATTCAGGGTGCACGAAGATGAGGAATTTGCAGTGCAGTGTCCACCACAGGTTAAAGCCTCAGAGAGATCATCTGGGAACATTCGATCTGAGAAAGCAGCAAGACTCCCAACCCATGATCAGTCTCTAAAATTTCACTAACCACCAGCTCAGAAACTTTGTGGCATTGTGTCAGGTTTCGGTATAACCATCATTAAGAATTTGCTTGGCACTACCCACCACCATTGCCAACTATTTAAAAAAAAAAATTAGATCTTCACATCTTTAATCTTTAGAGGAATTCACATGTGAGCCCTGTAGGGGGGCCCATCTTCAATCATTATTTTCTCACCACCCAAACAGCACAGTGGGATCCCTAATAATTTCAAACACTCTTATTATGACGACAGTGTTATCTCACACCGCTCTCCAAACACTCAGAAGTTTATAGTGTTGATTAACTGATAAAGATTTAATCTGTTTATTACTAATGAGTTTTGTTTTATGAAATTTCCTATGAGAAAGCTCTCTTTTTTAATTAAAGAGAAAGGCATTACAACAATATTAATTTAAAACCTGAGAAGCCACCTCAGCAGAGCTGACACAGGCAAACATTACAAGTACATTCAAAGAAGAAACTTGAAAATGAAACTCATTTGCTGCTTTTCGTGGCCATAGTGTGCAGTCCTCTTTCAAATGGTCCTCCTACCTCCCTCCCCAGACATGAACACCCAAAGTGTGATGTGGGGGTTCTCTTGCAACTGTATTTCTCCACGCAGCTGAATAAAACAGTAAGCATTCCTATTACTTCTAGAAATGCACAGACATAAAATCTGCACAAACTCTCTGTCGTGATTCCTCGTGAAAGTGCCAGAAAATGAATACGAATTTTCCAAACTTTGTCAGTCAAAAAGGGTAGGAAAGAAATGGTTTATGTGGAGTGGAAACTGCTTCACAGAAAGAAAGAACTATTATTCAACAACTACACGTGCAACTTCACCATAACTTTATCTGATGGGGCCTGGACAAGATCAGGCTGGGCTTGATCCTGGTAGGTGCTGCATAAGGCAATAAGGTAGACCTTGTTTCAGAACTCCTGCAGTGCTGCAGGAGGTGCTGAGTTGCTGTGAGTAAACAGTTCATCTGGCAACATGCAATGCTGTGCAGATATGTAAGCCTCAATTGCAGAAGCAATGCACGGGATGAGTAACTTCAGTAAGGTAGATACTTACTGACACTTTTGACATCCAATACTGACATCCCAATAAGTAAAAAGCTGGGCAAATGATACAACCTCAAGTCTCCATTTAAACCATGAAGTCTCTGAAGTGGACGCAGTTGTATCAGGCTTTCCTGTCATATTCCATTACACTACACTTTTATCCTGAAATTGCAATTTGATAAAGGCATTACCAAAGAAGCTCTTCTTTATAAGCTGGCTTTGGGTATAAATTTTCACAGTGCCTAAGGGGACATTTTTTTTTAGCTTCAACTAAGGTTAAAAAAAAATGAATGAGAGAATACATGGTAATGCTATTCCCATGACCGAAAGGCAATGAAATGTCCACAAGGGACATGACAAGTAATAGGCTTAAACCACAGCATGGGAGATTTACATTAGACATTTGGAAAAACTTACTATTGATGTGGATAGTCAAGTACAGTAATAGTTAGCCTGGGGAGGTTGTGGGATGTATGTCACAGGGGGATTTAGAGACCACATTGGGCAAATATCTGTCAAGGAATAGTTGAGTAAATCCTGTTTTGGATAGACTAGATATTAATTGAGTTCCTTCTTGATAACTCTAGGACTGAGAAGCTTAAATAACACTTTCAAAGTGACTTGGGCACTAACAACCCTGGAACAGCAAGGAGGATATTTATGAATCACTGAGGTATTTTTAGGACTTTTATTCAGCATGGCAAGTGTCCAAGACCCACTTTCAAAAATGACTTAGGAACGGAAGCCTCTCTGAATGTTTCACTTCAAACACTGGACTTGGACTTTTCAATATTTTAGGCTGAGTTTCATCCCACTTGTTTCAGCCATCACTGAGGTTTGCCATGCCCTTCTCCTGAATCAGTCATCTCAGATGCTCTCTCGCCAGCAGTGTGATAGACATTGACAAAATACAATTCATCCTTATAGCTGCTGGAATGGTTTCAATCTCAACCAGTGAGATGCTACTTAATTCTACTCTTTTCATTACAGTTATTCCTGTTTACTCTTGTTTTTATCTGTATCCAGAGATCTTCCTATGTTCTTAGAACAGAAATAAATAGATGTTTCTTTTCATTTTCAGTCCTACAAAATTCCATTTGCACACTGAGATTAAAGTTTTGCTTGTTTGTTTTTAGATATATACACAAAGAATAAATTTCTGAACAGAAGTGAATTTTACAGAGAGTTGTGCACCTTTCAGAAAGTGCTAAGGATCCCTTTGAACAATGATGCTTGAGAAGACAGGCAGTCTCTTTTATTGAGGTGGAATCTATGGGGCTTGTGGGAGTAGAGAAGGGAAGAAAGTTTGCCAGTAAAGCGGATAGATAAAACCCTTAAGACAGCAAAAAAACTATTAAATGAAAGGTTGTCATTTTTATAGTTACTTTGCAGAGGAGAAAAAAATTTAATACAAGTCTTTAAAATTAATGCCATTGAAACAAAAGTGCTTGTAATTCCTTGCTTGAGAATACCTGCCCAATCTCATGTTGAAATTTCTTGGAGGAAATAGGTCTCATAAAACACTCTCTTGCTTTGTGAATGAATATAACTATCAGCATCTTGACAGTGTTCAAAAAATATTCCTATAAAGACATGATAGATGGAAATAGAAAATAAAAGGAAAGGCTTTGTTCAGGGTTTTACACAAAATGTTCAGGTCTTTAAAAAACTCTGTTGTAAAAGCATCAAAGCCAGAAGCACCTACAAAACATTAGGAGTAGATGTGAATAACAATCAGTCTAAATATTTCTTTACATAATATAAATCACATATAAATCTAAGACCGCTTTGAATGC
The DNA here is from genome assembly GCA_036023395.1 of Myiotriccus ornatus. NCBI lineage: Eukaryota > Metazoa > Chordata > Aves > Passeriformes > Tyrannidae > Myiotriccus > Myiotriccus ornatus. The sequence goes on from JAYRBT010000082.1 coordinate 109,298,128, forward strand.
AGAAATGTAATTTTTCTCATATAACAAGTTCAAACAACAGCAGAGCTAAAGCACATTTATGTCTACACACCTCTACTGGCTAGTATCATATCTTTAATGTCCCCTGGATGGGAAGCAAAGTCTTTTGCCGACTGAAGCCCCATACTCTGAATGAACAAAAAGTTTTACACATAACCCTTCACCTTGTTAGGTTATACATAATGAGGTCCTGACATGATTGTATGTAGATGTTTTACTCCCTTTGGATTCAACACAGAAATATTTTGTATTATAAGTGTTAGGGGGAACCAGTGGTAGCTGATGTATAAATGAACCCCATAAATCTGTCTGTAGAAATAAGTAAAAATAATTTCAGATTGAAAATCCCATTATACATTATTTCCTTTATCTGCTTGCTCAGTAACTGTAAAAATACAAATATTTAAAAAGAGGGATGAGTATTTTAGAATGTCTCTTATTCCCATAGTAATGAATAAATCTAGTTACATCAGCCCATGTATTTGAATTCCCAAGTTATTAGTACATCCTTTTGAATATCTAACTCATTCCTGTCAGTGCAGTGTAAACCCTCAAAATGTCAAAAGTTATTAGTATTTGATAGCTATTATTAAGCAGCCTAAAATAAATATATTGATTGTTTCTATTCAGTTTCAAATAGAAAGTGTCTATAACTGCTAAGGGGATATTTATTATTTGAAATGTATAGTTTCTGTTCCTCATTATATGATGTTTGAGCAGCAAATCTCATATTTTACCAGCAGATGGAGACAGGAAAAATCAGTGTTATATTAAAGCAGAAACATTTCCAGCTAACAAGTTCTCCCTCTGGAACCTTTAGAGCAAGAAACCCTACAAGGACTAAACAAACAACCTAGGATATAGCAGCAATGAGTCAAACTAATTGTAAAAATAGATCATGAAAATAAAGAGAAGTAAAATGACAGATAGATTTGCCATTTGAGATGAGACACTAAAACTAATAACAGACCCAAAGTTTGGGGATGGTATGAAAGCTGTAGGTAAGAAAAACTCCCCTGACCATCTTTATAGGTGAGTACAGGACACCCAAAAAAGAGAATGAGAAACCAAATCAATACTGGCCAGAAATCCTTAAATCCTTTTATCTCTTGGACCAGTCCAGATGATGGGAAAGCACCGAGGCCAAATCTCTCTCCATGAACAGTAAGGGGTGTATGCTGGGTGCCATATAAACCTAAAACATCCTGCCCAAAAGGGCTATTCTATTGAGTCCTTTCAGGTAAGGTTATCATCTGGTGTCAATCACTAGTTTTATTAAATTAAGCACCAGCAAGTAGAGAGAACGGGTTGTGAAATCCAACTTGCCCGTTCGCAAAGGGAAAGTCTGTCATTTTTCTTTCCTTGAAGTATAGTAAAATGGGCTTGGAGAACATTTCATGGTATACAAGGTACTTTCAAAGGTATCTTCAGAGGCCTCTTTGGCACAAACAGGATAATAACCTGACTAGTGGTCTCTGAGGTAAATACTTAAAGCTCTTTCCACACTGAAGAGGGGTCGAAATTTCTGTTTTTCATCTTTCTTCAGAAGTGTGGATGGGTGGCAATGTGAAGAACCTGATGCAAAGGTAGTTCAACCTGAATATGAGGAAGACCTTATTTACTGTGCAAGTGACCCCACACTGGAACAGACTGCCCAGAGAGGCTGTGGAGTCTCCCTCATCACAGATATTCAAGAACCGTCTGGACACAATCCTGTGCAACATGATCTAGGATGACTCTGATTGAGCAGGGAGGTTGGACCAGATGACCCACTGTGGTCCCTCCCAGCCTTACCCATTCTGTGATTCTGCAACAGGCAGATCTATCATCATCCATGTTAGTGCAGGACGAGAGATTTGAAATGAAACATGGAATGTGGCTGCCAATTCTTGTGTCTCCTACTGAAAACAAGCAAGGACATGGAAAGCAAGAGGCAATTTTAAAAAGAAGCCTCAAGATCAAGAGCACTCAGAGCACTGAAGGAATGGCAAGAAGATCCCAGTGATAACTATAGGGACAGGCAGAACCCTGGTTGCATTTTACTCTTCATAGTTAAGAGTTACTTCTCAACTGAGGTAGGAATACTCTTTTCCCTCAACACACTAACACCTGATTATTTTTTTCCTTAGCTGTTTAAACTTTTACACAACCATTCTGAACAAAATCAGGTCACAAGACAAGTCACACTTCACTATTTGTGAAGCCTGTTGCTGCAGGTGAACCAAATGCCATGAGCTGTATCTCTGTGAACTAGTGGGGCACCACAGGAGCAGCACATCTGTAGAGCACAGCAGTTGATACAAAGGAGTTGATGGCACACCATAAGTATTTCAGGCTGTCTCTAACCTGGTCCCCTGCAATGGACATACACTTCTGGTCACAACCCCATAGGTGAACACCTGGAACAAAGAGCAGTTTTCTTTTACTGAAAGGAATCTATTTATGCACTGAAAAAAACACTGCAGCGTGAAACAAAGCCCAGTGAGGTGGTCAGGAGCTTTGTTTCACAGATGTATTCATTCTCCAAACTAAAATGCCAGTGCAGATGCAGTCATATTTTCCTTAGTAAGACAACAAGGTAGGATTTTTCACACACTGTGGTAAACATTACCCAAACCAACGAAGAAAATACTTAAGGATCTAATTCAGGAACACACATGGCCCTGGTATGACTAGGGAGAGCAGAAAGATGCTGAAGAAACTCCTGTTTTGAAGTAGGGACCGTATTTGCCACATTACTCCCTCTACATGCCTCCCTCTCCAGACAATTCCTGCCTCCCTAGCCTGTTAAATAAAACAGATGATACTGCCATCATTAGATGCAGTCTGATTTGAGCTGGCCTTTGCTACTTTTCTTTATTTTTTGACAGAGAAAGCAAATTAATGCTCTATTCTACCTACAAAAGTTTGTTGAGTCAGTGTATTTAGTACAGGAAAAATTAACCCAGGCACTACATGCATCATATTCAGTGAAATGTATGTGACAATTCCATTCAAACCAAAGCTAGAACTGGACACAGAGAGAGAGTAAGTGCACACATAGTGCCCATGGGGAACTGGCAGTTTTCACTTCAAAGGTGAATAATTGAAAAAAAAAAAAGCAATTTATTGCATTACCTTTTTTTCCACCTGAACTTAAATATAATTTACCAATTAATTCTTCATCTTAAAAAATCAACTTGAAAATAATTTCTGATCTAAGAAAATTCAAGAGTTGGTTCTGAAGTTTATATATTTTAAAAGAAAAGCAATAACCACTTTTTTTTAAAACCAGATTGTATTATTTCCTGTTCCCTGAAGGGTGCTTTCTCTTTTCTAAGGGATTAGTTTTCTATTAGAAAGAATTAAATTTTGACTTTGAAGTTTTTTGGTTGGTTTTGTTTGTTTGGTTGGTTTTTGGGGGGGTGTTTTGTTTTGGTGGTGGTGGGTTTTTTTGTTTTTTTGTTTTTTTGCAAATACTCAATACAGTTCTGGAAACATCCAGCACAATCCACTTGCCCACTTCAAGCTCACTATTTGATAAGCAACTCAGAGCTAATAAACCTAGCTTGGACATCAAGGATAACTAAACAGAGAAGGAGTGTAACACAGCCAAAGTTAACTGAAGCATTTTGTTTAATTTTACATTCATGACCAAAGTTCTAATGCATGTATTCCTTCTAGATGACTCATTAAAGGAGTAATCTAGGCATGAGGACCTTCTACCAGAATGTTCTGTAATTGTGTGAATTCTAAGAAATTGCAGTTTTTAAGCTTAAAAAACTGTCAGGATTTCAGTTCTAGCATGAAAAGGGTTGAAAGGGTGTGAAAATTCATCTCATTAAATAATGTTATTCTTTTACTGAAAGTGAATTTGAACATAAAGGTAAGTATTAAGATAGCTATAAAATAATATTTCTCCAAACTAAGACACCATAAAAGGTTCAAAGAAAAGATTCTGAGGCTGGAGGTAATCTTTCTGTGTACAGATTTCTTCAGCTGTTAAAAAACCTGTACACATACTATCAGGCTAAGTCAAAAAATAGAAGGATAACAACTCACTGAAGCACAAGTGTCCACTCAGTGTACAAATATTGAAATGACATTCCCTTTTTCATGTCTTTCTACTCTTCATACATTTTATCTGATGCCACTATATATGCCAAGCTGTAAACAGTTACTCCAAGACTTTTCAAGAGAAGACTGCAGTGCCAAGCTAAGTGCTTGGCAGTGAAACTGCCTTTTCAATCTCACAGCTAATCTGCAAAGGTCAACTACTCCTGGTGAGTATTCTAAAGGGAAGGGACTTCAGCTCCCCACTCCGACAGCTCAGCAAACTGTACATTAATTCCCATGAAACTTTGTTTCTAAAAGTTTCTAGAAATTACAATGCATAAAAAACTTAGTTTTACTTTAGTCTCAAAATAGACAGTCCTTTCTATCTTTGATTAGCATGAAAAGATTTGATTTTCCTGAATAAGGGTAAAAGGATAAAACAACTAATTCTCTTCAAATATTTTTGACTGAAGGAGATTCTAAAATGAATGGGCGTGAATCCTGAGTGGGCCTGTTTAGTATGTTTTGGGTATTTTTCCTAAATTATAATATCTGGTATTGTCATCAGCTCAGCAAAAAAGAACTGGAGAAGCTACTAATTAAATGTTAACTCTTAACATTCTTGTCATGCTCAAAAAATGAACAATTCCACAATTGTATTTTAAAGTGTGCTATACTTTACAGGTATTCAAGCACTGGAGGAATGCAATGTAGATCTATAATGCCACCTTTTTTCAGATTGATGAAATGCAACTACTGTATACCAAAAGTAACCTAACTCAGAAATTAAGCTTAAATAATGAGAAATCATTGCCCCAAAGTGCTGCTGAAAAATTAAATGTATATTCTAAAATTATATTCAAAATACTCACAAGCCTCTGATGCAAGGGTGTTCACAGAGGGCACTTTTTTAATAAATAATGTGATACGCAAGTACCAAGTGTTACATGCAGCAATCAGGTGTTAAGAGGATACCACACCGCAGATCAACACTGCTCAGTGACAAAACTTTAAAAAAAAAAAAAAATTGCTTCAAAATCATGCCAATTGGTGAAATACTTCAAAAATTCAGGGGAAGGGGATGAGTCAGAAGACTGCTAATGGGATGTCGTGGTTTTGTGTCTAGATCTCTAGGTGCAATTCAGCAAGGGCTTTTGTCCTTTAAAGTTGCTTCCTCCTTTCACCTGCTGTCTACTGCAAGGAACAGCCCTGGGGTGGCAGGGAGATGAAGTGTGTGACCTAATCTCTCCCATCGATGTTTCTACAACAGCTGTTCACTTGCTTATACAAAATGAGTTCATGGTCTCAGCCCAGCTCCCAGAGGACAGCTGTCTCCCTCACCAAAACCACTGCTACAACAGACCATTAGGTGCCATTAATTGGTAACCTCATTAGCATCATCAGTAAGACACTGGGGATCAAATTTTAAGCTGCACTGGTGCTGTACAGGCAGCTTATGGGTAGGGACAGACAAGAAAACATCGGTGACTTTGTATGACCTGTACAAAGCCTTGGTGCTGATACAACCCAGACACTGCTTCAGCAACCTCACTTGCAAGGTCAAGCACAGAATAGTGACAACTGGCCCCAGTTCCAGTGCCAAAGGGGACAGGAGTCTCCAGGGCACCCATGTTCCATGCGTGTCCTGGTTCTATGACCACATTACTGATATACTTCCCACACTGGAAAAGAGCTGCTTATTCCAGGGAGCAAAGAGGTACTTCCCAGACTAAATATTCCTAGAGTATAAACTAACAGTTTCTAATGGAGATCCCTCTAGATTTCTGCAAGGACAAATGAGCAGGGATTATGAAGGGGCTCACTGTAATTGCACAGGTAATGTTACCTGACACAGGATAGAGGCCACTGGGGACTCAGCAGTCTGCATGACTTCTGCCTGCATGTGCTTTTAGCAGCAGTGGTATGACAGCCCTAATGACCTACAAACATAAGCAAAGTAGGAACTGTAGGGATTAGGGTCTGTTCTCAGATGAAGCAACACAATACACAAAAAAATTAGGCAAAACACTGGATACACAATCTCTCCATCAGGTCTGAAATAGAAGCAGCAAATATCATGTCAGATATTGGCAATAAGTTTTTTGGTGTGGTCAGCAATGCCATGGACTAAATTTAGAACCATGGTCTTCAGGAAGATTCATCATGGAGGGGTGCAAAAGTTATCCTTCCAAAAATACACAAAAAACCCATGAGTTATTTCATCCTCCCTCTGACCTGAGGGAGGGCATCATCAAACTAAATTAATTGGTTAATAAAGAATATTGATTTTTAAACTAGTTTTGTTAATGTTTGTGTGTGCATGCACAGACCAGATTTTACAAAATTAAATTATCTCAGCAGACTTATGTGGGACTTTTTAATAACTTATTTGTTGGGGTTTTCTTTAATTAAACTACATTTCCCTAATTCTACATTTTTTCTCACTCCTGCAACACTTTTCTGACATGGGTAACCTAGGCAAGAACAAGTGCCAGAGGCAAAAATCCTGTGTTCCTATGAGGAAGCGATGCTGCAGATAGTCAGATCATTTACACCACTTTTTTCTCCGTTTCTTCTTCCTCCTTTCCTCAGTCATAAACAAGGTCCACAGCATGAAGAGGCCAATCCTTGCCAGCAGAACCAAGTTTTGAAAAACACTGCTCCACCATATGTTCAGTCCTGACCAGCGTGATAGTTAGGAGGCTGACATCTGCAGATGGGGAGTTCATACCACCATTCAGCACAAACATGCTGCTACTGTACACTGAAGTCAGTATTAGCCAGACTTTGCTTAGGAGAAATTTTCAGCACTGATCTACAGTTTCACCTTGCCAACTAATTTTTGTTAGAGTATTGTAAATTAAACAGATATAAAAAGAATCTCAGAGAAAAATGGTGGCGATTATTGAAAAAGGGAGCCTTTAGGAATCCTTCTGGTAATCTCATATAGAATGAAAACTCTACTGTATCAGATATTACATTGAAGCTGTTTGTGTAATAGGAAACGTTGCTAATGTTACATATGACAAGCCTTCATGAAAGCCCACAAAACTCTATTTGGTCTTAGGCTTATGCACTTAGAGAATACAACCATCCCAAACAGTCTCCTGGACTTCTCTGAAGACCCAGTAAACTGAGTTTTTCTCTAAATAAGATGTATCAACCTTTCAATAAGCACTTAAGAAATAAGTCTTCCTTGTATTCCTTAATGCCCTTCTGAAAACAATGAGAATAGTCTACTTAAATGTTTGTGGGAGTGAGAATGATTCTTCTTAGAGAAGGAGTAAGATAAAATGCATTTTGCCTGCTACTTTTTAATTCCGCTCCCCCCACCCCCCGCCCCAGCTCCTTTCTTAGTCCATCTGCAGCTCCTCATGCAGTCCAAACACCCAAACATGACTTTTTCCAGGGCTTAAAGAGATTTATGGTTAGTAATTTCCACAGGGGTTGTGTGCATGTTCTCCCAGGCATGCTCAGGCACCAACACTCATCAGAGGGCTGGAAATCAAAATCTATGTCTGTTATGCCACTGGCAATGAAATTCAGTGGGTTCATGTTTATTGTGTGCCTCATTCAGACCTTTACTGCATAGAACGTCTCTTCTTCAAAAGGCTATGCCTAAAAGATATGCCTCTAGGTGAATTTGCTTTAAAATGTTTTGCAGTCTTATCTAATATGATTACTAAATGGGAGAGTGAATGGAACTACTTTCCTTTATTACATTGCTCTGAAACCGAAAAGGACAACGTCTGAACTGTAAATTCCTAGTAAAAAGGAGTTAGATCTTCAGTTACACAAATTTTATTCAGAACTTTTCCTGCATCAAATCTGGAGCATGCCCTGAGCAGCAAACAGTTCAGAACAGTGATCATTACAACATTGACTTTGCAAATGCTGTTTTATCAGGTAAATTCAGTTTCTTAGTTTTTGTAAGTAACAGCTTCCTGAGTTTTTTTAGTGTAGATAAGAGGTACACTGCAGTTCTGATCACTAATTACACTGCCCACCATCCCTCTTCTTTTTTAACAGAATTAAAGAAACAGTCAAACCATTATTTTCTCAACACTACTGCAAAAACAGGTGTTTTCAGTAAGCAGGTAACCAGATTTACTCAACATCTGATGCATGATAAAAGACAGGAAATCGGAGTATTTGCAAGTTGAAGACTCCCTGTTAATCAGATGTTTGAGAGCCTCTGCCTTAATCTAGACACGCCCACAAATTTACTACCACACACTATTGCTTTGCACGCTAATATTAGTACATATAGCACAGATTATGAAAGAAAAGGAAAGATGCAGTTGAAATAAGGCTGCTCTGTCTAAAGTTCATGCTTATTTTCTCATACGTACAATGATTAATTCAGCGCGCTTGTAGCAAGCGTGGGTAGAGCCCGTCTCAAATCTTCGTTCGCGAAGCCTAGCCATGATGATGATGATGACAATGATTAATAAGCAAACTATACGAAGTTTTGTAATTGTTACTATAATTCTGTGCTCAAAACAAGAGCCAAAAAATATCTTAACACATGTATCCTTACATATTAACAATATGTATCCTTACTTCGACTTTCTCTCTTTATATAAAAAAGAAAAAGTTTTAAATTTCCCAGCTGTTTGCAAGAACAGGAAGAAAAGTTGAAACATAGGATTAGAATTCAATTATGTGCTAAATGCAGTATAATGACTATACTATTCATCAGGTTCACAAGAATTTGGTGCTCTGTCACCCAATATCTTAGTTTAAACTACTGCGTTCAAACTGTAGCAAAACCGTAATTCACCGGTATTAAGTGACCTGCCCATTTTCTCACTCCTCTGTGTATACTGGCTGCATTAAGTTAATGGGACACAGCACTCAGATGTCTTCAATAATGACAGTAATGTTTCTCTTCCTCTCATGACATACACATGATGTGTACAGCCTGGCTGATGGATATGGCCATCCAACCCAGAGCCAACAGTAATTGACGGTTTAGCTTGCAATGTGATACGGGATCTCTTGAGAGGGACAGAACTACACAAAACCAGGGATAGATGAAAAAGAAGTTAAATGGTCACTTAGTCCATCCCTTGACAGAAAAGGGACTCCCTTCTGTTGCTCGTGATGTATTTTCTGGTCTTAAATGACTCATCTGAGGTAAGTTTCCTCATTGCCTCTGTGAGATTATTTGACAGACTAGTAGAGGTAAATACAGAAACTTTGGCTGAGCCCATGTCAAGAGCCTGCTACAAAAGGTTTGCAGACTGTTGTGTTGCTGTTTCTTAGTGATGTTCACTTGGAAGATGGACACAACACTAACCCGCTCTAGTACTCATTTGGAGAATAAAGTTTCTCTGTCATACTAGGTCATATCTGCTGAGAAGGAGTTATCAAGGGCCTCTTGGTGGCAGTGAGAAATAGGTGATCACCTCCCTAAGGCTTTACCATGTCACTGCCTTATTTTTTTCCAGTGTATCTCCCAATTCCTGCTCTACTCCTGCCAGAAACAGCTTCCCTTGCAAGGGGTCCAGAGCATTCTTTTTTCATAAATAACAGCATAATTTAAAATCCCACTGAAGACTCACACTGATTTTAATAAACTATGGCTCGACCTCCCAAATCGTCCTATTCTGTCCAAAATGATGCTCTGCCTGCAAAGGACTAGGGACACACCACCAATAGTTTTAGTTCCTCAGCAAATACAGAGATCACAGTTTCACATACACATCAGACAAGTTTATCTTACAAGGAAAGCCAACATCTGTTTTCATCTTGCTGCTGCTGACAACATGAACATTTTTATTCTGCTGAACAAAACATTAACAAGGACTGAATTTTCAAACACAGCATTTTGTTCCTTTCTGCATCAATTTAACATTAAACTTCATCTTCAGATATACTGCTGCACCTACAAGAAGCTGAAATTTGCTTTTCTCAAACTTTCACCTTTTCTTTACATCAGGCTTGATTCTTCCTGGACTACATTTCCCAAGACACACTGCAGAAGGAGATCATGTGTTTCATGACACATTTAGTAAAATCAAGGACACCAGTATAGTAGAAATCCTTGTGTCACATCTCTCTTTTTGTAAATACATTGCACCCACTCATTTGCTTGCACTTTGTAGCAACCACTCTCCCCAGAAAAACTGAGAAGGCTTTGCTGCACTTGCACCAGCAGAGAGAATCAGCTATGGGACTGACTACGTACTTTATCTGCATGATTTAAACCTTGTCTGCTCCAAGAGAAATATGTTATTACTTTATTGATGAATCACATCTGCTACCCAAACCACATACAAGGCCATTTCTCCCTCACTAGGTAAACTCTAAGTTCAAAATCTGTGCCTACAACTGCCAAACTAGCATGGATCACCAAGAGGATTTAAAAAGTGCACACAGGCCCTGTTCTGTGCAAATAGCCTACTACAGTGCTGTATTTTGTGTGTGCTGCAATCTTTAAAAGAAAATTACACAGTCATTTCCCATCAAATCAAATAATTTCTAGCATAACTTTTCATGGGGGTATTCTGCATGTATCGCGGAATTTGCTTTCTGAGGAGACATCAGGCACAGCTGCACGTCTGGTAAATATGTGTGCTTGTTTTTCATGTAGGAGGGGTGTGTGAAATTAAATTCAATTTCATTCAACAGTATTTTACTGGCATGGCAAGCTGGCTAAATGTAGCCTAAGAAAAATGAACTGACCCTTAAGGTAGCTGTCATCAATTGATACGATGCATTTTGGATAGGTCTTCATTCTGTATCTGGGGTTTTAGCCCACCTATCTATTCCCCACTGCAGCCCATTTCCCATCTTGTTCCATCATTTTTAACAGTAACCTGCCATCTGAGAGTACTTCACAACACAATGCCATCATTACACTCTCCTCCAGGGGTCAGAAATAGTTTTTTCTTCTTTTTTTTTTTTTTGACAAATACATTTTATGATTTCTGATGATACCCTAAAAAAATCTTTTTGTTTCTCCCTCAGATTTTGGATGTTGAGGCAAAAACCTTTGCTCCATTTCATTTTTTCCTACTAGGTGTTGTGCTCAGATGTTTCTTTTTTTTTTTTTCCTCCCCTGTTTTTTTGTCTCCTTGTTTCTGCTTATACCATATAGACATTCCTTCTCCATTCAGGTTATGTTTCAGCCTTCATATTCACTGAAATGAAAAAAAACTATTACAACAACAGTATCCAGTCTAGCATCCAATTGTTTCTTTCATCCTTCCCAGACCTCAGTTAAACTGAGTGTCATGAGTTACAGAGACAGAATCATAGAACCACAGAATGATTTGGGTTGGAAGAGACCTTAAAGATCACCTAGTTCCACCCCCCCGGTATATACAGGGACACTTTCCACTATATCATATTGCTCAAAGCCCAGTCCAACCTGGCCTTGAATACTTCTAGGGATGGAGCATTCACACCAACCTGGTCAACCTGTCCCAGTGCTTCACCACCCTCATTGTAAAAAAATCTCTTATGTCCAATCTAAATTTACCCTCTTTCATTTTAAAATGATTGTCCCTTGTCTGTCACTACAGGCCTTGGTGAAAAGCCTCTCTCTGTCTTTCCTGTAAGTACCCTTCAGTACTGAAAGGCTACAATAAGCTCTTCCTGGAGCCTTCTCTTCTCCAGGCTGAACAACCCCAGCTTGCTCCACCTGTCTTTATAGGAGGGGTGCTCCTGCCCTCTGATCATCTTCATGGACCTCCTCTGGACCCGCTCCAACAGGTCCATGTCTTTTCTGTGCTGAGGATGCAGTGCTCCAGCTGGGATCTCATGAGAGCAGAGTAGAACAGGAGACTCACCTCCATCAACCTGCTGTTCATGCTGTGGTGCTGACTAGAAGGAACCATCACAATCAACTCAGCTGATTCTATATATAACTCAAGCTACATACATTCTCCAAATTAATTCTTGTGGGTTATTGATGCTGTACTTATTGTAGCAATCTATTTTGCGTTTTTTTGTCCCCCAGAAGTCAACCTTTTACTATGATGAGGACAAAAAATAATGGCATTGATGTTGCTTTCACACTTGATACTCCTGTGCTCCTGTGTTGCACTAAAAGGAATGTCTTCTGCTTATGGTGAGATGGGATCTGGGAAATAGGGTCTTCAGCAAGCTGTTTATTACAATGTTCTCCTTCTCCAGGTCTTGCTTTATGTTGCAGCATAATCTGGCATTTTTTTTTTATATTAAGCTTTTACAATCTGATTTGTCAACTTCAGAAACTGAAGCTTCTAGACTCCCCTATTATGAGGCTGAGCTTTATATAATTTAAGATGTATTCAGTGTTCCTATCTCTATAATTAAATTTGTCTGGTTTTGTTATTTTGAGCACCTTCTGAATTTTTTTCAAAGAGTTTACTATGTGTTATGTTGAAAGGATTCTGCTGAAATTATATCCTTTGTTTTCCCATCTTTCATTATTTATGGCCTTTGTTTTAAGGATAATTATTTAACTGATGTTTGAATTAATGAAATAGGGTATGGAAAACCATTAAATTGGCCTGACAAATCTTATAATGTAGGAAAAAAACACACTCATATTATTTCCTCGTTTCCAACTCTACAGGGTCCACTTGGGACATTTGCGGAGTTTAAAGTGAAAGTTCTCAAACAGCAGTCTGCAAGACCATTTGCGGTTTATAAATCAACAGTATCAGCTTCTAGAACCACACTAACCACCTGCACGTTATACACTCAGCAGTCAAAAGGCTGATAATGAAATATCCACGGTCCTTGAGAGATTTTGAGAACTGACAGGGAGTTGTTGCAAAGACTGACAATCTCTTCTGTACAGCTGTGGGGATTACTAAAGGATTTCTGTCTCAGTTTTTTTTAACACAAATGTAGAATTTTCACAAGCATTTGACTAGAGATGGGATTTTTAAAAGAAAAAATTACAAACACCATGGGACACATGATGAAATTGTAACAGTTGATAACACTCCATTTTGGAGCTATTTTAACACCTATAAAGAAGGAGAAAGCATTCTGTTCTTTTTTGACCTTAACATCTTTAGGATACAGATACAGTTTTGTGGTTAGTTTTTCATAAAGGAGTTCAATTTTTATTTTCATGTGTGAAATTATTATTGGTCAGATATTTTACTATCTTTTTAGGTCCCAGCTGTGTTCTATTAAAGACAATGACAGTCCTGCAGCTGTATTGGATGACACGCAATCCAGCATTTAGTGAAGCTGATAAAAAATAGTTTTCTCATATTACAGCTAAAAGAGAAACCTCATCTACTACCTGGGACTAAGGACATTACTCTTATCCACCCCCTCTTCCCAGTTCCTGGGCTGCCCCCTCAGCTACAAAGAAGGGATTCACAAGTCTTCTTCAGGGGACAGTCCTGGCTTCAAAATATATCACATTACTACTTGCATGTCACGGATCCAAAAGCACATTTTCCTGTCATAACGATATGCAAACATTTTTATTGCCTGTAATAGCCAGTTTAGTACCTTGAGAGCCAAAATGGAGCAACACTACTTTTCAGCAATAGCTGTAACTATATACTGCACTACATACCATATAGCCACCCACACACAGTAAGAGAACACCAGGGCTGGTAAGCAGGAGATGTCTCAAGTGCTGGGTTCAGGCAAAAGCAGAAAGCAAGGGTGAACACCAGCAGTGACAGCGGTGTGAGGTTTTGTTTCCATTCCCTGCACTCAAATCATGCCAGCCACGACATTTTTGTCACTATTTACAGCGAGTATTTGTAGCTGCTGTAACACTGAGCAGTGTTACATGTGTAGTGCAGTGTGTCATACATCTGCTAGAAGGGTCTCGTGTGGTGTCATGGTGAATTTACTTAGGAGATTCGGGGCTTGCTTCCAAAGTCAAGGGCTTCCTTAAGTCAAACTGATAGTTCCCAGAGTCCTGTGCTAGATGGCCATGCCGCACTCTAGGAGTCCAGGACAGCCCTGATAAAATAGGTACCAGCTGTATCTCTGCATATGCACATCAGCACCCATCCTCTGCTGGGAACAGGGCTGGCTGGTGCTGAAACATATCCATGGCTGCCCACACAGCTGCTCAGACAGTGGAAGATATTACAAGCAAGTCCAGAGGAGGGCCACAAAGTTGATCAGAGGACTGGAGCACCTCCCCTGTGAAGACAGGCTGAGAAAGTTGGAGCTGTTCAGCCTGGAGAAGAGAAGGTTGTGTGGAGATCTCATAGCAACCCTCCAGAGTCTGAAGGGGAAGCCAGAGAGGGACTCTTCATCAGGAACTGTAGTGATAGGTTAAGGAGTAATGGGGAAATTTAGATCAGATATTAGGAAGAAATTCTTTACTGCGAGGGTGATGAGACACTGGAACAGGTTGCCTGGGGAGGTTGTGGATGTCACAACCCCAACAGTGTTCAAGGCCAGGTTGTATAAGGCCTTAAGCAACCTGGTCTAGTAAAAGGTTTCCCTGCTCATAGCCGGAAGTTTGGGCCTAGTTGATTTTTAAGGTCCATTCCAACCCCTTAACATTCTATGATTCAGTGATTCCATCACCCAGCCATCTCCACCGCTAGCATTACTCAGGGTGCTACCAGTGCCAGCAGTAACCACCACGCCGGGCAGGCACAGGGCTTTTGCTGCACTGAAAATACACCGGAGCTGATGTTTTACTTGACCGCACGGCGTTCCCTGCCCGCCGTGGGTGCTTGCTGACGGCTTCGGGACCTGGCCGTGCCCAAAGCGGGGGCAGAGGATTTCTCCACACCCTCCCCCTACCCCCCACCCACATTCCCCTTCCTTCCTCCCCGCCCCTACCACCCGCAGCCCTTTTCCCCGGAGTGCTGGCACAGCGTGGCCGCCCGGGATGCGGAGGGAGCGGGGGCCGAGGGGGCGGCGAGGGCGGCACAGGTGCTGCCGCAGCCCGTCGCCATGGGAACGGCGCTGCCGAGGGCGCGGTGGCCGAGCCCGGCCGGGCCCCCCCGCCCGCGAGTGGGAGCGAGGAGCGGGCGTGTGCGTGTGTGTCCCGGAGGTATTGCACTGTTTCCATAGGAACAGGCGGGGGGAGGCGATGGCGGCACGGCCGCACCCGCTCCCCCTCCCCCGTGCCCTCAATGCCAGCCCGAGCCCTGAATCAATTAATGGAGCCGGCACTGGGCTGGGAGCGGGGAGAGGGCTGTGCCCCCCTCGGGGCAGCCCCGGCACCCAGCTGGCGTGGCGGCCGCGCTGCCCCCCGCGGGGGGACCCCGGGACGCGGGGTGGCCCCGGCAGATGGTCCCTCCGCAGCCGCCCCCCGTGCCCGTTCCGTGCCCGGCGCGGTGAGCCCGGGGACAGGCGCCGGGGAGCACCGGCCGCACCCCGGGACACCCGCGGGGAGAAGGGGCGGGGGACGCACACACACAACAACAACAACAACAAAACCCCGTCCCCGCACGGCTGTTTACGGCACCATATGGATGCAGGGGGAGGGGTGAGGGACATGTCTGCCGAGCCGCCGCGCTCATTATGTCCGACGGAGTCACGGTCACCGCGCCTCCGCCCGCTCCCGGGGCTCGGGGGGACACCCCGCTCCCGGCGCGCACGGGCGGTGGGACCCCGGCAGCCCTGTGGTGGGCATTCCAGGGAATAAACACACTGCCCTGGTGCAGCCGGGGAGGGGAAATTCAGCCCCTTCCCCCAAGTCTATTTCTGTTAAAATCTATGTATGTCCTTGGCGTAAAGATGAACGTATGGGATGGAGCTCTATTTTGGATCACAACGGGGCAAATGCTTGAAACGTAAAAAGGAAAATACAAGATAGAAACGTTGCCTGTGTTTTTTAATCGGTGTGGTTTGACACGTAAACCTGACCCATTCTGGGGCATTTCTGTTTATGGTTGACACGTATGAAGGACTAGAATCGAAGTCCTAGGCATCAAACGCTACACCGAGATCCACAGCGATTAAGGCTATTTTTTTCCGAGCGAGGCAGTCATTCCTTTCAGAGTAATCCTCGCTGCACAACGCTGATGGAGGCATGCTCCGTGCAGCGCATCCTACCTCTGGAGAGCTTTCTCGGCTAGGGCAGGGGAAATGCTTTGAAATGGCTTATGTCTTTCCTCTCAATGATTCATAAGATAGGTGCTGAACCTCACCATTATTAGAGAGATAAAATCCACAGACTATGAGGTCTGATAATAGGCAACTATACTGCTATCCATATTACCTTGTAAAATTGAAGTATTGATTTTTTTAAAGCATGGTTTGCTACTTAGCAGACCAATCCCACTACTACTGTAGTCAGTGGGATTTTGCTATTGACTTCAGTGGGAACAGCTTTTGCCTTTAAAATGGTCTATTTCACATTATTATGGTAATGTCATTCAGCAATTCTTAAAATTGGCCTTCTTGGACTTAGACATTTTAAAAGATTAATGTGCAAATTATTTCAGCTCAGCTTATTCACCTCATTTCTGCTCATGTTATATCCAAAGTTTTGTTTGGATAAATTCAATAGATAACTTAGTGCTCCAGATGGTTGTGGGTGGATTGGACCTAATAGATTCTCCAGTTACAAGTTTTTAAGGGTTTGGGTTTTTTTTGTTTTGGTTTGGCTTTTTAATTTTACAGAAGCCTCGATTTAGAAACCCATTTGTAGATCTCCTCTTGTGTGCAGCTTTGACTGCATTTCGTTGCTCACCAAAATAGCATGCCTTCCAAAGCAAGATTAGAAATATTAAAATGCAGCCAGTGCAGGGAGTGGTTCAGTTCAACTGAAGCCCCACAAATGGGCTGATCCTCCTGCCCATAGATAATATAAATTTGAATCTTGGCACCTGCCATTAGATTGGAATTCTATATGAGAAACAGCAGGACTTGTGGTCTGGAAATAAAAGCAACATGAGGGAAAAAAAAAAAAAACAACCTGTTCTCTGCCTATTAGTAAATAATAAACTTCAGCAGCAAATAAAAATGACAAGGATGGAGGAAAACGTGTAGCACTGTAGGATCAGATAGATATTGGGACTATGACATAACAGGAAACACATCCAAATTCAAACTGTGGGGTGTATTTAACACTTATTTGAGTATTTGTGTAACTACAGTGTCTAGCAACATTCTGCTCTAGCTACTTTTTGCTACATCATGCTGTGATACTCATTGAACTAAATGTTGACTAATAAACTGTAAGTTGTAATAAATGGGAATAGACACAGAATTTATCCAAATAATGTGCTGAAGTCAAATTTCCAAGGAAAACGCCCATCCCAAAAAAACATGCTTCATTTTCCTGACATTTTCTAGACAGGAAATCTTATGGTTGTTCTGTGCTTATAGGTGGCTGATAGGTATGCCTAACTGCCTAAGTACTGAGTTTGAAGATCAAAAGTAGTTTTATTACCAAACTAACAGGAAGCATCAGCCTTCTTTTGCCTGGTTTACTTCATTAGCTTTATTATTATTACTGTGAAATGTGTAATAATTGTTTTCCAGGCTTATTTTACTTTCCTCAGCCCTTTTACTTTACCTCTCCTGAAGCTGACTTTCCTGCTTTTGGATGAGCTCACAGGAAGCTATTAAGCCAAAGTTTGTTTATACTTGATTGGCTTTAACACTTCACTCCATTTGTTCTCTCATCTCACTTTTCTTCTGCTCATATTAGAAGCAGGATTGCTCTAATGCAAATATAGTTCAAAGAGACAGGGAAAAGGGAAAGAGATCTGAATTCTCCCCACAGGAGATGTCCTAATGTGATATCCATAGAAAAGGGAGATTACTTAAAAACAAGTAAACAAACAACCTCAATGGTGTAATTGAGGGAGAGTGTATATGTTGGGTATGTTTAGATGGGAAGGGGACAGGATGCTCCTTTAGTTGACTTAAATACATGGAGAGTTTAAAGGACTGAGATAAGCTCATTCTCCAGGTTAGTTTTTCCCTCCTTAAAAGATCAGAATATGGGGATTTCAACCCAGACAGAGAGAGCTGTCTTTACAGTGTTGAGTGTAACTCTGACACTGCAGAAGATAATAACCAAAGTGGTGGGAGCAGGGTGCTCCTAGTATTATTTTACAGCTGAATTTAGCCTTGCTGTTATTAAACCTTTCTAGATACTTTTATACCTTTTTATAAACTTGTCTATGCATTTGCTAAACGCTGGTCTAGCACATTGGAATTTACCGTGGCAAAACCAGGTAGCAGTTACAGGTAAATTATTCTTTACAAACAGAAACACCTTATCTAAACGTATCCTATTGAGAGCCACACAGTCAACCAATACCAACTGACTGGGGCATTGAGTGCCCAAAGCGGTGGACTCCTCCCTCAGTCACTGTCCATTGCAAAGCCTATGCCTCAGTCAGGTGCTTCGTTACGTCTTCAAAACAGAGGCATAATCTTTGTGCCAAAAACTAAAAAAAAAAAAATTATTCACACACCTTCTGATGGTCCTATTCCAGGAGGGGATTTTAGCCAGCATGATTTAGGATAACTGGATTGGTCCTTCAAAGCCTCACAAATTTCACCAGCTAAATTTCTTCCAGATTCCTCCAGCTACAGTTTTTCAGCTTTTTTTTATAGGTTTCTTGCTTCACTCTTTGACTCCATTAACCAAAGTACTAATTTACTTTAAAACACTTTCACTTAACTATCTCTTTGTACTTGTTTTTTTTTTTTTGCTTGCTTTCAAATTACAGCAAGCATGATGATGAAATTTGTTAAATTTTTTGAAGTCTGTATACATGAAAATTTTCCTGACTTTACATTTATTAAGAATTAAATTTCTCTAAAAAAAATTTGGTAATTACCTATGCATTCATTAGAGTTCAACGATAAGTAGCAGAAAAATACATACTTCATTAGAATTCTATTAACTGAAATGCTCTACTTATTAATAAAACTTGACTCGCTTTCTCCTATTTAGGAATGCTTTTTCCTACTCAGCTTTTGAAAGCAGTCCTTTTGGTTCAAGTTGAAAATGTAAGGTTCAGTTAGGAATACAGGTAAAACAAAATTTGCAGTTCTACAATTTCCTCAAAGTCTGATGTGTCTTGCCAAAATTGTGCCGAAGAGAATAATACTGAAATTTTCTATTTAGAGGGGCAATTAAAGAGGAAGACAGTAGTCTTATTTTAACCAGTTTTATTCAGTTCTAGACCTAGCTTTATTTATTTTGCTTTATTATTTGCTTTGGTGCAAATTTAACTCTTTGAAAGCTCCTCATGTGCCCAATTCAACTTTCAGTTACACCAAAACAACGATAATGAGGCCTTATGCATTGGTAACACATGGCAGAGGATTTGTGTACGTTTTCTAAAAAAAACACAGGGTCAAAGTGCAATGAGTTTACAATAAATGTCTTTATGAAAAATTCTGGTTTTTGCTGCTGCATCTATACAGAACTTACTATCCCATCTCCTTGTTAGATAAGCCCAAATTGAGACAAAAAGGATAAGTGTATGAGGTCTCTCTGAACCACAGGTTTTAGAAGGATGCCTGTCATTTGAATGTAGCACTCATTAAAAGGAGGCTGTTTGCTCACTACAAATGAAATACTTCAGTATTACAGCAACCATAGCCAGGGGGCTTTGCTGAACTCTCAGAATATAAAAAGCTAAAGGTTATCAAAAGATGTCATAAAAAAAATTTATGACTATGTCTAGATTAAGGGAGGAACAAGCAAGTTACGTTCTTTTTTCCTTTCCACTGCAGTTCCTTGAGAAATGCAATGGGGCAAGTCATCTAATTATATATATATGCCATACTTCCTGGTCACACTGGTGAAAAAGCAAAGTCTTCCAGAAATTGTCATCATTTGAATGAGCTAATAATTCTGCTCCTTTTTCTTTTCTTTCCACCATGGTAAGAGT
Organism: Myiotriccus ornatus; assembly: GCA_036023395.1. Classification (NCBI taxonomy): domain Eukaryota; kingdom Metazoa; phylum Chordata; class Aves; order Passeriformes; family Tyrannidae; genus Myiotriccus; species Myiotriccus ornatus. The sequence continues at coordinate 109,317,984 of JAYRBT010000082.1, forward strand.
TTGGTAGTAGTTGCAACAAATAACTGTTGTTAGCACAGAAAGCTAGCACAGGTAGACAAAAATACAGAGGTGAAAACAGCACACTCCTTCTCATCACAAGTGCAGCAAATTGGAAACTAGAGGTAGTTCATTTCAAATGTTCTGGTAAATCACAATAATTTCATGCACTGGTCCACACAGGGTAATGCCAGAGCTCTTGATGGTCTCCCTCCTTCCTCCAGACTAGTAATATCACCACAGCAACAAGCCACAGAAACTGCTACAGTCAAACTGACCAACAAGCCATCTAGTACCAGTCTGCAAGGGAGTCTGCAAAAGATGTGTCAGAGCTCAGTAATTAGTAAATAAACAAATTCCAAAACAAAATACAGTACATTACGCAATAATGACTGATTTATTTTCTTCTGCTAGCTTCAGTCAACCTAGGAACACATACCTAAAACTTAATAATCTATTCATGAAACGAGCATGAAGGCTGAGACCACGAGCAATGCTAAAATTCAGTTCAAAGGGGAAGGGAATGGGAAGATGCTGGGATTTCACCATGCCACACAAGCCTCCCCTTGCGTCGACTGTATGGGCTGGAGCATGACTAGCCATGATAAATGCTCTGTGGGAAAACACCTGGGGAGATGCAGCAAGACACCAGGTGAGAGCCAGGCAGCAGGTCCATGCCATCACACCAGTGCCTGCGCTCCCAGTGACACAGAGCAGGCAGGGCAGAAACATGACCTTGTCCTCCCTTCTGCTCCAGACAGCAAGGCTGAACTGACATAAAGAGCATACTACGTCCTCACAAGAGCCACAGACCTATTATTCTCCTGTAAAATCCTTAGAAAAAAAATTTTAATTAATCAATCAGGTTTCTCTAGGGGCACTAATGCAGACTTTCCATTCCCAACAATATTGGTTATAAAACAATGGCCTAGCTTTGAATTTACTTTCTGAGATGGTTGTCAAAAGAGTCTTAGGAGATGAAATAGAATTAAAAAGGATGACTGCTGAATCCTCTCTCTCTGCTGTTCACCAGTATTTACACCACACTATTTCACTCAGCTTCTTTCTACTTCTTTACATGTCTGTCTTCTGCTGTGCTTTTTTTCTTAATGTTCGTCTTTCTGAGTGATAGAACCATTTAAAACTATTTCTCTTATAAGTATCCCTTTTCTTTAATTAGCTTAGTTACCTTCTGTGGATCTTTCATCTGTCGTGACCTTTTAGAGATGAGATAAATACACTAAGCATGTTATTAAAGGCAAGGACATACCATTTAGTTAACAAGAAGAATAAGTTTTTAATGCTATTTTCTATACTTTTCCTAATGCCAATTTTTATTATACCTGATGTGCTTGTTTTAGATACACTTATTGATTTGTTTGAAACTATTCCTAAATATTTCCCTCAAGATGTTATACTAATTCCATTCATTTTAAATGTGATTGAAAAGCTTGAATTCTTCCTTTCCTTTCAAAAAGCTAATGTCATGATGGCAAAAAACGCAGATTATCTGGCAATTGTCTATATAGAATTCTGCCTGCCATGATTTCTCCTTTTTTTTACTTTGTTATGATATTTCTATTTTACCTCCCAATTCTTCTTTCACTTGCTTAACCTAATTAATTTGTATTTCCATCCAGTGTTGAAATTCCTTCATTTCCCTCAGCTTTTTGTGTACCGATGTATATGTATATACTTATGTGTCTGTATACATACACAATGGACTGCATCGTATAGCTCTCAAACACTTCCTATGGTTTCCCAACTCGTCACCATTTTTAATGTCATCATAGCCAAAGTTTCAACCCTGCTTTAATAAAGTCAGTATCAGAGTGGTTTCATTTCAGAAGGATGAAAGAACCAAAGTTTCACCTGAAAATTTTTAAAATATTCTTGAACACAACAAGTTAGAAGAACATAATTAACTGTCACAAAATCCAGATTAGTTCCACCAACCAGGTACAGTTATATTAACACTTAACTTCATTTTTAATGATTCTTACTGATTTATTTTTTTTTGGTATTGCAATATGGTTAACTAGTCTGTCATTTCTATGAACTATTTTTATCTCCTTGGTTTTTTGGTCATACTCCAGTCTCATTGCCATGTATAGTGGAAAATGGTATATTTTAATAATAGTTTAATTACTTAATTGTTAAATTCTTTAGTGTTATTGAACTTAGTCCCAGGGATGCACTGTAATTTAATATCACCCCTTTTTTTGTATCTCTATTTCTGATCATTCTTCAGTTTCATCACCTGAAAAATGTAACCCCAGGATAGGTATTTCTTTATTAGCCCGACCACACACTGAAAAATAAAGTTCTGTGAAACCTGTTTATACTTCTTGTCTTTCCTGTCTGCTGAAACCTCTGGCCATACCTTAGCTGCTCTTCTCTTATGTATCTAATTACTTATGTAATTACTTGCTTCTTACTCATCTTCTATCAGTTTGGGGTAGTGAGAGTCTGTTTCTAAATGTGATTTTCCATATGCCAGCATGATGCTGCTTTACTCTACAGATGGGTCATGATTTAGTGGCAGCTACTTTAGCTCTGGATCTGCCTTGCACAAAAGTTTTCTACAAAATCCACCTGGCACTATTAGTAGCGGTATGTGTAAGTCCAGAGGCAACAAAGAGAACAATCACAAAACGTACTCATTTAAAAATTGTACAGTGACTTAGAGTTGTAAGTCATTTAAGTGCAAGTAATCTCATCGCCTAAATTTTTTAAAGTAGTACAGTCAAAATGTTATAGCATCCATGTCGTGTATTAAAAACTCTGGGGTAACAAAATGTACAAAACCATCAGACACACAGACCTTACAATACATACAATACTTACAATACAATACAATATATAAAACCTCTCGTTTCCCAAATGAGCTTAATTGCAGGCTCTCAAGTATAAAAGGTTGTATGAGTTTCATCCTAAGCTGAAGTAATTCATTTGATAAAAATTGGCCTTCCAAGTCTATACAGAATATTTCTTTCTAACAAAAAGTATTTACTTGAGGTTAACTCTAACATAGATCAGTTTTATTAAGTAAACTGTTTGCTACAGATAGCCCCTTAAGTTGAAGAGTATCCACATTTACAACGAAATGTTTCAAGCCCCACATTTCACTTTCAGCATCTAGCTGTAACTCCTGCAGATGCACACAGTAACTCAGGTTTTGCAGCTTGCAGAGTTATTGAATAAGCAGTTAGAAGTCTGTACAATGGTCTGTGATAAAGTTGATCATCACTAAGAAAATCTATTTGCATCTGGAAAACTGCTCAATGCCAAAAGTTGTAGCATGTCTTCCCTGGATATTGACAATGCCTACCTGGATATTGTATGCTTATAAACCATTAAAAAATACCTTGCTAGTGAAACTGTAAGGTTTTGAGGCTCATCTATTTAAAGAGAACAAAAGGGTAATTTAAGCAAGCTGCAGGATCACTTTCAATGCTGTTGCAGGACAATGCAAACAACTCTCATTGCACCAGGTAATACCCCCTGAGTTTTCTCGTCAGAGAGGCTTCCTGGAGGTCTAAAATTACTTATACAAGACAAAAACATCTTTTACATCCTGGAAAGCTCTACTAATTTTGAAGGCTGTGTTGACCAGAGTCAACCTACTCAACAAGAAACAGAAGATCCCTGTGATGCTCTGTGGTGCAAGGGAGGCTGCAGAATCTGGTATGATCCTACCTCCTGGAGAGTGTGTTTCCTGCCACGCTGTCTCATTTATATGCCCTGCTTGTTTTGTTCCTCTTTTACCAGCAAACTCTCAACAGGTGTATCCTGCATAACAGGGAAAGATCGGCACCCAAATAGCTTCCTTCAGACCAAACCTAACAGCTGCTGGTCGCCTCCTTTCAACAGCAGACCAAAACTCACAGTTCAACGTCAGCCAATTTTAATTTATTTCTGTAGCGTAAAATGAAATTTGAATCATTAACTTCCACATTCATCCAGCATTGGCACTAGCCTTTTTCCCCTAGGGGCCCGTGCATGAGAAGCCCTCAGTATGTGGGGTCTCTCTGTGTAGTCTCTCCAGATTGTGTCTCCTTTCAGTCTAAGGTGTCGAACGAGAGCAATGGTGATCACCCAAGAGGTTAAGGGAAGAAGGTTTCTCTGTAACAAGGTCAGAAAAATTCCCTTCATGTTGTACTGGTGTCTATCAGCCCGTTTGAGCCCTAACCTTCCAGCAAATACCTGCTTATTTCCCACTTATCACACAGCTATGTAGTCACAAAAAAACCACTCGGTATATCTAAAGAAAATCAGGGTTGCAGCATCTGAGCAGCAGTCCCTGCATCATGACCAAATCCAGTGCAGCTTCTCTGACAAGACACTGAGGATAAGAGTGAAGAAACAAGTTCACTACTGCCTCAGTCTTCTCTGCAAAGGTTCACAGCATCATGAAAACTGGGACTTCTTATTTCCGATTACTGGAAAGATTTGGGCTTTTGAGCACTTGCCCAGGTGATAGCACTGAGTTTGTTGTCCTGTCTCTCACTACATGATGGGATGTGAGATGGGATGGATATATCAGTGCTAGTTTTTGTTTGTGCGCTTCTACACCCTATTTAATGTTTCTAAAGTAACGTCAAGATATTCTACCTTAAAACACTTGGTTTTTAAAAATCTGTTCTCTTTGGCTCATGTTTTTTTGAAAATTCTAACCGAACATTGTTATTAAGAAATCTCAGCTCCTCCTCTCCTAATGCCTCTCTCACAAACGTGTGTGAAAATGGCATCTTACATATGGCCACTTTAACATTTTTAAATTCCAGGACAGAGTTATTCTCTTTATTCATGAACACTTCACTGAATGCCTGCATTAAGAGTTGCCAACTAAACCAGTTTTGTTCCATCTGCTATGACCATTTTCCAGCACTGCCTGTGTGATTCACCAGCATCCCTCCTCACAGAGTCCATTGGGAGGTCTGCAAACAGCAGGGCAGAGGCTGCGGGTAAAGGGAGGAGACAAAGCTCTGCAGACCTGAGCAGAGGTTAAGGAAAATGTGGTGGGCAGTTAAAGCCGGACAGGGTTCGAATACTGCTCCCGAGCCTGGAAGGTGCATTTAATGGGACTGTAAACTCCTGCAGAATTGTACCTTGGGATAAATTACAGCTCACCCGCAGCATCACCTTTCTGCAGTACTTACTGCCATTATGTGCTGGCAGTTCAGTAGGCTATAGAGCTCCAATATATATTTGACAAAGACTTTTACACATTTCTTTAATATTCATGACTACAAAAATGGGGAGAAATGCAAAAAAAAAGTGCTTATTTTCAGATTGTTATAAAATGCCCTCAAATAATAATCAATATAAAACATAAGATAATTTAAAGCAATAAATTTTTACATATAAGCTATTTATATGGTGATCTCTTTCTTCTATTATTCATGAACAAAATAATTTATATAAAACCAAAAAGAACATAAACTCGTATGTCTATCTACTACTCTTCAAGTCCAACAGAAGAGGTGGGCTGGGATACAGTCTGTTCCTTTGAGCTGACTGGCCTATAATTTTAAGCCCTAAATCCTGTAATCAGGTTCAGTAGTACAGCCCTGCACCTGCAGGGAGTCTTGCTGGTTCTTCTAGCAGCAACCCATGAGGTACCAGATTCTCCTGCAGGATCTAAGGATTTAACTAAACTGAACAAAATTTGGTGTCAGAATGAAAGTTCACTCTCTGCTTGTAGTTGGAAAATATAAAAGAAAGCACAGGAAAACATACATTAGGTCTGTGATATCATTAAAGTCAGTGCAGTCATTCCAAATTAGTAATGACATGAAAGTAATCTGAACTTGGCCTTTAAGGTAATGTTCTATTAGTTTGCTAATATTGTGTAAATTCTATATTTGAAAGGTATCTTGCAGTCATCTTGGCCCTTCTCTTTCAAAGGAAACTTCTGCTTAAAATCTGCTGATACCAGCTCAGGCCATTATTTTATAACTTCTTTTTAAATCACAACTGATTTTTAGGGTCCATATTTATGTCTACAGGCAACATCAAGACAGAGAAAGAAGAGTGGTTTTCAAGTTGACAATCAATAAACAGTTCCAGCTAAAAAAAGTATGAAAAAATAAATTAAAAAATACACCATAAATATCATGTATACCATTAGAAAGGTTATCATACTAGAAATACTAGTTCCATGCCTCCTTATGGTTGTTGAGTACCAAGCACTAAAAGTCAGTACTGTCAACCATTTGACATGCTTGTTGGCCTAACCTGTTTTGTTTATACAGTGTGTCTAGGCTAGGCATAATTCCACTGCTTGCAGCTTGGGTTTAATGCAAGAAAATCTACAGCGGTAACAGGAGCAATCTGAAAACTTGCAAAGTGAAATACTTGCTGGGTTGCATATAGGAATACCTTAAGCCTATAGGAATACCTTAATGTGTGTTGTCCCGCTCAGGACCTAAAATGGCTGTTTTGCAGGGAATGTTGTTGCCTGGTGACCAAAAGTGCATCTCCTAGGCCACAGAGGGATGTGAACATTCAGAAATTGATTTGTTCCAGTTGCTCTTGAGGAGACCATACCCGTAAAATAGATTAAGCCAGCACATAATCATCTATGCAGTCTCCTTGCTGGCATGCTAAACTTGATACTGAAGACAGGCCTGTGATTTTGAGCTACTTATCAACTAAGAAAGGGAAAGATAGAATAATACCTTGTGCGCTACTGCCCACAGAATATGAAAGCAGACCAAGCCTCAGCTACTGTGAGACTGCAAGACACCCCTGCTTCAATTAAGTCTGTGTTGTACATCTAGCCTGTTCCGGTGCAACCTCCCAGTTGCTATCAGGCTCTCTTTCTTTCATTAGAATCAAGTAGTTAATTAGCCCCAGCCTGTCCTCTCTCCTTCTCTCTTTCCCTTTAACGCAGCAGTAATGATGTCTAATTACCAGCAGCAGTGGATTACAGCACCATCAGGAGCAAATCTCTCTGGCTGACAGCAAAGCTGAGCAGCAAATCTTAAAGCTTCAAGGAGAGAATAATTCCTAATGAAGTATTTGAATATTTGCTTATTTTTGACCAGCTTCTGACTGTAGAGTCCAACTTATAATTTCATCCATCCTGTTACTGCACAGGGAGTGCTCATGCTGCCAACAGTGATTAATTTTAAATTGAAATTGCTTTTACCTATGGTGAGATCAAGTGATGGACAAGAAGAGGGAGAGAATGAGTGAGAGATTCACAGTTTGAGGGTCTGTTACCATTTGGGGCTTTCTCTCTGCAGATTGGACAGGCTCAAATGTACAGGATAATAATGAGAGATGAGGGAAAAGCCCAAAACAGTGGGGATGTTTCCAAATGGTCATAAATTAATAAACTCTTAAATAATTACAAGAGTTAAAGAAATGAGAGAATGGGCTTTTAAGACTTACCAACAATTACTGTCTGATGAAAATCCAATTTTTTCCCCCAGTAACTTATCATTCCCAGCTGGGTGAAATTCTAGGGCCCTTGAGTCAATAGGAGCTTTGCCACTGGCTTCCTTTGGGCCAGGGGCTGCATCCCTGTTCTATCACAGAGGTTCTCTCTGGGCTTTCAGTGCCCAGCAGGTGCTGCCTCAGCTCTGGAAATAGCCCATACAAACCATTGCCACTCTGTGAGTCTGCTTAAATATTCCTCTGCCTTTTGTGATGGGACAGTGGCACCAGATTCACAGGTTTAGGAGAGGGTGGCATTTGTTTCTCAGAGCTGAATGTTGTATGGGAGTGCCAAACAACACCTTTTCTCATTTGTCTTGGACAACAGATTTACATTTGCCAGCAGGAAGAAATTCTACCTACACGCAAGATCTCTTCTGTAAAGGTTTATATGTCATTGTTCAGCTAATATACAGGTATTCAGGAACTGCTTACAGAGAGGTCATGCTAACTTTCCTTTCTTGATTTCATTAGCAGACATCCTGATTTTATTAGAATGCCTGCTTGGTCGCTTAAGCTATCCAAAAAGAGTTACTGCTATATTAATATAAATACATATATAGGGACATACAGAGACATTCACAGCCAAGGGTTTGATTCTCCAAATGCACAAAGGTGAGACCAGCAAGATACTCGACCTCTGATTGAAATCCCTAGTGGGGAAAAAATAAAATAAAAATTGATTCTGTGTTCTAAAAATAGAAAACAGGAGGCAAGGTGGAACTCCAGGTTTTCATGGTCTAGCAAAGGTGAAAGAAAATAGACAAGCTGATCATCACTGAGTCTTGTGTTTCAGACGCCCAAAACAGCACCTAATTTTGAAATTCCATCTTGCAAAATAAAGGTTAGTCTCTCTTTTTTAGTAGCAAAGTCAACGTAATTTTAAAAAATACTGAATTTGCTTACAGTTTTGAACTTGCAGTGAAAAGGATAGTCTTGGGAATAAACAATCTTGCTCACTGGCTCACCAAAATAATTATTTCAGTGAGCAGAAGAGATATTTAAAAATACCGACCTATTTGGAGATTATTGCTTTAGACAACGTTTTTGTTATAAATTGTATCTACGCTACCCTCTGGCCTCAGAAATTAGCAGTCATCTAACAGTAGAACAGAGATCTGCCAAATAACCTGAATCTATAGGCAGACCCGGAACACTTCAATGAATAAAAACCACAGAGAAGGAACAAACTATGTCCAGAGCTTTGTTTTCATTTTCAATCTTCAGATTTGTAAACTCCTTAAAATTAATTTCCCATCTCTGCCTCCTCACAGCCACGACAGAGCTGATGACAAGGGGGCAAATAGAAGCCAGCCTCTGGGAATGCCCAGGTTTATGACTTCAGCAAGGCAAAGAGAGGCAGATTTCCCCAGCAGCCTACGTCACAACCCAACCCAGAATACTTTCCAAGAAGCCCCCTTTGCTGCGCCACTCAGTAACGCTCCTGTTAGGTCCAGATAAGCTGCCACTCCAGGAAAAAAAAGAGGGGGAAAAAAAAAAAAAAAAAAAAGGAGAATATTGCTCATCCAAGCCAAATGCCCAGGCAGGAATATTTTTAATTGCTGGGTTTCCTTTCTCGGCTCCCCCTCCACACCCGCCCCACGCACAGACAAAAGAAGCTTAGTTTGCGTGACCCAGCACATAAGTAAGAATAATGATACATTAAGAGAGTTCAATAGGCAAAACCTACTTGCAACCAACAGTCCCCATCTTCTTAAATAGGAAAATCTGTCGCTCCTGCCACCACCAAGCATAATAGCTCTCCCGCTGTCAGACCTGCACCGAGCCCGCAGCGCCAGAGCCTGCCGGGGATGCCCCGCCATCCTACCGCATTGAACGGAGTGCTGAGGGGCTCCCGCGACCCCAGAAAGAGTCACAAAATACACCCTTCCCTCGCCCATGCGGAACCCCGTTCTCCCTTTGTTGAGCATCCTCTCTCTCCCCCGCCGCCCCTTACTAGCGCAGCCGGCGCTTCACAGCCAAGCCGGGCACATTTCGTGGCCGCTCGGCGGCGGCTTCAGGGCTGCGGGCTAACAATAAAAAAAAAAAAAAAAATAAAATAAATAAATAAATAAATGATAACCCCCCAACCGATATCCCGGGGAACCACCGCCCGGCGCCGCGCCTGGCTTTGTGCCAGGCAGGGTACCCCCGTGCGCCATCCATCAGCCCCGCCGGCGGCGGGGGCCGCTGCCCAGGGCGGCGGGGCCCGGCACAATGGCCGGAGCGGCGGCGGCGGCGGGACAATAGCCCACCCAAACCGCGCCGCGGCGGCCCGGGGGACCGGGGGGGACGAGGAGGATGAGGAGGACGAGGAGAAGAACGACACCGACCCGGCGGGGTGCGTTGTGCGCGCGATCGCTTTAAATGAAAGGACCCACAAAGACCTCGGCGGTGTATAATGTGACAGGCAAACGCAACATGGTGATGATGACTTGGGGGAAGAGGGAGGAAGGAGCCAACTGTGGCTGCGGCTCCCCCTGCGCCTCTCGCTCCCGGAGCGGGCTGCAGCGGCCGACATAGAACAAGGAAGACAATTCTCTACTAACCGTGGTTTTGACTGGCACGTACAGCACTTGCTTCCCTCCTCCAGCACCACCACTGACCTCGTCCGAGTTGCCGAGCTGGAAGCCTTTAGATTTGACCCAGAATTTGAATTTGGCATTATCCGTGGAGCTCGACTCGGAGCCGTTCAGGAGCTGGACGATGCGGTCGTATTTTTTACGGGTCACCGTCTTGGTTTTTCCAGAGTCCCCGTAAGTCCTGAGACACCAGTCCTGAAACTGGCGGTACATGTCCCGGTCGCTGCTCTCCATAATCTCCTAGTACACACACGCACACATGCACACGCCGGGGCGCACACACACACACACACGGACAGACACACGGACACGCACACGAAACGGGTCGGGGTGCGGGGCCGGGCCGCCCCGCCGCACTTTGCACCTGTTCACCCAGCGCTCATGAAAAATGCATCCACCTCCGAGCCGGAGCGAAGGAGGTCCCGGTGCAGGCAGATCCCAGAGGATTTTTTTTTCCTTTTTTTTTTTTTTTTTTTTTTTGGTGTTGTTGTTGTGGGGGGGGTGGTGGTGGTGGTTGGGGGGGGTGGGGGGGCCGGGGGGGGGGGGGGGGGTGGGGGGG
>JAYRBT010000082.1:109340029-109363530 GCA_036023395.1 Myiotriccus ornatus
GGAAGGGAAGGGAAGGGAAGGGAAGGGAAGGGAAGGGAAGGGAAGGGAAGGGAAGGGAAGGGAAGGGAAGGGAAAAATACAAGATTGTGACTCAAAGGGTCAGTGCCCTGTATCTTCTGCAGGATTTCTCAGAGTAAAACTGTTGCCTCTGTATGGGCAGAGGTGCAGTGGCCACTGGAGTTGTGTTTGCTTCTAGGGTCTGCTATTGGGAACTGGTGGCCAACAGAGGGGTTCAAAGGAGGGCTACAAGAGGGAAAGGTACGTCTTTCAATGAGAAGCTCAAGTATATCAATCTATTTAGTTTAACAAAGACAAGGTTAAGGGGAGAGTTGGATATAATTTATAAATTTCCTGTCTCCCTGTAGAAATAGAGGAGTAGAAATTCAATAATATATGGCATTTTGTTCAAGTGAAAAGAAGTCTGACAGGAACCAGTGAAATTTGAAACTAGACACATTTTAGCATGGAAGGTAATTAATTATTAGAACAATTTACCAAGGATTGTAACGGACTCTTCATCACTAGGCATTTTGAAGTTGGAAATGATTGATTTTCTCAGAGAAATTGTTCCTCTTGTTACTACAGGAGTTAATTCAAGAAAGTCCTATGACCTGGGTAATACAGGGAAAATGTAGATGATCGAAAATAGTAGCTAGTGCACAGCTGCCTATGTCCTACATTCTCCTACCGTAACTTGTAAGTATGCTTCAAACATTTTTCCCTTTATTTATGTTTGCTTGTGAAATTTACAGTGAAGGACTGTAAAATGAAATACGTGTTTGTTGTTTGGGTGGGATGTTTTCTCTGGCATACAGATTCAGAGGTTTTAAAGCTGGGAAACTACTAATTGTCTGGCCTGAGTACCTCCAGCACAGAGCATCGCGTTTCACCCCACCATTCCTCCACCACCTGAGGACCTGACATCTAACTGATGATATGAAACTTGGGAGAGTGGCTGATACACCTGAAGGCTGTGCTGCCATTCAGCAGGACTGTGATAGGCTGGAGAGCTGGGCAGAGGGAAATCTGATGAGGTTCAACAAGGGCAAATGTAGGGTCCTGCACCTGGAGAGAAATAATCCCAAGTACCAGTACAGGTTGAGGAGTGACCTACTAGAAAGTTCTGCAGAGAACTGGGAGTCTTGGAGGATGACAAGTTGACCATGAGCCGGCAGTGTGTCCTTACAGCCAGGAGGGCCAATGATATCTGGGGGTAAATCAGAAAGAGTGTGGCCAGCAGGTCGAGAGAGGTGATCTTCCCCCTCTATGCACCCCTGCTGAGGCCACATTTGGAATACTGTGTTCAGTTCTGGGCTCCCCAGCACAAGAAATGCAAGGAGCTACTGGAGAGGGTCCAGCAGAAGGCCACGAAGATGATGAGTAGTTTGGAGCATCTCTCTTATGAGGAGAGACTGCAGGAGCTGCGTGTGTTTAGTCTAGAGAAGACTGAGAGGGGATCTCATTAATGCATATAAATATCCCAAAGGCAGATGGCAAGAGGATGGTGCCAGACTCTTTTCAGTGGTGCCCAGTGACAGGACAAGGAGCAATGGTTGCAAACTAAAACACAAGAAACTCCACCTCAACTGAGGAAGAACTTCTTTACATTCAGCGTGGCAGAGCACTGAAACAGGATGCCCAGGGAGGTCATGGAGTCTCCTTCTCTGGAGACATTCAAAACCCACCTGAACACCTTCTTGTGTAACCTGCTCTAGGTAACCTTGCCAAGACAGAGGGGTTGGATTGGGTGGTCTTCAGAGACCCCTTCCAATCCTAACTATCCTGTAATTCTGTGATTCTGTAATTGACAGCAGCCATTTCCAAAAGGCATATGGGTTATAGTTTGCCATGAGGGTGCAGGGGAAAGTGGGATGCCTCATCCATCTCAGCGGAATATGAGCTCCTGATTTTTCCAGGCTTTTTTGTAAATTACACCTCAGCCAAAATTTAAAGAATGAGATTCTGCTGCTGCTTAATTCAACCTTGAATTTCAGTGAATTACACTGGATGAGCCAAAATGATATTGCATTTGCCACACTAAAAATATCCAAAATTATTAATTAATAGTTCTCCATGGATTTTGTTTTGCAAAATTAAATATAAAGGAAGCAACATTGGACCTCTATGAACAGGATCTCTCCATTTCTGATCACCTTTCACTGAGGGGTATTAAATAAAAAGGAAAAAATCTACTTTAAAGCAGGCAGAGAATTTTTTATTTCAATTCATGTCCAAGATCTTCCCAGCCACTGCATCAAACTGTACTGTCTAAACACAGCAGAGTGTCTGTCTCTGAGCAGTGCTCAATGCAAATGTTACTTGACCTAGAAAATTACTGCTCATGAGGAAAGGAGAACCCTTTCGACATTTTGATGGTAAGTCATGGAGACCAACTATACAGAGAACTGTAAATAAACATTACTTCAAAGTGTAGCTCTGGGCAGTTCTTTATAGTTCATCTGAAGCCATTACAACATTCATAGCTATATAAAAGAGCCAAGATAGAGGAGGGAGTGTCCTTTGTTAGAGCTGGAAAAAAAATTAATATAACAGTTTTTCTAATCGAAGAGGTTAGTTACTTTTTCCTGCAAACTTTGTGTCTTTGAACTGCCACAGCTACAATGCTGCCACTCTTTCTCAATAAACATTATTGTTAGTAGGACTGTTTTTACATGAAGAACAGAATACATGAGGAATAAAACAAAAGCAATGATCATACACAGTAAAATGTGCACTTTAAAGCATATTGAGAAAATATTTGTTTGATATTCTCACAGTTTTGCTTCTTTTTTTTTTTTTACAAAATTAGATTTGTTTAAAAAATAATGCCATTTCTCTCTCCAGTAGGTCTGCATAGAAACAGCAGTTAAAAAATGAGCTAAAAGAATCCACAGGTTGAACTATTTATGTCAGTTTGTTACTTAACAGAATATATCCTTTCATGAATTTTATCCAAGATCAAGTTGAATCCATTTGCTATAATCATGCACCATCCCTTTGTGAAGAAGGACCAACCCATAATTGCTTTTTTAAACTTCATATCAAGATATAATGAAGGCAATTAAAAAAAAAAAATTTCATTTTAACTGAACAAAAATAAGGGAAAAGGAGCTAGACACTGGGTATCACTTTAGTTTTCCGTGAAAGTTAGGGGGCATCAACGCTTGAACAGAAAGAAAAACTGTTCCCTTCCCACCTTCCTTCTGAAGCCCAAAACAGTCACTCATTTACTTAATGACTGTAATGTAGAGCTACACTTGGACTAGCATGTTAAACACCTGAACAAGAGTCAGCTTGCACAGAGAATGAATGATTCAGATATCAGTGATCTGACTGCTGCTGATGTGCATTAACAGCAAAGATTAGTCAGTCAGCTCTCTGCAAGTTTTGGGTGGCAAAATGAGCAATAAGTGGTGATGCATTGTAAGGCATTAGAGATTTTTGGAGGAGAGGGAGAAGGAGGGAAAATTGCTGCTATCCACAGTGCAATTTAACAAGTAATGGCAACTTGGGAAGAATAAAAAGAAGACACTCAGAACCTCACGTATTTGCAATGTTTGGTCCATTAGGTGATTAGAAAGTGAGCCTAGGTCAGGGTGGCATTGCTGCGATTCTACTTTTGACCTCACGTTCTGCATAGTTTTGATCAGGACATACACAGCGACCTGACTTCTTGTATTTCTCTTGCTGATTTTTTTTTTTTTTTTGTAGTGATCATAAACATTTATTTAGAAATGCTGCTAATAGCAAGGAACAACTGTCCCTTTGAGGGGGGTGCTCAGTGCAATGAGAACAGTCTGGATATTCAAGATAAACTCGCTCAGAACCCTGCAGTTAGTGGAAAAAACCCATCGCTGCAGGCCAGTACTGACAGATCCCTGCTAGGCTGGGCTCTGGCACTGCCAACATATAATGTTTCACACTTAACTTTTTAAAACAGCTTCTTATATGGGAATTTTGCAATCAAACCCCCTCACCCCAGAAGCCTGCTCCAGTTTCTAATGTGAATCACTGTTGCTAGACAAACCTACACTTCAGGTTTATTGATACTGTGTGAGAAGTGCACTGGGCATAAGGGATTTGCCTATTCTGAGACCTCCACCCTCACTGTCATACCTGTTTTGGGAACTGGATTGCTGCTAGCAAATATGGGTAAAAATAATTCATTGTACAACAACATTTCTCAGGGGAATGCTATGTCTGGCTGCTTTATATAGGCTCTGAAAAATCATTTTGAAGCGAGACAGTGATAAAATGTAAAAATCACATTTAGCTTGCACCTGGAGTCTATACATAGGGCCAAAGCTAAGGCCATGCCTAACAGGAGGCATTGCCATGTCCCTGAGGCATTGGGATGGCCAAAGCTACCTGCTCTTAGCAGTAGCCTCTGAGAGCTCACAGTGGGATAACTCACTTTGTCTCCTCATCACGAGGCTTTTGACATGATGGAATGATATGGACAACTTCTCCAGATCTTTGAATAAATGACATCTTGCCTAAAATATCGGCACATACTCTTCAGAGGTCTTGCTATGAAGGAGGGAGGTTTTAATGAGTGGGCAGCATCAGGTCAGGCCACTTTCTCCCGGCTTTTTTATAATTGCTGCCAGCCTCAGCCAGAGATGGGTGTAATGAACCTGGTGCTGGAAGGCCTCATGACCTGGTCCAGCCCTGCAGCTTCCCAGCAGAACAGGCCAGAGAGGCACAGATGCACCTTCTTGGAGGGTGCAGGGAGGAAGATCACACTCTGCCACCCACAACCTGCTGGAAGACCCACTGCAGAGCAGGCAGGCTGCAGCCACTGCCACTCCCACTCCCAAGGCCAGTGACACTGTCATTCCCTGCCCCAAGCCTGGTAAAGTGCTAACACATCATTTTCCAACCCAGAGATCAGGACCTCTGATGACCAGGCACATCTGCGAAGATGCTCAACAGCAGTGCAGAAGAGCAGGGGTGAGACGAAACCTCTCCTGCAGTTCCCTGCTTTGAAGGGGCAGAGGTGGGACTGGGGGCGAAGCAGCAGGTGGGAAGTGCCTGACCACTGCATGCTTCACCCTTCCCATCCCCTTGTCCCATGCTCCTGCTTTTTGCTACTTCTTTACTTCTTTTTTTTTTCCAGTACTCTTCCAAGTATTTGTTTTGTGAATAACAACAGATGTACAGTTATATTTATCAGCAGAGGTGATTACTTTAGAAGCCCAAACTGAGCACTGAAAACTTAAAAAGCTTTAATTTGCCCATTCCTATAGATAACCATTTTCAAAGAAATTACCTCCTTGAAAGCAACAGCTTCTTTGTGACAATAATGCTGTCGTGTAGGAGCGCACATTTACAACTCAGACACAAGTGGAAACATTTCTTGTACTGTTCAAACCAAAACACAATCACAGTTTTTAAGAAGGAGAAACCCACTTTCTCCTCTCATCCATTATTCTGTATAACACAAGTCACATAATTTCATCTGTTCTCTTAGTATCCCACAACTCTCAAAGTATGCTGTGCTTAGGAAGATGGATATTTTCCAGACAATAAAAAAAAAAAAACAAAACCTCATCTGGTCACATGTTAGATGGGGCTTTCAGATGACAGGTTTAGCCTCTACCTGTAATTAATCAGCTGTCTCCCACCTGATGAGATAAGGCTAACAAGCAGCTTACTTAATGGAGGGAGCCTGATGTGGCTGAAAAGACTGGGTCATGTTAAGGATAAGGTTCTGTTATGCAAAACTGGGTGATCTGCCTGCTATCTAGGTGATGGTAGAGAGCTGAAAGGAGTCAGGTGGTAAGATTTGTCTTACCTGTTTTACCTGGCTTTGAGTTATGCTCTTGACTGATTTAGTCCCTTTGGAAGAGTCTTGGAAAGCAGTGCCTGTACTCAATTCAGCTAGCTGGTCTGCCAGCCTGCTCAAGGGAAACGGAGGACTGAGGAGATGCTTGTGAGTGGAAAATGTTCAGCTGATGCAAAGGTTATTTTACTACAGTAATCCGCGCTGACCTGTGTGAGATATTTGATTGTGGTGTGTGTCCATTGGCTTTTAACAGCAATTATGTGCTTTCATACAGTATTTTATCTATATTCCTGTCCTTGAACTATGTTGCAACTGTAAATGCTAATGAGGAATGTGGAGAATTTTCCACCACACAATGCAGAGCTCTGTAGAGGATGGTCAGGGCCTAAAAGCGAGACAGCATGTTAACCTCTTCTATAGGAGTTCTTTTAATTCACTAGTGAAAGCATCTGTACCATAAAGGACTTCAAATCTTGCTAGAGATTCCCCTAAAGCCTTGCAGTACCAGGTGCTGCACACAAATTGGTTTGGTAACTCCCTCTAAGTTCTTACCATCTGTCATTGCACTGCTCAAATGGGTCTCTTGATCTGGCAGTATGAATGCTCAAATCCATAGAGAGACTTATGCAGGAACACTCCCCTATTTGTAGTCCAGGCAAAGATCCAAAAAAAAAAAAAAAGACCTGGGTACCAGGCTGTAAATCAGGCAGAACTTAAAAGGCACAAAACCACTTTGTCATCTTTTACTTTTATTTGCCATCAAAACCCTACTGTGGTGTGTATGGGTATAGTACTGTGGTTCTCTTTCAGTTAACGGCTAAAAAATGCCTGGAGGCCAGCTCCCTTCCCCGTGAATGAGTGCCTGCACTACACTAGATGGCACTGCTTAATACTCACGTTTTTCTCTTGTCTCTGCTATGACGGTTCCCTGGATTTGGAGCATCCTGTAGCTGTAACTTCAGACAGTGCTCAGTGGTCGCTGGTGATGGGATGGACTGGAAGGACGTACTGGGAGCAGTCATGTAACAAGGCAGTAGCAACGGTCATCAGAATCACGTTCTGAGTTCATGTCTTTAATAAATGGGTAAAGCAGAGTCTTTTAGAGATTACACACAAATCAAGACTGAATTCTGATGTTATCTTTTACTCTTGCTAGCATCCCTCCTGTCCTTACTCTCATGACTGGAATAAAAAGCATTGGTAAAATTCCTGTAGACATCAGGCCTCTCAGAAAGCAGGAAATCTGAGTGATAATACAACTGTTAGATACTTATCAATAAATATTGGGAGAGGACAAGTAACAAGTCTCTGCTCTCATCAGTAGCCTGTAGGTTTGGCAGTAAACAGATGTGTTTGTTTTCAGAACAGTGTTCCGCTGATTCAGAAATCTGATTCTTGCAAGGAGGGGTTGAACAACACTTAGGGTTGCTGTTGAACAATCCTATGTTGTGCCCTTCACTCTCTATTAAATTGCTGAATACACCTAAAATGTGAAAACATAAAGTCCCACCAGTATTTTATGTACTTTTTGAAAGATGATGCATGCTCACAGAAATCAAGCATCAAATGTCACGACTAATGTGTGTCTGTTTCATAACTTCAAAATGTGTTGTAAAAGGAGTTACTAGTTGAAGTACTGACTTCCTCCAAGAGTAAGCAGAGAGGTAAGTGATCTTAACCTAAGTTAGATACTTTGAAATCAGCTGGGCCTAGAATATTAAAAACTGAGTAAAGTTTTAGTAGAATACAACAGTTACTTCTGAAGGTGGGTAAAGTTCTGGAAAAGGGTAAAGGGGTTAGGTCTCTTGGGAAAAAGATGGGAAAAGCAGAGGATTTTGGTCACCGTAGGTTGGCCAGTCTGATCCAGTTCCCAGAAAGAGAACGCATAAAAAGACTGGCTAAGTAATGGGGGGAATTGCAAAGAAATAAGTGACAACCTACGGATGTGCCACCTTACTTTCTGTGACGCTGAAATGGACCGTTTAGTTGACTTGAAGCATCAGGGACGTCTTGGCTGTTTTAATGATGATTCATTTGGTTTCTGACTTGGGCGGTGGAAGTGGGAATTAAATTTGAAGATTACTGCAGGTGGGAGGGCATGCAAGTGCACACAAGGGTTGTTTAGAATTTAAAAGATCTGGAAAAATGAATTAAAAATACTGGGTGAGATTCAATAAAGATAAATAAGATGCAGTGCATTTGTTAGTTGATTATTCCTCCCCAACAGAGGACAAAAAATAAATGGTTAGGTAGCATTTTTTCAGAGAAGGGTCTTGGGAGTATATTAATCATAAATCATAGCTGTGCTCTTGCCAGCACAACCCCTGAATCTCATAAGAGTGGGAGATACAGACAGAAATATAGATTGCAAGACAGAGGGAAAGATCCTTTTTCCACCCATCATTGATCAAGCCTCATCTGGAGAACTGTGACTGGTTTTGGATATTATACTTCAAGAGCAATGTGGCACACTTGGAGAGCATCCAGAGAAGAATAACATGTTCTCTTTAGTAAAGAACATAACCTACAAATAAAATATTTCTAAAAAAACTGCCTAGATTAGGAAAGAAAAATCTGGGAGTGGAAAAAAAAGAATTACCACAATTTTCAAGAATATAGAGGCTATCTCAGAGAGGAAGAGACTCTTTCCAAACATGGTGAATAAGAGCAATGGCTTTAAATTGGTTCAAGGAATACTGGGGCTTGACATGAAAAAATCTTGCAGATATTGTTGTTCCTGTCTTGGAACAGCGAGAGGGACTAGGTAGTCCCTTTCTGCCCTGTTTTCCTGTTATGATATTTTATAGTAATTAATACTAACAATTTCATTTTAAGGATACAGCTGTGCCACTCCAGATCCTGCATCTGGTAAGCTGGCAAGGCTGACGCTGTATTTTTAGACCCTAACCTTGAATTGTATTGGTGTTTAAACAATGTTCTCTTCTATTTTCCTTTCAGCCACACTGAATTGCTCATCTGAAATAAAAAACATGGATGTGACTATGTTTTCTAGACTTCCTCACTGAATGTTATACATACTTCTTTTTTTACGTTCATAACCCAGATTACAAAATATGGTAAAAGGAAGAAAATAATAATATTTCAAATATGATCATTTATATGTTGAGGTTTTTTCCCAGTGGCTCAGTAAGTAGTAGGTTTAGACTAAGCCTTTTAGCATGGCTACAAACCAAGCCCTATACCAAGTTTATAATCAAAAGTATAAGTTAAGCTTTCTGGAATTCTCCATCCAGACCTGAAGCTGTGTCAGGGGAGGTTTAGGTTACATATAAGAAAAGGTTTCTTCATCCAGAGGCTGATTGGGCACTGGAACAGGCTCCCCAGGGAATCCTGGTGTGACTCTTGGGGATGGTCCTGTGCAGGGCCAGGAGTTGGACTTGATGATCCTTTTGGGTCCCTTCCAATTCAGCATTTTCTGTGATTTTGTGATTCTGTGAAAGGACCTGGGGATGCTGGTCACCAGCTGGCTGAACGTGAGCCAGCAGTGTGCCCAGGCAGCCAAGAAGGCCAATGGCATCTTGGCTTCTATAAGAAAAAAGTAGCCAGCAGGACCAGTGGTTGTCCCATAGTGGTGAATGTCCCTCTGTGCTCAACACTGGTAAGGCCATACCACAAGTCCTGTGTCCAGTTCTAGGCCTCCCACTTCAGAAGATACATTGAGGTACTGGAGTGTGTCCAAGCATTGGAACAGCTGTCCAGGGAAGTGGTGGAGTCACCATCCTGGAGGTATTTAAAAGACTTGTGAATGTGGCACTTAGACATGGATTAGTGGCGGACTTGGCAGTGCTGGGTTAACAGTTGAACTCAGTGATCTTAAAGGTCATTTCCAATCTGAATGATTTTATGATTCTATGGCATGGTGCAGCAAACAACTGCAGAGAGAAGTCACTTGATCTAGAAGGGTGTGTCAAATGAGTATCAGATTTCTGTGAGGTACTTAATTTTGCCAACATTGAAATGGAACATAAAATGTCATGTTTCTTCATCATAACATGGCGAAGGAGATAAACCAGGGAGACATCATTAGGTCAAGAAAAGTTTTCATCCTTTTTTTTTCAGTAAACAAAAGGATTTTCTTATAATGCAGTCTTTTTCTCTGATAAAAATGTTGATTTCTGAAACATTAAGTCTCAGTGATGTGATGAAGCTGAAGAAAAATTGGATATTAATATATCCAGTGTTTTATGAGGGTTTTGCAAACTAGCAGTCTTGTGTTAGAAAAAGGACTCATGTTCTGTTTTCAAAGCTTACTTCTGTCACATTTGTTAAGTGCTGTGGAATTTTTGCACAGCATCAAATACAGCATTGAAAAGAGTATTTTTCTTATGTAAGCATTGTATGGCAGAGGACAGAAGCCTGTTAAACCCTAATTTGAAGCTCAGGTACAAATAAATTTTAACTTTATGTACAACAAGTTTTATAGGTGGATTTAAAAATGTATGTTTTAACTAGAATTAAGTATCATTTTACACAATAAATTGAGACATAACTGATTGTATTTGAAGACGACAGGAATGTACACTTAAAAGGAAAATATTCTAAGGAAATCATGTACCCCTAAAAAGTAATGATAAAAAGAAAATATTTTGCCCTTCATGTCACTGTCCTTCATTTCTGCATAAAAAAATTATTTCAGTATGTATAATAAGGAGGATGGAGTGGGTACCTCATGGCTCCTTCCTTTCCTCTGCTTACCTTGACCCTTGCTCTTCAGTCTCTTGGGTTGCTTTACATGAGTGCCCCAACTTTGTTTATCTCATAAGGGAAGTCCTGGGCCTGGAAGAGGGTTGGACTAGATGACAGGGCAGCTAGATGCTGGCCACTAATATTGCCAAAGATCCCTAAGCCTATAACCTCCCTGTGCCTTTCAATCCTGTTAGATGTTTACCTACTTAAATACATCTTCAAAATCTCTCTATAAATTACTTACAGGTATAAATCCCATTCAAAATCAATAGCAATTTCTTTTTACCTAAGTGATCAACTTTAAAATCCTACCCATAGCTTTAGTGCTCACTTGAGTTTCTTATGGTCTATATTTGCTGTGACTAGACTTCTGTTTTTGTAGACTTACTGCCATCTGAACTCATCAAGGTAACTGTGATGAAGAAAGAATGCTATTTTTGACAGAAACAAACTTAGAGATTTTGTGATTTTTTCTTTCTTGTTATTATCATGCTTCTGAAAAAGGGGACTAGTTAAAGGACACAGCTCCTGTTTTTCCAGCAAAAGTGCTTGTTCCTGGTTGCACAGAATCTGCTATGCCACAATAAAGCAAAATCAGAGGTAAAGGCCTGAATGTTGAAGTGCTGCAAATAGGCAATGCTTATTCTTCCCTGCACCTCAAATTGGTTTTGTTATAGAATCATAGAATCCTGTAGGTTGGAAAAGACCTTTAAGATCATAGAGTCCAACTGCTGGTGATGTGCACAGGAGTCACACAGAATCACAGAATGGTTCAGGTTGGAAGGGACCACATTGGGTCACCTGGTTCAACTCCTGCTCAAGCAGCGTCATCCTAGAGCACTCTGCACAGGATTGGGTCCAGATGGTTCTCTGATATTTCCAGTGCGGGAGACTCCACAACCTCTCTGGGCAATCTGTTCCAGTGCTCAGTCACCCACACAGTGAAGTTCTTCCTCATTCTGGTGGAACTTCCTGTGCATCAGTTTCTGCCCACTGCCTCTTTCCTGTTGCAGGCACCACCAAGAAGAGCCTGGCTCCAAATTCTTGGCACTCCTACTTTAGATACTACTACACATTGATAAGGTCCCCTCTCAGTCACTTCTTCTCAAGGCTGAACAGGCCCAGCTCCCTCAGCCTTTCCTCATATGAGAGATGTTCCAGTCCCTTGATCAGTTTTGTAATTCTCCACTGGACCTGCTCCAGGAGCTCCATGCCTCTCTTGAACTGAGAAACCCTGAACTGAGAACCCAGTCAAATACATGTATATATATAATGCAAGCTAGATATTGAAAACTTGTGATTCAAGAATTTTAGCTCTCCTGTGAATTGGCATAAATAATGTGAAACACTTTTCCTGAAACCTACTTTAATGATGAAAATATTGCCATTTTCAGTGCAAAGATACATCTCTTTTATTTAGAACAATGACAAAAGTTAACTCATTATTTCACTTTGCAGCTAGTAAATGATCCTGGCTCAGTAATGAGTTGTCTTACTCCTGTGCATTTCACGCAGGCAGCAGGGACCACATGCTCATATAGAAAAATAAGGTTTAAAGGTCTTCTACCTACGTGAAAGAATAATTTTGAAAAAACTGCTCATAACAGTCAAAATTTGGTGGAGCATTTCCTATATTAAGCATTTAATACTTTTACCTTTCTGTGGGTTCTGTAATTTACTTGGATTTCTTTTTTCATACCAAAAAGTAGTGTTTTCCGCCTTTTTTGGCCATAGGACTGTCAGTAAACACCTATGTGAAATCAGTATGGTTTGATTTTACACCCAAGTGTAAATCAATTGAAAAAATAGGTTGCTTGTTTTAAAGGATGAAGCCGTAAAGCACAAAGTTAGCTACTTTTATAGATGAGGATGCCCCACACTAGGGGGACAGCATTGGCCTTGTCCAGCAGGCTTTACTTCCATGTTTCCTGAAAATTAAAAGGGAGAGAAGAGTTAAAGCAGGATTTCACAACTGTTCCCTAAAGGATTCTGTGGAAAAGGGACTTGTATCTTGTTAAAAAATATACAGCACCTCAGTCACAATCTGAATCTTGTTTCAGTGCTGGATATTTAGAGAGCATGGCAAAAGGGTGGTTGTCTTGGCTAGATACACTCACAAACCCAAAAGCATGCACTAAATGAAAACTAGCTATCCCAATGTTTTTCAGGTCCTCACTGCCAGCGGCTGCACATTCTCTAAAATCTTTCCTCCAAGTGTGTTATTGTATACAAAAAGTTGGCATGCACATGCATAACACGTCTGAGTGCAGATGGTTTCTATGATCTTAGTGGTGATTTTTTCCCCCAGTTTTCTCCCTTTCTTTCTACGTGCATGTGGATGTAGAGTAGAGAAGGAGATGGAGCACATAATGAGAGTCTCATGTTTGTCAGCTGTGGAAATAGCATTCTCCTTAATGTTTTTTTTCCTCTCAGGACCCCATATTTACTATTTTAAGTGTCCCAGCAGCTTGCACAGGATAGAAAAAATACCATATAGAAAAGCCAGGCTGGGCTACACCAGATCAGCTTGAGAAGCAGATACTGCTACCTCCCAGCCCAGAGGTGAGGTGGCCTGAGAGACTGTGCTGAGTATTTTCTATCTAAAGGAAGGAACAGCCTCTGTTTGAAAGAAAAAGCTTCAAACTTGGGCAACATCCCCGTCAGTACTGATTGTACAACAAAATCTACATAGTTCCAGCGAACGAGTGAGAAATAAATTCACTATTCTGCAATTCTCTGAGACTGTCCCCCGTCAGGTTTGTCTCTGTTCTTTGGTGGGTGGTGGCTTAGTTTTTCTACTCTGAAGCGAGGAAAACACGCATTTGTCACGGTCAAACTACAAATTAAATTCATAAAAATACTGGTAATATGGTTTCAACTGCTAACGCGCTCCCATGTATGTTACACACACCTACAGAATCGCCAGGAAACTCCACATAGTAGAAGAGGGCAACTTGCTGAAAGCTGCATTTGGTGAGCAGAAGCTAAAAAAGTACCACTGGCTATGGAGGTTCACCTCATGCTGCATAGCTGCTTTTGCTCCTCATCATGAAATGCAACAAGTTGAACGCCACGTGGCAGTTTTGTAAGGAGAAGATGGGGGAGAGTCAAGGCTGTTTATAGATCAGACCTTCCCCAGTCACAGTTTATGTTCACATAGCAAACGGCACTGAATTATTCAAACTTTCTTGGAGTTGAAATCACTGGGCCCTACTGGGTATTAGTGATACTGAAGTGGTTCCTGTTGCATGAAATGGTGGTGGGGGAGGATGCTGCCTGTAAAATATAACATGCTCTGCAAAGGTCCCTGTTCCCCTCTCAAAGTCTGGACCTTCGTTTGTATGGCAGCCTGAGAGGTAGATAAATGCTCATTTTATAGGCAGGGAAACTGGGGTTATCAAAAGACTGAAGCATAACAGGAGCAACCTCTCTAGTTCTTTTGTTAATCCATCACAGCTACTACTAGCATCCAGAGCATTCCAATTCTCAACTTCTTTTTTAGTTACCATATTCATATCGCTTTTGAAAATGTTTACATGTCCAAGATCCCCTTGGGAACCTTGGACCAACTGTTCTGTGTGACTAGAAAAATAAAGATGAAGCAAAACACTGAGAATGTGAGCCTTGGAGGTTTAAAATATGACTAATTTGAATTTTTTGAAATGTCATCAAATAGTTAAAAAAAAAATTAATAACAACTTTCTAGTCTTCCCTAATTCAATTAAACAAGATTAGGGACCTAATAAAAAAATCCAGCTTCCACACCTAATGGCCAACAAGTATTGAAGGCCTTACCAGGAAACTCTTGCCTGTTTAAATGGCCTCAACCATATGTTTTTCACCAGCTGTCCTTTGCCTCATGTTCATTACACTACTGTCATTATGCTGCACAGAAGTCTCATGCACACACAAAACACAAGCAGTTTGCTCAGCAAGTTGCAAACACCTCCAGCTATCTGCTGAAGTAAATCTGGGCCATTAAGAAACACTTCACTGAGGCACCTGAACTGATGCAATACTTACCTGCACTAACACTATAAGGGCTAAATTTTATAAAGCAAGTGAAATTAAACTAATTAAACAAATAAGGAGGGCCCAAGCTGAGATTTTCCTCTGCACTGGGTTTTTAAACCACTGCAAGGTACTGTGCAATGCATATCTACTAGACCTAGCTCTTTTCTGGTGCTCACAGATTACCATGTCAGTGAAAACTCCTCACAAAGCCAGTACCGGCCCAAACCATCACTGATATCCCCAGCCCGAAGCTTCAAGGTGGTGATTAAAGAAACTTTTAAACACACATTACTAATAATGTGTCCACAAAGTTTTAAACCAGGTGTGTAAAGGCAATGAAAAATTTTATGTGGTTTTTCCACTTCCTGAGTTGGCTTTAAACCAATGTGCACAGGAAAAAAGCAAGGGAAAAAAAATATATTCTGCAGGGCATCTGACCACCTTTTGCTTATGAAGCCCAGGAAAATCACCTGGCTCACTAGCGAAGTCACTGACTGCATGTACATGATTCTGGCTTAAAAAAGAAAATATCACAACCTGCAGCCTGTCAAGGATGACTCCAGAACAAGCTTATTTTCATATAATAGCCCAGTAGCACTCTTTTTTAGGGCATCTCTACCAGAGAAGCCTTTTACAGGAACTCAAAAGCAATAGCATTTTCTACAAGCAGTATCCTACTATGCCACAGTCTCTGCATGCTTGATTTGGAGTGTAGGCAGGAACTTCTACCTGCAATAAACCAAAAGCAATAAATGCCCACCCATGAACTGCAGTCATGATTTCACCTCTCCCTAGGGAATATTCCCTCTCAATAATAAATCATCAGAATGAAATGGAAAATGGTTTCATCGCTCCTGGCTCTTCAGTTAGCTAGGACTCGAATGAGACCACCATTTGAGGCCAGAGTAAGCAGCCAAGAACAATTCAGTAGCAAATCTGGCACAGGTTACACTTCCAGAGCACCTCAAGTGTCTGTTGTGGCAATTCTCAGATGACAGATCTCACAGTCACAATTCTCTGAGAAAAAATAGTCTCACACAACAGTTACAGAAGGTGCTACGTAAACTTTTTTAAAGAGGACTTTGTAAAAAGACTGTATTCCCTAGGAATAGAATGGTGAGAGAGTAAGTTTCAGTGGTGGCTTACCCCACTCCTATGATTACCCTTATGGATGAAAATAATTGCCTGACATACAGATAGATTTGAGTACCTCTTCTTCCCACCAGCAGTAACCTGCTGGTGTTCAGGTTAAGACTTCAGAAAGCAAATATTTCAGTCCTGATTTTCTTCTGCTCCATGACAGCTGGAAACACATGAAGATTTATACTAGAGCAAATATGAAATTTGTAATACTTCAGCCTTTTATCCAAGGCAGAAGTACCCTTTTATCTTTTTAATGCTTCAGCCATTTGTCCAAGGATGTCAAACCACACTGGTGCCCAACATCAAGACTTGAAACTTGTGACATTATCCACTATTTTAGAAGTGGAAAAGCAGAAAAAGCATAGAAGGAGAAAAAAATTTGCCTGTCATCACTGCTTCAGTCAGTAGGACATTACAAACCTTTGTACCATAAAATTTAGCACCAGAAGTGTGGTTGTGTAGGCTAAACCCTGGTAGGACAGAGGACATGTAATGCTGTCTAATGAGATTGTATTGCACAAGATTACTGATGGTTAACTGAACTTTGTCTTCTAGACAAGACTGAAGACACAAAAAGATGAGCAATCAACTATGCCCCTCAGCTCTGTCTTCCAACAATTTTCTGCAACATTAAAAACATGTCTGGTTTTGGCTTTACCTGTCTTTGGCTTCCCTTGTTCTGTCAGCCTCCTTCCTTCTCCTGCCTTCTCAGGTGGGTTAAAGCCTTTTAGACTTGAGCTCCCTCTCTGCTAAGGTACTTGATACAAAGTCACTTCTTAGTCCTCTCTTTGCTAAACCAAGCAGATGGAGTACTCACAGTCTGTCACTACAAGGCATTTCCTCTAGCTTTCAAAGCATTTTTCCAGGCTGCAGCTTTGTCCTTTTCAGTTCTGAACTTTTCCTCTTTGTTTCCTGCATTTTCTTCTTTAAAGCACCGGCAGAAGAATGACCTGTACTATTTCAGTAATAGTGATCCCCCCGCCCCATTTAGTGGTAAACTCCCTTCTCCTTATAGGTTGGCAGTTCATATACAGGGCCCATCACCAAGGCAGGACACTGGGAGCTCCTGTTACCTTGTCTGTTTCTTAGAACCCTCATATCTTCTTGCATGCTGAGGTTTCCTAGGATGTGACTGTCCATTCTGTAGTTACGACCCCTATTCCTGTGCCCTGGGCATGTAACTTACATTTGGCTGCATTTAATGTACATGGTGTGCATTACAAAAATGCACTGAAAATGAAGCAAATCTCTATAATACTTCTTCTAACTCAATGAAGAAAATTTATAGCCTAATTTTAAGAACTATAAGTATTCTCCAGTGTCTTGAGTTTATTAGCTCTAAATATCAAATAAAATATAAAATCCCTCATTTTTTTACTTTCAGGAAGTTGGATTTCTATTTCTCAACTCAGAGATTAAAATTCTAGTTTGCAATAGCTTTGCAAGCAAATTACAGAATGAAGTGTTAAGGCACCAAGCAAAAAAGAGAAAAATATGCCTGAAGAGAATTAACAACATTAATAAGAGAAAAACAGATGATAGAATAATTTACTGTTTCAGTACAAAAGGGTCTCTATTAGAACTAAATACCTTTGAGGAAGGAAGAGAAAAAAGGCTACATGCTGTAAGAAAAAAAGTAACTGGCAGCATAATCATTGCTGGAATCTGATCTTAATAACCTATCCTTACTTAGAAATCTTGTACAGGAAAGACATGACTGCAAATTAGTAAAACAATTATAGTCAAAGGCTGTTTATACTTCATGCTAAAACTCAGTGAAAATCCTTGCCTTCAGAGACCATATGAGTAGCGAGTTCCAGGTAAAATTCCCAGTGCGATTGATCAAAAGATCCTTGTCTTCAGTGAATGTGCATCTGATCAGTACCTGATAAATCTGAGCTTCCAGTTAAATCAATGGTTTTCCTGGTAAAGGCCAGAAATTAAAGGAGAGCACTGCTTCCTAAGAAGGTGAACAACAATGGTGGTGCAAAGGACAGAGATCCCAGTACTCCATGGAAAGCTAAACAGTCCCTGTGTTTGCACAGAGCTGACTTGAAGTCACAGCACTCCCATACCCAGGCTTATCTCAGGGGTCCCATCTAAACAGCATAAGGAAAAGCATCCTGCCCTACACAAAAAGAATTCTAGCAGAACAGCAGGTGGAAAGAAAGGGAGTAAAAAGAAGTCCCAGATCCTGCAAATGTCTGCACTCATCCATAGTTGTCACATGCATTCATCCATAAGCTGCCCTATTGACTTCATAGGGTTGGCAGTCTAGTAAGTTTACTGGCAAGCCTGGAACCTGGGGATAAACCCCCTTGGGGTGAAGAGATCCATTTGGGTTCTGCCCACAAGACTTCTCAGCATCTGGCCTGAAAGACTCATAGGACACTAATAATCATTCTGTTCTGACAACAAAACTACAAGTTAAATACTGCCCCTGCAACAAGCTACACAGTAGTATCCCTGGCCTGTGCTCAGTGCAGAGGAGAGGCAATGCCACCCTATACAGCCTTCTTGGAAAAGGGCTTGGTCACTTGGTCAGTCATGTCTGTCCCAGGTTAGGAAAGAAACCCTGACTATTTTTTCCAGTGTGAGGAGGAAGGATAGTGTAGGACACAGAGGTCTTCAGCACGTCCCTACCATCCTGCACAGCCCCAGCCTGCTATACTGGATGTCAGGATTGAAGTAGCTGCACTGACCTGCACCATCTAAATGCAAATTTCTCGTTCTGAAAAAAATACTCACCCTCCAAGCCAATTGATCAAAATGGAGCAGGGAAAGCAGGTTTAACCCATAGGGAATCCATTCCCACTTAAAAACAGGCTCCAGTAAAGTGGCTGCTGAGTCCATCACGTTGCGTATTGGTAAAAGTAACTTGAGTTTTTTATCCTATCCAAGAGCCTTCATTTTATGCCTCTGCTAATTCCTTAGCCTGCAAATTCCCAGAACCAGAAATGTCCTAACAGGCTTTTCTGCCCATCAAGAAATGCACTTATTACTTCTACATGGGAAAGTAATTTGGTCTTCTGATTTTCAGCAGTGATTTCTGTGTGAAGCATGGTGACTCTTATCAGAAACTGGCAGGGGTTTATATATGCTAAAAGTTAATCAGTGATTCCCTTCTTCAAGGCAGGGCATATTATTTTTCTAGATGGATTGGTTTTTTCATCTAAAGCAATGCAAAAAAAAAAAAAAAAAAAAGTTTAGTACTCTTTGAACTGTAATTGTACTAACCAGAAATATTTTCAGCCTGATTTTATGTTTGAGACCTAATCCCACATAGTGGACTGTGAATAGAAATATTGTGGGCTGGGTCTTTGTACAGTATATGAAGCAGATTCTCCCGTCTGGTCATGGTACTCTGTGCTACAATAATGCAAAGCAACTGTGAAGTGTGTTTAACTAATCAAATGAGGAGTTTTCAGTCCTGGACAATCTCCAGGAGGTGGGAGGCCACTACTGGATTCATGCTACTCTGTACCCAATGCCTGATGTGAGGCACTGCTATGAAAATACAGGTATTCCCAGTTTGAATTGTGGGCTGGTATAACTGTAGTCATGTTAGGGGCATGGGCAGGCGGTATCAGCTGGGCACAGGTCTGCTAAAGGGCAGTAAGTGGAGAATTGAGAAAGATTCTAAGGGTTCAGAAGGCTCTGGCTAGTGCCTCCTGCACAGCTTTTTCTTGACCATCAAAAAGACAGGACGTATGTCAAGGAAGTTAAACCGTTTCAGTTAATTCTGATATTTGAAGCTGAGATCTGTTTTCAGGTCAAGTTCACCTTTCACAGATGACATTTCACTGGAACCTTCATAGGGTTTCTGCAGGTAAACTATGGCCCCAGAGATCAGTAACACACCCAGAAAATCAGTTGCTCAAAGGCTGTGATCTAAAGCCTATTTTTCAGGTTGAACCAAAAGAAACCAGTGGAAGCATTTCAACTGGAACAGAAAGCAGGAGTCTCTTTTGCTAGAAGATGTTCAAAAGGAGCAGAATTCTTGGCATCCTGACAATTCCCACATCACACAGACAAGAAAAGCACTATCAATGCAGGCCCTCTTCTGGATCAGCTTCAGGCTGTTTCCCACCCTTCCACCTGCACCACTAACAGCAGCAGTGATTGATACAGCTAAGCCACTGCCAATGCTTCAGAAATGCTCAGGTTTAAAGCAGAGCAGTGTTACGCACAAGCAGGAAAAGCCACATCAGCAGCACTCGTTTAATAAGGTATTTCTAACAGCCTGCATGCTGGATGTACTGTAATTACAAGAGGCCAGCACAGTGGTGTGGCTCCAACTGCCCCCAACAGCTCTGCTCCTCTGGAAGAGCAGGGCTGACAGCTCAGGAATGAGAGCAGCAGAGCTGGAGGCAGCTTTCCTGGCAGCTGGCCTGCCTTCACAGCACTCTCACCCAGACCGTGCTGGTGCATAGGAGCTTTCTGAACAACATGAAAAAGCCCAGGGCAAGAGGAAAACAAATTTCTTTTCTCTTCGGGAGAAAACAGGACACTCAGATAATTTAATTTGCCAGGCTCTGCTGTAGTATGATGGTGCAGATGAGTGGATGCAGACACATATTCTAGGGCAGCCTACTTTCACATGGAAGCACTGGGAGGCTTCTTGTACAAACAGCAGCATTAACAAGTCTGTCTTAGACCTGAATGATCCAAAAGGTAGTATTTACGAAGTATAGCTTACAAGTTTTGTTTTTTTGGTTTTTGGGTTTTTTTTAACACTAAAAAAAATGGATGCGGTTTTTTAAATTAATGGAAATACAAATATCACTTCTCTCCAGACCTGAAGTAACAAGAGATCTTGTTTTCTTAACTCAGAAATAATAGAGAACAAAGCATATATATATAGCCAAAGCAAATAGAAGGATTATAGGCTCCCACTTATTTTAAAGGTTTCTATTTCGGACCCCTTATGAGAGGGTCCTACTGATTTCAATGGAACTAATTGGCCATAAGAAGAAGAGCTCTACAGAATGTGATTTCACATGATTGTCCGCTTTAAATGCATTCCCTCAGCTTCCCAGGGAATGGAGGCAGACAGGGTCCAGAGAGTGCCTTTTTACTTCTGGGTATTTTATTTGGGATACTGCAGTGTTGCCTTGCAACTCGGCCACAGAGCTGCAGGTAGTTCATTTTGGATCATGCCTACAATCACCTGGGAAATCTCCTTTTACTGTTGTATGCTCAGATACCATCATGATCCAAGTCCCTGGGCTGATCAGTGCAAATAGCTAGTGAATACATCTATAACCTCTCCTGATTATCATGCAGCTGTACTGTGCAGTAGCTTTCCTCCATTTACTTTCTCATTACCTCTTTAATGTTTCTCTATCTCTCTCCTTTTAAAAGAGAAATCTTCTTGACCTCAATCAGTATTCCTTCAAACTCCTTTCTCCCCCACCCCTACCAAGTTCATGCTTCTCCCTCAGCCTTTAATGCTCATTCACTAGGGCAGATTGTCCCTGATCACCTGCTGTCACTCTCCCACTCTGCCTTCCTGTGTCAAAACATCCTCTATGCTGACATACCAAGCTAATCTCCAATACTGACATCCTATATTCAGGATAGTAGCATTAAGCAAGGGCAAGTGTTTGCTTTCATATGACAACCAGAGATGCCAGGATGGTTACTGGCTTCTCTTGATTTAATACCACAAAATTTTACTCTGAGTCTTGCTCTTTGACTTTTGATTTTCTGCTGTAAAAATTAATGAGTGACAAGGCAGGTGGTGGGTCGTTACCAGGATGCATCTGATTTGTTTGTTTTTTCCTGGGATAGAATTTGCTAGTTGGGATCTCTACATGGACTCATACAAATTATAACGCAGGGCTGGTACAGAGAACAGCTTTCCTTGTGCCACAGAGGCTTTTGGCAGCTCAAGGGAGGTGTGGGGGGTTTTGTCTAAGCATCCCTCATAATTCCCAAGGGTACTGTGTGTGCAATGGTGGAGAACTTGAAAAAGCTAATGTATTTGGTGTTTGCTCTGCAGCACATGACTGGAGGGCACTTCTGTAAATACAGGTATTGCCTTGCACACCTCCAAAATCAGTTAAGAAGATGTTCAAAGGGTATTACAGTAGCACTCAAAAAGAGCACAGGGTCGCCTGGGCTCACCTTTTGACAATTTCACAGTTTCAGATCACCACAGCTTGGAGAGGTACAAGATTCCCCACCACAAGCACACCTCCACTTGGTGCTAAGGAAGACTTTTTCATTGATTTTACCAGCACAAGAGGGAAAGGGAATGGCTCTTCTGGAGGCTGGAATTACACACAGCTGTAGGTAGCACACAGATTTGCAGAGTGTACGTTGTCCCCTGTGCTACTGCACAACAGAGCTTTAGCTCTTATAGTGAAGTATCTGGCCAGGAAGTTTCTGATGAAGAAGATGAGAGAATTCAAGTCTATATATGCCTGAGGTTTAAACTTGAAAGTGTGGTTGAAGAACTTTTCTTCCTTGTTCTCAACATATACACTCATTTTGTCACTTGTATTTCCCCCACTCTTTCCAGCGTTTATTCACTGGGCATAGGGGCAGAAGACCCAAGATCCAAACAAGGAAGTCTTGTGCTTGCTGCCAACTCCCACTTCAGCTTTGTAACCTCGTTCTTCAGCACAGGCCAAGATGAGTTTTACCCTTTGCAATACCCCCAAACTTCTCATCATTTCAACATCTTATTAAAAAAGCAAACACCCACCAGACCCCCTGCTGCTGAGCTGGTTTACTCAGCCCACAGCCAAGGACATCCAGGAAGGTTAATGGTTTATCTCACTTCTTTCAGCTCCTTGGCATGGAGGGATCCTCATCGCCTCTCACACCACTCTTTCTTGTGCCAAAATGGCTCTTTAGCTTAACTTAAATGGCCCTTTTCCCTTCCTGCTACTAACTCTTCTGAATTACTTTAGAAAAGCAATAATATAAGCTCTACAGTCCTTTGCTGAGCTAATTACTCTTAAGCATATTCCCTCATAGAAGAGTGACTGCCCCCAGCCATCACCTTTGACTCTGCTCCAGGCTGGCCACATCTTTCCTGGCTGAGAGTGACTGGTATAAGGCAGCAGGGATGACATCTCTCCAGAGATTTCTGTGACAGTATTAATAAGCCCTGCTCTCTGTAGGAAGTACCTTGCCTAATAGATTTTGCGGTCACCCTTTTTATCTTCGCAGTCACCACGTCTTAGTGCCTCCTTGTCACCCTGTGACTAATAAAACCAAGACTTACACCTCCTGTGTCATTCACAGTAGATGACCTCAAAGACATTTCCATGATTAATCCCAAAACATGAAGACTATCCCTTTGCTGTTAGATAAATTTCCATTTCTGCCCCACTGGTCCTCGTGTTCATGCACCTCGCCTTCACATACTATTCCAGCCCTCACCTTGCTGGCAGTATCTTCTCAGTCTGGTGTCAAGACTGGGCTGCTCTACCTCCTACCTTGTGCTTCTACCAGGGCAGGGCAGCGTTAAGTCTGATCACAGAGCAACTCCATCATTAATTTCCTTCTTTGCTGATAGTTTTTGCTCTAAGAGCCCACAGGGCCATCTCCCCCTCTGGAGCCGGAGGAACAACTGGCCCAACAACCATGAGACTCATACACAACAGCATGAACACAACATCTTCTGTGGGTGAAAAAATTTGGCAAAGGCCAGACCACTTACTGGATTCCAGGTCAGTCTCTCTGCTTGCCCTGCCTGGTGCTGTCAATGGACCTGGCTCTGCATGCCATGGCCAGACCCTGTGGGCCTGTACCCTGTTGCTGAGGGCATGGCTCATGCTGTGGCTGCCCTCATCTTCCAGCTTGTCCCACCTCATCATGGAGACACCAGCCCTCA
>JAYRBT010000082.1:109363630-109376314 GCA_036023395.1 Myiotriccus ornatus
CAAATTTTTCTGCAGCTTGCTTGCTTTAGTCCACCCTTAGTCAAGTATTCAGATCACCCATTGTTAAGTATCCCAGTAATTTGCAATAACTGGGTGCAAGTCATACCTCTTAATTGTTCACAAAGCTAGAAAAAAGCATTTCTATGCATTTTTGCATTTTGCTTTTTCTAAACACTGGTGCCTTTCCTTGCTCTTTTTGAACTTCCAAGCAACCCATTTGGCTGATTCTGTGTGTGTGTGTCACTGCCCGGCATGTGTTATTTCAAAGCTGACATGATGACAAAAGCCACTTAAGGATGGCAGCTAATAAGACATCTGCTTTCCCCTGGTGAGTGTGAGGGGAGGCTCGCAAGGCAGCGGTCAGAAGTGGATTGGTAATAGGGTGCATTACCTTTAGACTCCGGGTCACTGCTTCACCTCTGATCCTTGCCAAAAATGGCCATAACTTGTTATCTGTCTTTAAATCACTAACCTAGGAAAATGAGTTGATGCTCTTTCTTTAAGTCCTCCTGACAACTATCTATACTGCAATTATCCAAAGGAGCTAGGACAGACTGGAGTGAGTGGCCCCTCTCTGTGGGGGTCTGGCAGGTCAGTGACAAGGCAGCTTGTGGGATCACTGCCTGGGCAGGCTCCCCGCCTGCAGAGCTCCAGCACCATATTTTGGTGCTCAGGCATGAACCATATTTTGATATAAATAAAAATAGCGGTAAAACAAAGTGAATTTGCACAGGGTTTAGCTTTCCTGTTGCTTTTTGGGGAGCTCCTAATAGAAATCAGTGCCCATTTAAGAGAGAGTATTTTGAGAAAGGGAGGACTAAAGAAAAGAAACTGTAGGATAAAATGCAATAATTTTCAGGGGCCTTGGAGTCACAACATAAAGTG
This sequence comes from Myiotriccus ornatus, assembly GCA_036023395.1. NCBI lineage: Eukaryota > Metazoa > Chordata > Aves > Passeriformes > Tyrannidae > Myiotriccus > Myiotriccus ornatus. The sequence goes on from JAYRBT010000082.1 coordinate 109,364,516, forward strand.
ATGTTTCACTGTTTGTCTGTAATGTATGCAACCCTGGGCTTTGTGCTGATTTTGGCTGATTTGTGCTATAGCCAGACATATATCATGCCAAAAATGCCAGCCAGCTGTGTTACATTTGCAATGTTAAGACATTATATATATAATTTTTCCTTTCTTTGTGTACCTTAAGATAAGGCATAGGTAAGATATAAGTCAGGAGGACTTTTGTTATTATTTATTAGTAGTTATTTTATTATTTTATTACTGTTAATCACTGAAATGCAAAATGCTATTAGGTGGTCAGCATTAGCCATTTTCACCACATTATCAATATCTTTTTCAATTTCATCCTCGTGCAGTTACCATAGTATGCATATAGATCACTGTATTTGCTTGAAGTCTTTCTAGATGTCAAAATGTAACCAGAGTTGAATCCCAGTGAAAAGGCATACTGAAGACCTCCATTTGTGGTGATTAAATCATACATTAACCCAAGAGAACAGGAGGTCTGACATCACTATCAGGTAGTTAATGATTATGCTTCCTATTGTCTCCTAATATTGCCTTGAAAATGGCCATGTCAGGATGCCTAGAAATCCCTCAGAGCACCTTATGCTTTTTTGCTTTCAAATGTCCAATTGTAATATATGATCAGAGAGAGAAATATTAATTGATAAAATAATCTATTAGATGTAAAAAGCTGAGGGCCAAAATCTGCATTTTTTTAGTCAATACTCAGCCAAATCTCCAAATACTTCTAGGGTAAGCTCTTGCTGGAGACACTATTTTAGAGCAAAGCAGGAGCAAGCAGATCAAAGTATCCCACAGACAATAGAAAGATATTTATTTCAGGAAGGTATCCCATGGACTTTGGTGGGAAGAGCACAGGAAAAGCCACTCAAGCTCCACTCTGGTCCCTGCCCTGACAGGGGTCACAGCAGATGGGGAGGGATACCAGCAAGAGGCAAGCAAGTGACAGTCTCTCTGCTCCCTTAGCGATGGGAAAAAGGAGGCCTCAAGAAAAAGGGCATTTGAACTCAACCTGTATGTGAATGTCATTCGGTCTTACTGGTGCAGAAAGATTTTACGGCCTGGGAATTTTGTGCTTTGGAATCAATCCATCTTCTTAAACCAGGATAGTTTTTTAGCTCATAGTTCAAATATGTGCTTGGTTTTGTGAGACTCTTTAAGGAAGGTTAGATGCCGGGTGCCGTAGCTGCAGCAAGGCTCTGCTGAGATGTGGGAGTGCAGCAGGAGACTGCCTTGTGCTGGGAAGATGCCCAGGGTGTGGAATAAAGACAGTGGAGAGTCTGGAGGGCCACAGGGCCCTGGTGCACCCATAAAGTGATGCACCAGAGCCAGGCAGTTGTGGTTGTGGGTGAGCAAGGAGAAGGCAGGATCTTCTAGGGAAGAGAAGATGCCAGCACATCACCATGGCACATCTTTGGCTCAGCCACTTCTACAGAATTTAAGCTGGTGTTTAATTGAGATGTCTTAAAAAATGGATTCAGTTTGATAAAGTGATGATTAATCTTCATTATACTCCTCTGTGATCATCACTGCAAAGAGCTTCACTTGTACGTCTGCTTACCATCTCTTCCAAAGATTAGATTTTTGTCATCAAATCCCATTTTTGTTTACACAAAAAAAAAAAAAGGAAGGTCTCACTTTTGATGGAAAAGGGAAATAAAAGGAAAGCACACTTGCTGGGCAGTTATCTCTGACATTCATGTAATGTAGTGTATGTCCTTAAGTGACATTTATGTGAGAGAAAAAGAAAGGCATCGACTGAAAAAGGTTACAGGAGTTCTTCAGGCATGAAGTCATCTCCAGGCAGCACAGTCACTGCAGTTTATAAACAGGTTCTGCTCTCACCCACTGCATTCACAGACTTAGGGCACCATTTAACCCATTTGCTTGCTGACACTTTAATACCCCACTTTGATTTTCCTTTTTAACAGTAGCATTAAACCGAGAAATTAAGTCAACTGCTAGGTTTAGGAAGGATGTTTGCAGCCACTGCCCTTATCTTCCACAGAGGAGAAGGGCACTGCACTGAGCAGGTGGGCACTGGCATGGGGAATTTTGTCTCTGGTTTGTTCAGAAAGTGCGGATGGCACTCAAGAGGGATCTTCTTCCATCTGTAGGCACAAATTGCTGCAAAACTGGGAAGTCAAACAGATGGACACAGGACACAGATGCAGGCAGAAATGGCAGGCTGAGGATCACTACTTAAACTCTGTTCCAGTTTTAACTCTGTGAAGAAGAAAATCCAAAGCCCTTCCTCAAACAACCATTATATCATGTATTTCAGTAGCAATTACTTTTCTTTCTGTTTATCTCTGGTTTCTAAGCACTGGGATTGACTCACAGCATGTCTTGAGGTTCCTTTGATTTCTCCAGGCATGGCACCTACAATATTATCTCCATTCAGCTCAGAACACATCATCCTGCAAAAAGCTGTGCAGACATCCTCACAGTCCCTAGGTCTGGCAGATCTTGCACAGCCAAGGTTTCTGAAGATGCAAGTCCATTTACAGAAGCGTAACCAAAGAGCTGCGAAAAAACTGGTAATATATTGATAGAAAATCACAGCAGAGAGGCAGATGCCTCTCTGCTTCCCTGCTCTTGCAGTGCTATCTAACCTGTGTGGAGTGGTCTGGGGCATCAGGTGGTCCCCCTTCATGGCTTGCTGTGGAAACCAGCTGTTTTTTAAGAGAATGCAACACCCCTGAGCAAGGGTGGCCATGTAACAATGCTAGAGCTGCCCTGCAATTTCTCAGTGTTGGCATGAGTTTGCCAAGAGCACAAAAGGTGGGAGTGGAGCTGCCTTCTCTTTGGACTCCTAGCTGTAATCTGCCTTTGTGGATGAAATTGTCTCTGTCACAAGATACAAAAGATGCATGATAACAGTAGCATCTTCCAGCTTATTTAACTGATTATGAATCTAAAAGAAATGGTAACCATGTAAACACAGGCTTTTACATGGCACACAGGCAATAGAGAGACAGCTTACTCCCCGGGGCAGATAACAATGAACACGTGAAATGTGGGCTCATGAAATTGTCTAAGTTCAAATGGTGTTCAGTGTCTTTCATGATATCATCAGTTTGCAGCGTGTGATGAAGGCACGTGAACACTCAACCAGAGTGACCACAGGTCTGCCTGCACGTGTGAGAGCATTGCCAGCCATAACAGCTTCCTTTCGAGAGACAGTGCAATTTTGTTTTAGCTAGAGTCTGAAAAAGAGAAGCTTTATACCTCTCACACCCAAAAAGAAAATAATACAACATGCATTGTGTCAGGCTGTGTTCAATTAGAGTCATAAAACATGGCATTTGCTGCTGCAGACAGCAGCACAGGTATTTTTTGCTGCATTGCTATTTGAACCCAGCTGTCCTCACATTTTTCTTGAAAAATCTTATTTATTCCCTCTTACAAGGTGCTGTTTTACCGTGATCTTACAAATGCATTCCTATTTCTCTTTGTGGATTTCATTCCTGAATTGAGTGCATTACCTTCTGCTTGCTGAAACTAAAGATGGGTAACACTTCTCCTTCGCATGCCCTGGACAGCCTACTCCTGTCTTGTTTAATTCCAAGAATTCTTTTATTTTTTTAGAAGGAAACACCCAGGTTCTAGGGAAATTCTTTGTGAAACTCGGGATTATGAGTAAGGGTGGCAGGACTGTGTCTAATGACTCACAGGTGCAAAGCTGTATAGCCATGGAAAACTGCTTAAAAGCCGCTTGTGTGCCTGTGTGAGAAAGTCTGAAGCTAAACACTCCTCCGACTCCGCACTTAAGAGCACGGTGGAGCTTTGGGATTCTGTCGAGAGGTGGAACAAAAGCTTCGGGGGATGCACACGGACCTGCTCCCTCTCCTGGCAACAAGGGCAAAGCGTCGGCGGAGCGAACCCGTTCCCTGTCCCTGTCCTTGCCTCTTTCCCTGTCCCCGCTCGCCCATCCCTGCTCCCCGGGGGCCGCTGCGCTCCTGCATCCTCCTAGGAGACTGCGTGGGGAGAGATGGAGGTGACAAAAGCAGAGACGAAAGGATTGAGTTGCTGGAGTGCGTCCAGAGAAGGGCAAGGAAGCCCGTGAAGGGTCTGGAGCACTGGGTCTTATGAGGAGCAGCTGAGGGAGCTGGGGTTGTTTAGGCTGGAGAGAATGAGGCTCGGGGGGGACCTACTTCTCTACAACTACAGGAAAGAAGATTGTAGTCAGGTGGCAGTTGGTCTCATCTCCCAAGTAACAGCAGTGGGACAAGAGCTATGCTAGGCAGCAGGAGCTGCCGAGGAACGGAGGGAAGACAGCATGGCAGGAGAAAGGGTTTTGTGTCATTGTTGCCAATTTGCACTGAGTAGTGGGAAGCAAGAATTAATATTTAGTGGTCTGATAAAGGAGTTTAATCAGAGTTTGCAGGGGAATAATATTTCACACTTAATGTGCACAGATGGGTTTGCTGCTGGTTTTATCTCTCTTTATAGAACTTTCTCCTTACAGGAGATTTGCTTGTTAGTTTGGAAACCCTTGGCAGTCTGAGTTTCTGCATACAGGCTCTCAGATCTCTCAGGATATAACTGAATTAATTTAATTGTCATTAAGTGCCATTAGCTCATGCTGCTGATCACTTGGAAAGCTGTTCCTTGCCTATGGTCTCCCCTATGAAGACAGACTTTGAGAGCTGGGGTTGTCCAGCCTGGAGAAGAGAAGGCTGTGGGGAGACCTTATAACAGCCTTCCAGTAGCTAAAGGGCCACAGCAAGAGAGCTGGAGAAGGACTTTTTACAAGGGCATGTAGGGATAGGATGAAGAGGAATGGCTTTAAACTGACAGTGTAGGTTTAGATTAGATATTAGGATGAAATTCTTTCCCGTGAGGGAGGTGAGACACTGAAAATCTTGCCCAAAGAAGTTGTGGTTGCCCCATCCCTGAAAGTATACAAGGTCAGGCTGGATGAGGCTGTAAGCAACCTGGTCTAGTAGAAGGTGTCCCTGTCCCTGGTGTGGGGTTTATAACTAGATGATCTTCAATGTCTCTTCCAACCCAAACCATTCTATGGTTCTGCAAATTCCATACAGATGTAACCATCACAATAATACGTTCAGTCATTTCTAGAACAGTTACTGCTTTAGTATCTGAATTTGAGGGAAGTAACTAACAACTAGACAATGATTTATTACTACAAACACTCTAAGAAATAATATAGACAAATTCAAAAAATTCATCAGAGCTGGGAAGTCAAAAGTAACTGCAGGAACAACAAGGAAATGTTCAGTATTGTATCTGTAATGCTGCAATGCACACTGAGATCCAAGTTATGAGAAAGTGAAACTATACACTAAAAAGAAAAAAAAAAAAAAAGCAGACATTAAAAGGATCCATCTGGGGGAAGATAGACGTGGCTATGTAAAACTTCTGGTCAAAGCCACAGCAGTCTTCAGCAGATTGCAGATTTTGTGGTGAATGAGTGAGCTCCTGTGCTCCTTAGGCATGCTCGTGCACTTGGGCACCTAATGGTCCCTTACATGTAATATTGTCTGCTCCACACAGGGGGAAAACATCGCTCTGACATCTGTGCCCCTGGCCTCTTCACTGGCTGCCTAACTCCTAGTCTGAGCTTCCTTGGGAAAAAGGGACATTGTACTTTCAATATAAAAGTGGGTGTTGCTGATTTCAGAAATATGACTCAAAGATGATTCTTATTCATGAATTTCAGTAGAGCAGGCTGACTTCTCTCTTGGTTGTAATGTGTTTAAGATGCTATGACTGACTTGGTACCATAACAGTGTGTCAAAATATGTTAACATGGTAAGAAATAAAAAATAGTTCCTTGCTGAGACCTATGTTCAGCAGTCTAGCTGCATTTGGCAAAGCACTTAAATGTTTGTTTAAAATTATATTTATGTCCCACTGATTTCAGTGGGACTGAAATAAATCCCAAATGCTTCACTTAGTTGAGAATTCAGGCTTAATCTCATAAGCATCCCCCATCACTACTGAATTCAGTGGAAGCTCAAGGAACTTGTCATCCAATAGGAAAAATAATATTTTACAAGGTATAATCTTAATGAAAAAATTATGTCTCTTTTCCAACATGAGTGAAAGAGAGAAGCACAAGGTCATAATACACTTATTTGAATAAAAGAGCAGCACACTGGAATGCAGGGGCATATTAGGAAAGCCTCCAAATTTTGTATATCACTAATATGTGGTGTTACCATAAGATGCAATTTCTGGAGGCTGGGAGCTGATGTAAGTTAAAAGAGGAAAACGAAGAGCAAAAAAAGCATGAGTGTGGGTTTGGTATAATGTATTTAATAGTAGTAATTGCACACCACGAAGTATATAAATTCAGAAATCATTCAGGAAATGTTAAATTTCTGAGAGCTAAGGGACTGAAAGTCCAGTGGTCCTATTTGTTCCATGGTTTACAGGCTGCAGGTGGTGCATTTGCCTTACAGGTAACATTTTTATTTCGAAAGGGGATAACCACCATGCTTATTCAGCCCTGGTCATTTCCTCCAAAGATCCTGGTTCTGCTGGATAGTTTTTGCACTCTGAACTAATGTCTGGAAGGAACTGAGCTGAAACCACAGTTTTTATTATACTGATAACACCAGGCTGGACAGGAACCATGACAGGAGTGTTTGCCCCACAGCCATCCTGAGGCACACACTTTCTATTTTGGACTGACCTGTTACGCCTGGGCACCTCCTTTGGAGAGTTCAGTGTGACAGGACACCACGAAGGTATTCTGAGTGTGATCCCACTGCTAAGCATTTCTATTGCCTTGACTCGTATAATTTGTTCTATGGAGCTATGGGAAAGTGTGGACAAGAGCCCTAACTCACATGTGAAGGATACATTATGAAACTGAGTAAGTGATGGATTTGAGGAATAGTAACTGCTCACCTCTACAGATCACAAGGTAAAGGTAACCAACAGAAAACGACAAGACTATTCTGTATTTTGGTCTTTATTAGCTAGCCTGATTTTGATAGTCAGAAGAACTGGTGGAGATACAAAGAAGGGAATGTTATGATTTATGTTTTACACTGTGCTTTCACCTTAAACAATGGCAGAAAGCCTTGGGACTGGCTCTCCTTTCGTGTATGAGTGCTTTGGGCACGATGAGCACCTCTGCAGCCACCTAGCACTCACCAGTCTAAAGCCTGCCATGGGTCTGCTGAGCCAGAGAAGGAGGGTGGCCAAAGGGGGCTTTAGCCCATACATTAGCACCATCTAATACAGTGTATCTCCTCTGGGGCAAGATGAGGAAGATGCCTCAAACCGTGACCATCCCAGCTGTATCCAGCTGTATCCAGCTGTATCCATCCAACAAAACCCAGTGAAGAGCAGGGCCCACAGGGATACACAAATCCTTCAACAACCTGAGACGCGCATTCTCCACGCACAGCCTCTGAGCTCTTCATTCCCCAATGCTATCAGTAACAAAAATAGCCATCCTGATTTAAAAAGCTGCTACCTCTGGCTATATATAGGCTGTTCCGTGTGTGGTTCAGCGCTGAGCTCTTCACACACATTAATATCTCATTGTGTCGTGCAGGGAAGTTTTAGCATTACCTGCTGGTTAAAGAACACAGCACACAAGGGAAGGCCACAGCCCCGTGAGTGGCGATTCACCTGCTTCACTGCCTTAGGAAAACAGCCTCATGGAATCACCGTGTCTCATGAAATCCCTTACGTCCCCAGGTGCCGCCACGTCTGCCGGGATGCAGCCTGTGGGCTTTGCAGGAGAGGAGCCACTGTGATACATGTGAATGAAAACTGCAGTCACTGACAGAGAGGACCTGGATGAAGCTCAGATGTCTTTTTGTGAATGAAGCTTATGTCCTGGAGACCCACCTCAAGCAGAGGGGGGGGAGAGGGAATGTTACTAAATATGCGTTCCCAGAAGCAAACAGAGTGCAAACTCATCATTCCCTACAGAACACACATGCGTGGAGTGGCCCGGAAAGCACCAGACGCTGCTTGTTAAAAATTGGCATCTCTTCAACACAGCTACCAGTGATTTTCCTGTAAAATACATTAAGATTCAGTATAAATGCCTTTATGGATTTCACACCACATTAAAAGGAGTGAGTGATTGACTACATTCCCAGTAGCTTATTTTTCATCCTTTGACAGCTGTTAACCAGACAGAAGCATTATTAGTTCAATTTCTCATGCTGTAAAAATATTTGGATATAGGAATGTGGCCAAATTTTTCCTTCTTGTTTCTGGTTTCCTGTGAGAGTTGGTTAGATTGTTTTGACAAATCTTGAGTGTAACTAGCACAGCATCTTAACACGAATGCTGGTTTTAGAGCCAAGCCTCCAGGTTTGTTAAGCAGATTTGAAGAGAGAGGCACAAGCTCTAATTACAGCACTCCTAAGCAAAGTTTCAGGGTCATCAGGGCTTGGATATGTTTTTGCTCTTCACAAAAATAAGTGCTCCTTATGGAATGTGGGGTGTCTGGTTCAAAAGACGGATCTCCCTGCCACAGTCAATAGACTGCATATGAAAAATAGATATTGAATGCTAATGCCGATTTGAATTTGTTTTTATCTTGTGTAGACTACTGACAGGAGAATGCCCTTCCTGTTCATTAATCTCTTCAATCCTTATTATTAATTGTCTAAGAAAACTTCAGTTCTATCTGTGTGTCTTCTGGAATTTTCTGTCTCTTAAGGCAAACTCCTTTGCAATCAAATGTTGAAGTTCCTGTAGTGTAAAGTATGGAAATAAAAGAATTTCCCAGATACCCCAGTACCACTGGCAGAGTTTATAGCATCTGCTGTGGCCCCCAGGGAGTTTACATTACCCAGGCATTATTCATCATTTCAAGCAAAACAATTGTGCAAAATCAGCAAGGTGATAGTTACACAGCATTGAAGTCAATGAGCTGCTTTGCATTTAATTCAGAGGAGCCAACAGCAAAGCCTGAGTGTTTCTGAGACATTCAGGTGTCACAGACAGTTCCACTTCTCTCCCTAAGGCTCTGGGCTCCACCAGCCCTGTGACAGGAAACCGAGGGACTTGGTAAATCACAACCATGTCTGAAAGAATTTCTCGTGTTCTGGGAAGCAAACACTTGAACCCTTCTCAGTGTATTTCTCTGAATATGAATTACACAAGCTTGCAGAGCATACAGAGAGAGAAAGTTTTGGACTGAACATAAAAGCAATTTTAACACCTACTTTCCTGGAATACGGTTATTTTCAAATCAAGTCTGAGTTTTGAAATGTAAATATTACAGGTCAAAGCTAAATTACAAAGTAAGTTCTGTTTTTCAAATATTTAAATACTTTCTTTTTTTTTTTTTTAATAGGCACACTGGAGACAGGCATATTGCAGGAGCGTGAAGCATTTACTGGTGAGCAGCGTAAAACAGCCATTGCAACTATTAAGTCCGCAATTTTAGCATTCTGAAACGATACTAAGTACTCTTGTTCCAACTAAATATTTATGGGTTTATATGCAGATGTATAATGTTCTAAGTAAGGTAGTGGCACAGAAAATGTGTATTTACCTTTGCCTCCGCTTTGAGACAAGTTAAGCTTATATGATTCAAGTGTTTGCTTTCCACACCATGGGAAGAATAGGAGTGCAAATAAGGAAGTTCTTCCTTTAGCAAAAAATCCTGGAGAAGCCTCATAAAATGAGCAAACAACAACCAACCAAAGAGAAAACAAAGCTATCATGTCCATCTCAATCATAAAGAATATTTTAGCCCTGCAGAGCATTCAGTTTTCCCTTTTCTAGATCTGAAAAGTGTTCCTGTTTCTTCAGTTCCAAAAAAAGTAACATCTCATACTTTGAGGCTCCCTGCTTGTCCAAAGGCTTTGTGCCAGACTCTGACATGTGCAGGACAGAGCTATGTTAGGCAACACAGGGAAGATGACCCAAATGACCACCTAACTCTCCCAAGTAACAAGCAGTCAGCACAAGAGAAAATGGCCTCTAGTTGTGCCAGAGGAGGTTCAGATTGGATAGTAGGAAAAATTTCTTCACTGAAAGGGTTGCCAAGTATTGGAACAGGCTGCCAGGTGAAGCAGTGGAGCCGCCATCCCTGTAACTGTTCCAAAAAAAGTGTAGATTCGGGACATGGTTTAGTGGTGGACATGGTGGTGCTGGGTTAATGCTTTGACTCGATGATCTTAGAGGTCTTTTCCAACCTAGATGATTCTGTGATTCTATGATTCTAATGAGCGTGCTCTGAGCAGAAAGTGAGATAGCAGTGCTAGTGCACTAAGCCCAGTCTAACTGACTCGTGCAAAACTAAGCTGAATAAACCTCAGAAAAGCACTGCATGAAGACAACAACCCTGTGCCTGGGACCTGAGAGGGTCCCTGTGTCCATCAAAGTACCACTCCTGTACAGCAGTTTCTGGGAGCCAGCTGTGGTGCCCAACACTACACATGGGTCTCCCCTCCCTGCACGACTCAGTTTCCTCTTTGTATCTGCCTCAGCCAACAAGGGCACTATGGAGTAGTGAACCAGGTCACACAGCAAAGTAGCTACTGCCAAGCTCCACATATGAGGCATTAGGCTTATTACTCACATGAATTAAGACAGAAACCTACTTTTATTTTCCTAGGCTTATTCACATAATTAATTAATATCTCAATCAGCCAAGAACAGTCAAAGACGTAACACTATTTCAGTGCATTCCTTGGGGAAACACTGCACAGAGACAGCACAATTAATTTAGACAAGATCCATTTAGATAGCAAGTTAATTTTAATGTCTAGAAGTAGACAGGAGAACCATTTTGCAGAAAACATTGAGAAAGTCAAATTTCCTTTCCCCTTACCTGTTGTCTCTCCCCACTGAACATGCTTTTGTTTGAAGGAAAAGACATGCAGAAAACACAGGAAAACCTCTGCTGAATCTCTGCAGGTTTCTGTGACATTCAGGCCAGGTAACAGAGCAACTCGTTGCTGCTTTGCTGGGTAAGGAAATTTGTCCCCCAGCTCATCTAAACATTGAAACCATATCAAAGCCTGAAATTACACAACGTCTGGCTTAACTGTATTAAAATCAGTTCTCTTGTGTCTCCCCAGCATTAGAAATACAGCTTCATAGAGTTAAGTCAATTCATTAATTAGATATTTTTTAGCCTGCCTTGCAATGATCTGACTGAAGATGGGGGAGAAAAAAAGTGGCAAATAATCGTCATCCAATTTATAAGCAAACTAGGTTACTGTAAAGTTGTCCTTGTCATGGAGTGCCAAAGTGCAGTATGCAGTTCTCGCCTCCTTGTGGGTTGCCATCTGCCATTACATCTCCCTCTCCTTCCTCTGGCTCCCTGTTGGGGTAAAGTTGATGTCAGAGGCTCTGGCAAGCAGTGGAAAAAAAATTCAGCACCTTGAGTTTTCTGCCGGCCAGTGCAGTCTGCTCCAGTCTGTGCTTTCAGGAAAAGTAAGTTAAACAGACCCTGTGCTGCTCTTGGGCTCATTCCCTAAACTGCTGTAAAACACTGGAAAGCCTCTGTTCAGCCAGGAGATGCAATTTTTGCAGTGAAATGTTCTGCATTTTTGCACCACACTGCAATACTCAGTGACTATGTCACACTGTAGTCCCAGAATCTTAAAGTTTGAATAACGCATCTTTGGGCACTTAAAAATTGTTTCCAATGCTTGATTTCAACAACTGCATCTCTGAACAGCTCATGGGAGGCTATTTCTTGCAGTGAGAAGTGCTTCTGTGTTGGGGTTTGACTTGGCCACTGCCTCTCTGTGCAGTTTCTGCCCGCATTCTCCACCAAAAAATGTCGTGGTTTTGCTTTGGGTCAATTTGCTTTTGCACCCCCCACAC
>JAYRBT010000082.1:109376414-109404968 GCA_036023395.1 Myiotriccus ornatus
CCACCTGGGCTTGCCGCTGCTCTTACATGGCTGCTGCTCTTAATTTCAACTGCACAATCCACCTTCTCTTCCGTTTTATTTAAATATGTAATTAGCAAAGGCGTCACTACGAGTTTTGATTTGGTTTTGTCTGGAAATCTACTTGGGCAAAACCATTCACAGCCCCAGGGACGGGCTGGTAGGCGAAACCCCTGTGTTTGCACAGGTCACTCATTATACTCAAGCACAGATTAGGCTCCACCCAAGGAAAATTCCATTTGGAAATCATAAGCAAAATGGGATCTACTGGTTGCCATGCAAAAACCAAGAAATCAGGTATGGAGAAAATATCTGCTTTCTCCCTCAACAGTCAGTTTGCATCCCAGGCTGCTTTTGCAGCACACCATAAAATAAAGTCCTGAGTGTTACTGACCAAGATCACACATTCTCTGAAATACAAAGCAGATTTTAATAACTGTTTTCTGCTATAGCTGGCCCCAACTAAAGTGTTTGTATGAAAGAAAAATTCACTGACCACAAATAAAAAGGATGCCTCTGTTTGCCCACAAAATCTCTCCTGTAGCCATTTCAAAACTCTTTACATCTAGATGGGTATTTGCTTTCCTGGCTTTTTAGGAAAAAGAAGGACATAGTGGAAACTTGCTAGTTTATGAAGTGTTAGTTATAATTAATTTTTATGCTTGTGCAAGACAGAACTTGAACTTTTGGGGCAATATTTGTTCTGTGAAGACCATGACATTCATGTACAATGTAAGGCCTGAGTGTTGGGCAAAGGGAAAGTTCAAGAGAGGTTCTTTAATGCATGTGGCTCTATATTTGCCATCATTTCATTCTCACATCACAGTACAACACGGGGAAATGAAGTCTAATGAGTTTTTAGGCAACTCTTGTTATAAACTATATTTTACTCTATTTTAAGTTGCTAAAAATGTAATTTTAAATGAAATAGCCATATCTGGTTCTTTGGAGTTAAGAAGGCAATTAATAGAAACCTATCTAAGCACCCTGACTCATGTTCCCTGAGGCAAAGAGCTGCTGTGGCTTAGAATGCTCTATTTTGCAGATTAGTTCTTTCACAGCAGCGCCAGCAATAAAATGTTTGCACCTCAGCCACAGCAGTGCCAGTGCAGATGTATCACCATAAATTCATCTTCATGAGAGGTTTAAACCAGTATTCCCACACCAGATCAGGAACAAATGTTTTCTTCTTCCAGAACTGTTATTCTGAGGTAGTAGGGCAAGGATGACATCTGGGAACAACAAGACTGGATTTGTCAGAGCGTCTCTCTAGGTGCTGTGCAGCCAGCGGGTGCAGGACTGAGTGTCATCATCCATGGCCAGATGTTTCTCCAGGTAACTGATCGATATTTCTGTCAGAGCAGGGGTTAGCAAAGAAAGGAAAGGTTTTTCTCTGAAGCCCAGTTCTCTGAAGTCTCTGAAAACTGTCCATTTTTCCCCACAAAAGGCAGCACTTAACCCCATCAGTGCACTGAAAAGGAATATCCTAGCATCAACCCTCCCACAAAAGTGGCTTATTTTATGTAGGGTGTAAAAAGATTTCATGCTAAAATAAATTAACAATTATTTGCCATGATGCAGCAGCCTTCTTCTTTCAGAGTCATTCACACAGTTTTACCTTGGGCAATATGTATAGATCTTTCTGTCTTATGGCTATAAGTCTTCACACAAATCTCCTAGGCATTCAGCTCTAATACCCTTCACATGAGGCTACTGGTTCAGCTTGTATCTATTGCTTAATCAATGAGCAATAAAACTCCAGCCGCTGCCAAACTGCTGCTTCAGCTAATAAAAGCTTGGTCTGCTTTGCCGGAGTATCCTAATTAATAATAATGAAATAACTTAAGTTGATCTGATATATTTAGAAGTTGGTGGGGTTTTTTTGTTTTGATTTTTTTTGTTGTTGTTTGTTTTGTTTTGTTTCGGGTTTTTTTTGTTGTTGTTGTTTTACCAAAAGGGGAACTCACTAAGTCCTGGAGTTTTATTCCTTGCTGAATTACTCTTTAATTGGAACTGTGTGCCTGAGCTGCTATTTGTAACTGCAGCTCTGCTTCTACTCAGTGCAAGGGGAAATCTTTAACATCACCACCTACAGGGCCACAATGTTTGCTGTGACAGACTGTGAAGTACTGAAATCCCTCCCTGGGCAGAGACAGATTTAATACCCATCCTTTTGCCCCAGTGGGTTAGAAAAACTGGCTGATCGTGTTGCATCTTCTCTGGACTGATAAGGGTAATAGTGGCAGGCTTGGTTTGCACCAAGCAGGCTGTAAAGGCACAGGCAGCAGGCTTATAAACACAATACCTGTGACAAATATCAATAATTTTTTGTGTGTCTGTTCACTGTAACTCTGCTTTGCAGAGGGCACTGAACTGAGCTTCTGCATACGACAGAAATCTTTGGACTGGGCTGTAAAAGATCTTTGGACCTTAACACACAATTAACAGAGGCATTTTGGGGAACCCCTTCTGAAATGGTTCCATTCCTGTCTCCTCAGGTCCTGAAGATTAAACAACTCCAGGAGATTCAGAAGTGCTGGAAGTCTGTTGAGATAGGTAAGCTTACTTCTACTTGTCCTACAAGCAGTTGTTTCTAAATGGGCTTCCAGGAGGGATTAGGGCTCTTACGGAAACCTTGTTCAGGGGCCGAGGGGAATGAATTGATCTCCTGATGAGCGAGCAGTGAAAGGTCTTTTGTTGCTTTATGCTTCCGTGACTTGAAAATATGCAAGTAGCTATAATGTCTTACAACAAAAAACAATTACCCAGAATAACACCCTTAATGGTTATAGTGTAGGAAAGATGTTCATGAGAATTTTCCTGTATCTGTGCCCAGAGTGTTTTTTCCTCCTGGTTTTTTGTTGGTTTGTTTTGTTGTTTTTTTTTTGTTTGTTTGTTTGTTGTTTGTTTTTTGTTTTTTTTTTTTTTTAAGGAAGAAATCTCCCTGCAGTGTGTAAAACATGGATCTCTTTTAAAAAGCCTGATAAAATATTTTTTAATTGTTGGATGAATTATATCCTTTCTAATGTGGTGTGCCAATGTTAGGATGTAACTTCCAGTCATGCTAATTAGAAATACTTTATTGAGGGATGCCTATTTTGTCTTCTGCAGGTCTGCTGTTCTGCTGCAGATGAGGTAAATGGAGAAGTAGCTCCTGCTCTTTGGTTTGGGTGAGGCCTGGATCTCAGTGCAAGGTTTGCAGGAAGTTCCAGAGATGGAGTAGTTAGAAAATGTGTATACATTGCATATATGCAGGCTACAGATGATCTTCTTCTATATTGTGATCTTTTTTTTTTTTTTCAGAGAACCATAGAATAGTTTGGGTTGGAAGGGTCCTTTACCCTTTTTCTTTCTTTTTCACTCTTTGCCTGACTCGTATCTCTCAGGACTGCAAACTCCACCAGTGCATGATCCCTGCAGCCCAGGCTGCCTCCAGTCTTGATGTTCCTGATCAGCTCAGTTGTGTCAGTGACCATCAGGCCCAGTATTCTGTCCCCTCTGGTAGGGCTGTCTGTTACCTGGCTCAGGACATTATCCTCTCTGCATTCCAGGAGTTTCCTGGATTGCCTACGGCCACCATGCTATTTTCCCAGCAGGTGATGAGGTGGTTGAAGTGCCCCAGCAAGAAGAGAGCCTCTGAGCACAATGCCTCCAGTAGCCAGGGGCCTGCAGTAGACACGAACCACGAGGTTCCCTTTGTTGCCTCAGTCTCTTATTCTTACCCACAGGCTTCCAAACTGCTTATGGCTGTTCTTCAGAGATAACACTTCACAATCCAATTCAATGTAGAGGGCAATCCCTTCCTTGCTTGTCCCTTCTGAACAGCCTGTAGCCATTAACAGCCACACTCCACTCACGAGATTTGTCCCACCAAGTTTCAGTAATAGTATCTAGTTCACAGCTTTCTAGTAGCAAGACAGCTAAGTCCTCCTGTTTCTTGCCCATGCTGTGTGCCTTGGTGCAGAGGCACTTCCATTGTTTCCCTTTTTTTTTTTTTTTTTTTTTTGGTCACTTCTATGCTATTTTGGCCTAGTTCAGTTCTCCCTTTTCCTCCTAATCAGCAAGTAGCTTTAATATCAAGTCTTCTTTGGGGCTGGATTAGAATTTTCATGAACAGAAAGAAACCAAATAAAATTTGCAGTGCAGCTCCATTACCATAAAGTTCAAAGGTATTCATGGTTATATATCAAAGAGGAGGATTATATGCAAATCTTGAGTTTAGATGATTATGCATAGCTCAGGTAGCAGCCACACCTGGAATTATGGGCACTTCAATTTCACACAGTGTAAAATATCTGTGCACCCATAAAAAGAACCAAAAATTACGGTCCAGGGCAACAAAAATTATTTTAGACCTCTGTGCTGGTTTGGACTGGGATAGACTTTATTTTCTTCATAGTAACTGCTATATACATAATAATACATATATATACATAATACTTGTAACTGCAATTTGCATAGTAATGTGCTGTATTTTGGATTTGTGCTGGAAAGGGTGCTGATAACACAGGGATATTTTAGCTGTTGCTGAGCAGGGCTTGCACAGTGTCAAGGCCTTTTCTGTTGCTTACCCCACCAGTGAGCAGGCTGGGGGTGGACACGCAGTTTGGAGGGGACACAGCCAGGGCAGCCGACCCCAACTGACCAGAGGGATAACCCACACCATCTGGCACCATGTTCAGCATATAGAACTGAGGAAAGAGGAAGGTGGAGACATTCAGGGTTACGGCATTTGTCTTCCCAATCACTGTCACAGAAGATGAAGCCCAGCTTTCCTGGGCATGGCTGATCACCTGCCTGCCCGCCCAAGGGAAGTGGTGAATTAATTCCTTGTTTTGTTTTGCTTGTGGATGCAGGTTCTGCTTTACCTATTAAACTGTCTTTATCTCAACTAATGACTTTTCTCACTTTTACCCTTCTGATTCTCCACCCCATCCTGCTGGTGGGGGACTGAGTGAGCAGCTGTGTGGGGCTTAATTCCCAGCTGGGTTTAAACCACGACAACCTGTAAAATAAAGTCGTACTACATGGAGAATGTATAAGGCAATTTTTGTTCTGTCTAGCATAGTAAAAACTCAAGGGAGGAACAAGCAGGCTTCATAAATACGATCAAACCAAGAGCACAAATGAAAGAAGGTAATTATTTAGTCTCAGAAAATAGCAGGTCAAGAAGAAAGGCCCTCAAGCTAAGAACAGTACAGTTTAGATTATGAAAAGCTCTTTATGGAGCAATTAGATGGTCATATGTATGTACCTAAAAAGAACTTGAAAATATGTGTTTGCAATTTTTTAAAAGTTGCCATTAGAGTAACTGTATCAGAGCAAACCCCTAGTATAGAATGGAATTTGCTCTTGGCTCACTGAATTAAAAAAGGAAGCTAACTGGGAAATAGCTCTGGTGCCTGAGTCACCCTGTACCTGCTATTTTACATCTTTTGCAAAGTAGGCATAAAAATGCTAATATGCAGCCAGAATAAAATATCATCATTCTGGCTGCAGTGAGCTTCACACTTATTTTACTGTGTTGTCAATTTCTGCATATGGCAGTATCAAATCCACTTCTCTTCCTGTAGGTATTTAAGTACAGCTTAAAGAAAACAGAAAATGTCAGAAGGCCAGAATGTCCTTTAAATATGTGGGAAAGGACTGAGTGGTCTCAGTTTTGGCACTGGTATCTATTCTTTTACATAAATCATTCCTCTTCCCAGTGAAGTCAGTAGGGATAATGGTTTCCCCCTTCTACACTTTTTATGGGTCACATGCCAAAAGCATATGATGTGGTTTACTTTGTTGGGTTTTTGCTCATTAATATCTGCAGTGTTATCAGGAAAGTCAACAGTACTCCAGAAATAGTTTATATAACTTTATTCGACAATAGAAGAAAGAATTGGAATGGATTCACATTTGTTAATTTGTTTTCTCCACATGGACAGTTCTTCTTGTAATAACACTTCCCATATAATGCATTTAAATGGTTAGAGCTTTTTCTGTTTTTCAGAGAAAAAGTAGTTGATGTTCTTTTCTAAAAAAAAAAAAACAAGGTTAAAATGTGACTTTTTTTTTTTTGTTAGATTAAAAACATTTCTTGTCATAGCTATAGAATTTTAAGGCAGGTCAATCTTTGAGATCAAACTAATTGGTAAGATTCTTTCAAATTAGTTATGGATTGTCACAGTCAAAATGTGTTTCCTTACATTAGCATGACATTTTCCAACCCTTTAGTTCTCACAGGAACATACATCAACACTGATGACAGAGTTTTCAGAAAGCCTGCAAAATAGTCTGAGATGTGGATATAGTCCTAAACTGTTTTTCAGAACTAGAAAATATAATGATATAACTTTAGGCCATTGCAAGTTAGCAGTGCCAGTTGCTCAAGCCTGTCCCTTAAAAGGCTGAGACTGGGACTGATAATGATTGATTAACTTAATTGGCTCTGGAAAACTCCCAAGGACTTTCACGTGTTTCTTATGCAAAAGAGATAAAACTCACAACCATTCCTATTTTCCTACACTTATGAAAGGTAAGTATATCTAAAGTTCTTTCTGCTCTGGAAATGTTTCTTGAGAGCATATTCTACAGATGCGAGAAGTACCTGACTGAGGTTACACCACTGTTTATGTTACATAAATAAAATCTGGAGAATCTCCTCAGAATAAAGCCTGTCTAAATGAAACCCAAATACAGCCATAAGAAAGTCCCTCCTCCCATTTAAGTCACTGGGCCAACATTCTATTACTGCTCAGTTCAGATTAGCCAGTGTATTGTTCTAATAAATAATTCCTTAATTGCACTCATTAAAAATCCTAATGACTTTACAACATTATATGAAAGACTGAAAGTTAATACATATTTCACTCATGTGGAGTTCAAAATTAAGAACATCCTAAGGACACTGTGGGCATTCATCAGATGAGTGAAGAAAGATAAATGCAGGCATGTATCATTATCCACTTAAATGCCATGACCCCATCTGTAAACTAATGAGAATTCATTACAAAGATACTAGAGAAAAGCAGATTACTTTGGATTTATGGCAAGGTAAATCTGATTTTGCTTATTGTCTGTTTGTTTGTTTTCAAAAGCCTTACAAATGAACAGCCGTTACATTCTTTATTGTGCTCTTGTAGCTTTCCCCTCTCCTTGAAGTTGGAAAAATTAATATTAGAAACCCGATTCAGGTCTGATCGAATCTATTGATCTGCTGTTTGAAACACCTGAGGTTGAAGCAGGGACGTTTCTCCCTTTGTTTTCACACACAACCTTAGCAAGCATCAACTGGTCATGTAGGATAAGATTTTCAAGAAAAGTCGTAAGATTTTTCTGTAGGTGTTTTAGCACTGAACTGAAAATTATGAAGAAGGCCTGGAAGGCACTGTAGTAGGGGACACATAAAAGTGGGACAACCCTGGAATCATTGAATCCTTACAACTGGAAAAGGCCTTTAAGATCATGGAATCCAGCTGTTAACCCAGCACTGCCAAGTCTGCCACTAAACCATACCTCTAACCTCCCCACCCATACATTTTTTGAACACCTCCATGGATTGTGATTACACTGCTCCTCTGAGCAGCCTGTTCCAATGCTTGACCACCCTTTCAGTGAATAGATTTTTCCTAATATGCAACCTAATATGTCATCTAGAGAAAAGATGCGAGCAGAAATGAGTGAGGAGTCCAGTATGAGATGGCATGCAGTACCAGCACTTCTCAGAGCATCCAACCCATGCATCAGCATTTCTCAAACTAGGTTTAAATAACAAGGAAGTGGTTTCATTCTAACTCTCCATTTGATCAAATATTGAAAAGTACAAATAAACATATGTAAGGATACAAAAGAATGTGTGAGTGAAGAGAGGAGTTGAAAGGAAAGGTATTTCCACCTTCTTTCTGCCCCACCAGATCTTTACATTGATTATTACAATGAAATGAGTAATTTGAGTTTCTTTTCAGAGAGACTTGCTGAACTCTGTGGATTGTTTTGGTATCTCAGATCAGGAAGAGGAGGGTGATATCCTCTGAAGCAAGTCAATGTGCATCTGAGGCAGCTGAACGTGTTTCTATGGGAAACTGGGAGTCTACAGACAACTTTTGAAGTCAGAAAGCTTGACCACTGACTTCTGTGCTGGTAAGGCATATGTAGGATCCTTTTTAACCAACCTCTGTTGGACAGGGGCTCCTTACTCTTGTTAGCATTCTACCACCTAAATGCTGTAAGGTGTCCATCAAGGTCTATCAGGGGAAACCTCATTTCAGTAATCCCTGCTGATGCACAGCTAAATACTTGAAAGCACTGCTGTAAATTGCAGCAGTCTTGCAGCTGCTGTAAATTGTATCTAAGCTGGGCTGAATCGACAAGATGCAAAATCTCCTTGTATTCTGCCCTTTCTTAAACCAGCAAGAGGCTCTAATACTTGTTCTTATTCTGTCTCAAATAAAGGTATCATGGCACAAAGAAATAGGACAATATACCTTCCACTGAAAGCATGGAAACCCTTAGCCACAGCATGTTTCCCCAGTCAGGGCTAAGCCTGTACATGTTTCCTGCTTGGTTATGACTGCAGTCAGTCCCCTCATCTCCACCCCATACTGAGGTGTCTTGTTAAAAAAGAGGGCAGTCAGCAGTTCAAGTCCTCACTGGTGGATAGAAATTTTGCTGCTCCCTGTTAAGGTTTGTTGTACATGAGGAACAAACTCTCTTGCCTGCAATATTCTGGCAATGAGTACTTTTTGCAGATTGATTAAATGCTTCAGCTTTGCTCAGTCTATTAATCTCAGCAGCCATTTATTGCTTCATATACTACAGTGCATTTGGGATTATCTCTTAAGCACTGTGTGTAGAAAGCATGTAGCAGCAAGATACAAATCTTGTGTCTTGGAAATGCGTCTCTGGAAATGAAGAAAAGCAGCTGTCAGTAAAAGCCAGCATGGTTTTTATTGGCACTGGATGCCTCAACCTTTTGTCATCAGTACTGCAAGCTCCAGTGTCCTACATCACTTAAGTGATGCTAACTCAGAATCTGTGGGTTAACATAGTGTCCCACTGCTACTACACCCTTGTCTGTTAATTCCCACTGATACCTGACCCAGCGGAAAAGGGAGTTAAGCGTTGCAAAATTCCTAGAACATGAGAATTGCTGTTGTGTGTTGGCTGGAAAATTCAGCCTCTTATTCTAATGAACTGTTATTGCTGCCTACAAATGTTGCAGGTATTGTTATTCTGCATATTATGCATATACCTAAAGGTAATATGTGCATCCTACTGCACTAACCAAACATATATCAACTATGTAAGCAGTGAGGCTACCAGCATGAAGAAACCAAACCTCTTAATTTATTCTGAGTCTTTAACTACTTTTTTCTTTTGTCTTGCAAAACCTGATGCTTAGCTAACAACATTAGCTGCAGTGGAGCTATGACAGTCCACAGCAGCAGAGGGACGGGCTCTTGGCTGTTCAGCCACTGTTACTGACTTTGAGACATCATCTCAGGACTGTCACTGTCTTCCCTTGATTGGCTGCTTAATACTGCAATGTCTTTCATTTCAGTAATATAAAAACAAATTGGCACACGCATAAGGATGAGTTCCCTCTGCACTGAGTTTACAACATAGTTAACCAGATTGTATTTACGTTTCTAGTTATTTGAATGAGTTCATATAGCACTTATTTTAGAGAGCTTGATACCCAATGAGCAATGAGGCACATGCACAGAGAGAAAAGACCAGAGTGTTTGGATGCTGCCTGCTTTCTGGCTGTTCTGTTTACCCTGCTCCAATGCATTGGCATTTAGAAGGTTTGTCTATTTATGCTCATCTCTTCTCCCTTTGTGCATTCCTAAGTCCTTGAATCCTTGCCTTGCTAGCCCAGAGTGTTTTGCCCACCCTATCTCTAGACCATGTTTGTGACAGGACACATCTTCCAGACTTGAACCCCTTGACTTATCAGAAATGATGGAGTGGAAGACAGAAAATAGTTTTGAAGCTGAATATTGCATGAGAAGGATGATTTACAGGGTGATTTGAAATTCTCTGAAAACAACACAAACAGGATCAGCAATTCTCAGCACCTGGCCAGGCTACAAAGAGAGTTTCCTGACAATCTACTCTGGCAGTTATATGGCAAGAGTGTAGGACATCAAGGAGACTCCGATGCCTTCCAAGAGCACAAACATGAATTCTCTGTCTCCAGTAACATGCTTTCCTCTCACACCAACCTGGCCACTCAGCCCAGCATCTCTGCTGCCTGAGCATTCAGGTCACCAACAGCCCAGCTGAGACCTTTTAACTTCCTAGATGAACAGGAGCCTTAAGTGGCTAATGGCTGTTTCTGCCTTCACCAGTGCATTTTAAAGCTTTGTGTGGTGGCCAACAACACGTTGCACGTGTGCAAAATGCAGACCTCGCAGGATCATTCCCAAGTGCAAAACAGACAGAGTGCCACACCAAAGATTGAGTGCTGAAGTGAAGTTTCTCACAGTAAGACAGGGTCACCCTTTCTCTGTTCCCATGCTAGTGATCCAGCATCAATCTCAATAGTTTCATCGGTCAGAGAAAACTATCTGTGTTAAGAAACCTCAGAGAGAATCTGGAGGAAGACATGTCCTCAAAATTTCTCAGATTTTGAGCAGTGCCATAGGTCATTGATGGGGATGAAAGAAAAAATAAAAATAACAAAGAAAACAAACCTGAAACCAATAAAGCAGCCTTTTTAGTTTTGACAATTCAGCACCTGTAACATCCCTTAGAGGCATCAGGCTTAACGATTTCACAACTCTCTGATACATGGAGTGTTTCTCAGACAAGAGAAAGTGAAGGACAAGTGGAAGTAAAAATGGTAAAAGCAAAGAGAGGAATGTATAGAACAGCTTAGAGAAAGAAAGAGGGTTTCAATCTGACCTGTCAGGTGCCAGAAAACAGCTCCAAGACAACAGAGCAGAGCCTGGCCATAACAAGGCGGGGGGAGGCGGGTGGCAATCAGTGGCTATGGAGATAGTGTGACAGCAAGGAGCATTATCAATAGGTCATTATTAACTCCTGTTAAGAAGTAGTGCCACCCCTCTGCCTCTTTATCTCTGGCATCTCAAAACAGAGATCTATCACAGGCCCAGATCCTACCAGTTACTAGTACTTATTCTACCAGGACAAGGCATTCAGCACTCAGCTACCCCAGCCACTGCATATCTCAGTCTGCCAGAGACCAAACTGCTCCCAAAGGTACTATGAATCTGATACAGACCTTCAATACAGGGAGACCCTCAATAAGAAAGACTGTCCAACAAGACTAAGCCTAACCCCCATTATATGTGTATACACCTTTGGCGATATTTGCTTTGATGCACACCAAGGAGAACAGTCTTATTTTATCTACTTAGTGAAGCTACATCTTGTTTACTGATTAAG
The DNA here is from genome assembly GCA_036023395.1 of Myiotriccus ornatus. Taxonomy (NCBI): domain Eukaryota; kingdom Metazoa; phylum Chordata; class Aves; order Passeriformes; family Tyrannidae; genus Myiotriccus; species Myiotriccus ornatus. The sequence goes on from JAYRBT010000082.1 coordinate 109,387,833, forward strand.
TATATTCTACTTTTTTTCTCATCAGCTGTTTCTAAAATTCACAACAAATCCATATAAATAATGAATTGCAATTCTGAAAGGCAAAGCATTCACACTGTGGTTTGAAATAAAAGAGTAAAATCTAATGGAGAGAAAAAATCAGGGCAATGCATGGAAAACCTTTCTGGGCCTGTCAGTGAAGGCTTTCTCATAGATCATCCCCTCTGTGCTACAGGTAAACAATTATTAACATTCAAGAAAGCATATGTAGGCTGCAAAACGGTCCCTCTAATCCATCACCCAGAGCCCCTTGCACCTTGTGGGCTAGTGTGCACTGTCCCTTTTTAACACTCATATGGATACACAGAGCAGCAGAAGGAATGCTTGACAACTTACAATTTCCAAACAGTATTTAAAAAACCAACGTGTTCCCTCTTCGTGGCAGCTGTGCCAGGCATTTCAGACTGTGGGCTGCTGGCAGCTATTGCTCAGGAGAGCATCTCATGGGTTGTTCAACCTGCCCTGAAAGTCTTCGAAGCTCTGTTGAGCAATCTCAAGCTCTGATTTTTCGTCTCAGTAGTATGCAGGGCATACTACTCAATTATAATTCCTAATGAAAAAACCTGCTGTCATGCTGTAGATGTTTCAACAATAGTGACATAGGGTTGGGGGGTTTTATGTCCAAGGAAAGTTTTCATTCATGTTGGAAAACTTCTGAAACTTAGGAGATTTTTTTTTTTTCTGGTTTTCATTAGGAAAAATAGATAACAGTTTATGAATATTCCCTCTCAGTCTTTACCAAACAGATTCACATTGCTGTTGCTACCAGACACAAGAGCTAGCAGAGAAATATTTCCTTTGTTTCTGTACTCAGTGGGTTGGTATGGAGACAAATAGTATGTACTAAAACCAGGGAACAGCATTTTTGCAGAGCTGTCTCTACCTTCCCATGGCTGAACAAACGTTATGATGGGCAGAGAAGATACCTCTTCATGGCAGCAGGCAGCACATCCACAGCAGTCCACCCACAGTGTCAATCTCCTTGTAGCTTATTAGAAGCAACTACACACTGTGAGTTTCCCATGTCCTTTTTTTCCAGTAAAATAGCCTTTGACAGTCTGAAGTCATTCAGTCATCACTGGTCATCCCAGTTCTGCTGCAAAATCCCCTCCAATCAATCTTCACTTCTGCCTGTACAAGGTAAATCAGTAGAAACCAAGATAATGGATACATTTAACAGACATAAAGCCAGAGTATGACACACTGGGGAAAGGTTGAGGAGCTTATTATAAATGGAATTTTTGAGTTACCAGTTTATTAAGGTCTTTATAAAAGTCAATGAGCATGTAAAGAAAAGTGATTTATTTGATATAGTATGCTTTGATTGCCAAAGTTTCAACAAGCTTCTCAAAGAACCTAAGCCTCTTGAGAAGAGAGGTGTTCTAATGAACTGCCTCACAGTTAAAAGGTGGGAATAAAACACAGGAAACTAGGGCTTGTGCTGTACCAGCTGTTCAAAAGTTAGATGCCAAAAGAGTAGAGAGTGACGTTACAACGTCTTTGGAGTAAAGCTGACTGTGAAGATGTGCAACAAGGATTCTTGTTGTATTTCAACTGGTGACAAAATAGCACATGAACAGTGTGAATGCATACAATGTAGCACCAGTACATTGTAACACTGATATGTTGTAACACTTATACAACTTATGAAATGTAACACTTGTACTATAGATTCATAGTGATGGGACATAGATTTATTACCAATCAGGAAAATGGATTTGGAGCAAATTTTTCTGTTCAAAAAGAGCAAATTGCACAGGCAGCGTTAGAAAAGGAACAGAAAAGAGGAAAGTAACAGTAAAAAAGGTCACACAGTTGTAGAAATCTATCATGGATTCCCATCTTGACTACATCACGTGCTTCTGATCACCCACTTTCGCAAAGAGCACAGGAAGGAAAGGGAAAGATTTCCAGAACAATAAACAGATACAGTGGCTCCCCTATGATGGGGAGACTAAACACTATGGGAACCTTCAGCTTCCAAATGGTTTGCAAAAGGTGAGCAGGGAAGAGTCTTTCACTATTTTTCAAAATTCAGAGCTCCAGTTTCTGATAAAGAAAATTAAGCGCTTTTTCCCCTTCAGAAGTGAATGATGAATCTTAATGGTAAATGACATAGTGCAGGTGAAAAGCATGAACAGTTTTTAAAAGGAATTACAAAGTTAATGTAAAATAGACCTCTTGATTATTAAAACAGTTTGAATACAATCTCCATTGGAGGAGAAATTCCTTATAAGGCCTTTTTCAACATATGTGCCCTATTTCAACATTTTAGATACACACTATTGAGCTAGTCAGACCTTTGACCCGATCTACCACAAAAGTGCTTCTATTCTGGCATTCCCTCATCCTGGGAAGAGTCACACTCAATGTGAAGTTTTTCAGAGGTAAGTGATACTTCTTACTCTTTGCTTTCTTACACTGCTGCTGTGGAGTTTTCCCCAGTGCAGGTCTCCAGAAGGCTTGAGCCAAGACTGAAATAGGACAGTTGGACCTTAGGGTAGGGGAATAGCTCAGATGAACTTTAAGGTCCCTTGCAGACCTTTGATTTGGCAAGCTCCACTGCAGGTAAGCTAGAAGATGCTGCAGCGATATTCTGACTGCTCAGGAACAGGGTACCTGGGAGAAGCGTGTCCTGTTATTTACCAATATTTTGTCCTGAGCAACAAATCCACAATCAGACATAAATGAACTCTTGTGGCAAAAGGCAAATCATGGTACTTTTACACTTGGGTGTAGATCTACAGTGACCAAGAACAAAATATGCTTCCTATTCCAATGAAACAGAAATTAAGCATGTACCTTTACACAGTAGATGGGTGCCTAGACAGAGTGTAGCACTCTTCTGGCCCCAGCATTGTCATCTGAAGATGTCACTGTGGCTCCCTATGTGTAACCACCCACTAGTGTGAGGGTCCCATCCAGCTCAGCACCAGCTGCAGTCCAATAAGTGAGTGCTTCTCAATCTGTATTGGTGTAAAATCACCAAGGTTAGAACAGACCAGCTTCAAACCAGCTGCAGGCAGATGCCTTTTCCCCAGTGAGTGAGTCTGAGGAATCCCTTTGCTAGCTCTGCTCTCAGGTGGGAACCTCCAGCACAGGAGTGGTGTCTTGGTGAAGAGTCATCTGCAAAGAGATTGTGGCTGAGCCCTGTCTGCAAAGCCAATGGTCTCCAAAAGACGCAGCAGTAGCACACTATCTTCACTGGGGGGAGGAGCTGTTCAGGAGCAGGTATAACCAAAATGATGCAGTGCATTAATGCATAAACTGGACAAATCCCTGAAAAACTACGTGTGCACAAGAAGATTCTCACAACTTTCTGTGAGGTCTGAGTTTCCTGCCAAGTCTGTTGCTCTTGGATATTCATGATTTAAGTCAGCAGTGTTTATTTAATTATAAAGGCTCTGGAGGTGGTTCATGCTTTGCATGAATGCTAAATACAATCTATCTATACTCGAGAATTATTCATATAAGCAGGTACATCTTTAAATCAGGTTTTTTAGTCTATTTGAGTCCTGGTCCTTTAAGAAACACCTTAATTTTCTCAGCCTGCTGAAAATTCTGATATGACACGACTTAAACAATATTCTGAAGTCTATGTTCCCACATACCTCAACTTATTCAAGAAAGCTAGGCTAAGATTTTTTCTTCGTATTAATATGATTATAATAAGAAATGGACTAATACTAGCATAGGCCTAACATTATTAAAGCCTGGTATTTCTTTGCTTTTTCTATTACCTAATTTGTAACTCACACTGGGTAGTAACCAAAGTTCCTGCTGGGAGATTTTTTTGAGTGGGTTTTCTTTGCAGCCCATTTGCTTTCTTACAGTCAAATGAGATAGGGCTAGATCTGCCAGTCAGTTTTGAAAGGCTTTTTGTAAGCATGTTATCAGCCACCACCTTGTATTTAAAGATGTGATTGATTTGAAAAGGACTGTCATTTCAAAAGAGATCTCACTTTGTCAACATTGGAAAAGTTTACTTGTTTTCTTGAAATACAATTATTCCTGTGGTTCTAGAAGTGGTAATGGTGAAAATGAAAGCTGAAATAATTTATATAATTTATGTCAATTGATCAGCTAACACAAAGAGTCTTAGCCTTATTTCATCACATCTGAGTATTGAAACCATAGTGCCCAAACTCTATTGTGATTTCTGGTGGGTTGTGTAATCATTTGTTAAGGTTACTCAATCTTTTTGCTGTCTTGTAAGGCTCTGGTTCTGTGTTATTAATACTGGACCACTACAGCACATGGGAAAAGAAAGCTGATTGGTATCAGGGAGGAAATTACATTTCTGCCCAGTTAGCTGGAGACCCAAAACATGATTCACACTGATGACGCTTTATAGTGCTTCTCTAAGTTATTCCTCATCCAGAATCAGTGCTAAGAGGACAGTAAATGCCTGATCTGGCATTCAGTCTGTGTAAACAAAGTTACCCCATCAGAATTTCTAGAACAGATCTGAAGCAGTCAGGTAGGTTGTCCTACTACAGTGCCTTTCATCCCCGAGCTGTGGCACTTCAATTCCCAGTTGCTCGGTACCTAGAGCCTCACGTGATTACTCTGGGAACCACAACTTAGGACAATTAGTCCCCAGTTCTTTAAAGTCCATCTGCTTTACTATTAAACTGATAAACTGTGAAGCCTTACCCTGTGGTGTATAATCTCCCTCCTTCAGAGCCGTTCAGCTGACGCACCACGGAGGCTGCCCAGCAGCAGGATGTCCACTCTTTCACTATGAAATACAAGATGTGTTGTCCTCCCTGACTCACTGCCACTGGACCTGGCCTAGACTATCATGGATCTGTGAATAGTACAGGAGTTTGCAGATCAGCAGGGCTTTGTAAATAACATAATGCCACTGCTGGTGGCAGGTACTGTGGGGTTAAGAAACTTCAGCAAATGGAAGAATCCAACCCCTATGTCTTTGGCTGATAACAACAGATATAATACTGCTGCTTCCAAGTCTAACCTTCACGAGAACAGGTCCAGCTCACCTGTCTAGGCAACATCGCCTCCATTTCTCCTTTTTCCAGAATAATGTATTAGCTCTCATAGCAGGGCAAATGAAAGAAGCCAGCTCAGCTCCAGAACAAGGATAATCATCCTTGCATGGATCTCCAGCAGAGTCAATGACCCTGCTAGCAACTGGCAGTACAAGGCATGAACACTTGAGTGGCTGCAAAAGATGCAGCTACATTCTAGCAGTTTGTTCACTTGGCCCCAGCACTGCATAAACATGGCTATTGTCATTCTAGAGACAAGCTGGCTCTGGATGCAGTCTGGTCATGGGTATATCTTTCCCTACTTTTCCACTAATGTACTCTATGAGAACAGCAAAAAACAGAGGGGTCTTGGAATATAGGACTTGAAAAACTGGGTAATTTACCAAAGGAAAGTTGAGAGTTGGCAGTAGATGAAGAGCTTCAAGGTGCAACATTTCAAGGGGAGTTCATTGGATAAAAGTCCAGAATTTCAGATGTGATTACACTGAAGAGAAAAATGTCATTTGAAAAGAAAAAAAAAAAAGGGAATGGAAGTAAACATGTTCCCCTGTAAAAAATACAAAGGGGAGAGTGTGAGAAAAGCACACAGGGGCCTCTCTTCTCCTACCAATCTTAGATCTTCTCTCTGCCTGACAGAAGATTTAGAAAGATTAAAGTGATGTTATCAAGGAAGTAGCTTTTTGTGTATTTTCTTCTCATCCCGCTCCCCTGTTATCAAATATTTTATTTAATTTGTTGTTGCTAATTCCACAAAGTGTTATCATTATTTGTTATTATTTATTTTGTAATTTCTGTTCATTTCTCAGAAAAGTAGTCTAGGACTGGTAATTGAATGTTACAGAAATTTCTGGCCCAAATTATAATTTGAGCAAAATCTCCCTTTGGGGAAAAATCTTCCCCACTAAATGAAAGAAAAAAGAATTATATTCACCATATTTTTTTCACTGGAGTGGTACAGAGTTCAACAAAATAAATGCACTTTATACTAAATATTTGAACTAGTTGCTGGATAATTCAAACAATAGTGGTATTACAGGAATTTTTTCAAATAGAAGTCTAACATTCTTAAATTTAGTTAGCCTTTCAAAAGTATTTGTTCTGCAAACTGAATAGCTGAACAGGAAAGGGAGTCTTGCAGATGGAAGGCACAGATACAGCTACAAAAGACATATTAAAAATAATTAATTTGATTTATAGTCTTTTCCTACTTCGTCTTCTTGTAGTCTGAGAAATGCTTGGCTGAGTGAAGTTCTACAGTTCTTTATTTTGGAGAAATACTTACTTGGTTTTAATAAATCAGGGCTTTCCCATTTCCTCCATAAATCAGAGAAGTGAAGAAATCCTATTACTTTTCTTCCACGTACAGCCAGAGGACAGAGTCTCTCCTTGTCTGTATTATGACTAAAGTCAACAGGATTATCCACGAAAAAGTTGCTTTTTGAGACTCGCCCAAAGACCAGTTCTCTTCTATAGCCAAAGAGGTGGGTACTCAGTGTCACACATCTTAAAAGAGGAGAGGCTATAATTGCTGCTCTACAGCCAAAGCTGTAGAGGCCAGGGGGAATTATTCACCAGGGTAATAACACTAACCAGCTCCCGTGTGATTAGATGTTAACCTGCTTGTTAACCACCTTGTTCCTTCTGTTGCCAGACATTAACAATACCCAGCCCCTGAAGCTCCATTTTTCTCTTTCTGTCTGTTTTCACAAGAGGAAATATAAAATGCTGTGCACTTCAGCTGACCTTAGCTTCGTGAGATAGTGAATGTTCACCCCATTCTGTTGTAATCTTAATGCAATTTGTTAGAGAAAATAAAGCCTTCTTTCCACTACCTACCAATACCACACACCTGGCACTAGCATTGGATGGGGAATTCACTAACCACTTCTCAGAGCAGATGTAACTGGATCCAGTCTTTCCCCCAGTGAACAGTTTTGTGTCTCCATCAAAAGCAATCTCTTCATAAAATTAGATCCACTTTGTTCAGTCACTAAGCCAGCAACTCTCCAAAGCCAAATAGTTGTTGATACTGGACTCCGACATCTTACTGCTGTTCTCTTTCTTTTACAGTTTCAGAGTTGAAGTTCAGATGACTTTTCCCTAAAGTACTGTATGATTGTAATGGACATAAAAATTGGTCAGAAAACTGGATAAGCACATCTAGAACAGCACTTACCACCTGCACTTAGCTAGACCTGACTTTAGAGACTACAGGAAGAAACAAGGTCAGGATGAAGGAAGGGAAGCAGAAGACTAAGAGGCAGAGGCAGAGTTGAAAGCAGCCCCAAGGTACCACCCTCAGGCTGCAGAATGGACTGGGGAGAAGGTTTGTGTGGGGGTATGAGGACAGGAAGCCAATATGAGATCTGGGCTTCAAAAGAGCAGGAACCTTGTTTGTCCTTTTCACTCATGTCCTCACAGCTCACTCCGCAGAGAAAGTGTGTGGGGCAGAGCCCAGGTTTCTGCAGAGTAACCTGTGAAGCTAACCATAGGACTCTGCTCAGAAGGGACTGGTTGTTCCTCCTTCACAAAGCCCCTGTGGCCACTTTATCCCATCCCAACCCGTGCTCCACGAGGTCAGGAGGAACTCAAGCCTGAGCTCTGGGCTCTTTACAGCCACCCTCACATTACTAGTTCTTCCCAATCAATTTTGTCCAAAAAAGCTGGGTTCTGCTACATGTCCTGTCCCAAAGACCAGCCACAGCCCTCCCAGAGCACCTTAGGCTCAGGATTAGCTGTGGCCCAGACAATAAATTCCTCAGTGGAGAATTCCTTTTGCAGCACTCAGCTTCCTTTGGTAGCTGCCTGCCAGCCCCACATCAACCATCAGTCTGCTCCTCCTCTTCTCTTGCCCTAACCTGAACTCTACTCCTACCTGGCACAGCCCCTGCTTCCTCCCCCCATAGTGGGAGGTAGCTCTGTGCTTTTCTCTGTCTGAATCTGGAACCTAAACCCCTAATCCTAACCCTAAAGTGACCCTTCAGCCAGGAACCTAGCCATGGCCCAGGCTACCTCAAAGGAAAATTGATTTTGCAGCTCTCAGTTTGTGTCCCTAAATTAAAGCCTTTCTCGTTCCCTATACTTACCCTAAGGGAAGCTTCCCAGCTCTTTCCCATCTGAAACTTCCTTAGGAGAGGATAAAGGGTAAACATCAAACTTAAGGTAAGAAGAAGGCTTCCTACTGACCTGACAGAATTGTCCCTAGCCCAGTACTCTGCATAACTGACTGGGAATCTCAGATCTCTGCAGAGGTCTCCAGAGACCTCAAACGTCTCTTGGTACACTTAGCGGGGCTCCAAAACCCAAACGACTGGTAATAGAAAAAGGAGAAACAAACCAGTGAATGAATAAGCAGCATCTCATGGCAGCTTGCTTGATTTTACAGCATTTCCTCTACTCTCAAATCAAGGATCCAGGGAACAGAAGAGGGGAGAAAATGCTAGAACAGAGTGTACATGGCAAAAATAAATTAGGTCCTTTCACGATGCTATTATCAGAGCTGCAAAACAGCACTCTAGAGATGCTGTTGGCCAGTTCCTCATCTGCTGCAGCCTGAGAGAGGCCTGTGCCCAGCAGAGGAGTGCAGACTGGGGCGAGCTGCCCACCCTGCCTGCCCTGCTCACACGCAGTCAACGTGGACCCATCCTGCACAGCAGCAGCGGCACACATAACACAAGTGAAAAAGCAAGTGTTCACAGTATTTCTGTTCACACATGAAATTGGATCAAGTTTGAGTTTTAGATGGACTAAGCCCACAGACAGAAGTGAAAAAAAGCCAATGACATGTATTGCCAGGTTGATGTTTCTGTGTTGTGCACATTTGTAACACAGAAGGAAGCCCAATCCTTTGATTCTATACAAACCTGAGTAGCAGATTTTTTTTTTCCCCAGAGTAAAGGTAACATAATTGTACAAAGAGATTTGTAAAGACACTTAGGACTAAGTTCTTTAGTAGAAGAAATTGTGCCATAGCAAAATATTGTGGCATGTAAGCTTTTTGGTTCTGTACACTTTCTGGTTCTATCTTGCAAGAGCTCAGAATTTAATTGACTCTTACCAACTACACACTTTAATACTGAATTGCAGAATTAGTTTCTTAAGAATTACACTATCTCTTGTGATTTAAGCTGTTAGATGAAAATCATGGATACACAAGGTTGGAAGAAACATGAAGGTTCTACCTCCTTTCAGGATGAATCAACTCTGTAGCACATTCATGAATGAAGTTTGCCTGTCTTGTTCTTCTAAAACTTTGACAATGGCAATTCTTCAAAAAATCTCTTCAAATGCTCAGATATACTGAGAAAATGATAATCTATGTCTCTTGCTGCAAATCAATTCTCATCTTTTTTGTTGGCATGGAGATGACTTGATTTTCTCTGTGATTCTTTTGCACAGGTGAAGAATACTACCAGGTCATCACTTATTTTGCTTTTTTTTCTAGATTAAATAAATTTCATTACTTCTCTTCCTCTCCTCTAGTAATTTTTGCTTATTTTTTTTTATATTATTCCAAACTGTGCACACAACCTGAGTAATTAGTGCTGAGTAGTGCCGAGTAATTATCCTTATATTCACCAGAATTACATTTGTTCAGCTCATGGGATAGAGAAGTCATTGCGGGGGCGAATGTTTTTTCAGCTGCGTTATATCGTTGACTCATCCTTGGTTTATGATTGACTGCAGGACCCAGAGCCTTGCCTCCAGTACTGCTGTCGAGCCAGCTATTCTCCATTTCACACCTCTGCATTTGACTTCTCCCCTCCAAGAGGAGTCCTTTGCATTCTTTATTGAATTTGACCTTATTGATTTCAGAGCATTTCACCATTGTAGCAAGGTAATTTTAAATTCTACTCCTGTTTGCCAAAGTGCTCACAAGCCTTCCATCTCGATGTCATCCACGAATTTTGCTCTCTATACAAATCATTACTCTCATCCAAGTCATTAATGAAAACACTGAGTAAAACTGACCCCCACACAGACCTTTGTGGGACCTCACTTACAACGTTACCCTAGTTTGACAGTGAATCATTAATAATTACTCTGGACAAGTGGTATTTCAACCACTTGTGCACCTACCAGACTGCAGAGTGATTTTAGCCTGTCCTCTTTTCTCCTTTTTTTTTTTTTTCTTTTTAGTTCAGCATATAACAACGTCGTGCAGGACTACATCAAAAGCTTTTTAAAAGCCTTACTCACATCTAATGCTTACCATATACCAGCTAGGTATGGGATGACCAATGCACACAGCTTACAGACTGTATCCTCCCAGTCAGCTTCTGTGGCCCATATCCAATTGCAAGCCATCTGCCTTACCTATGCAGGTAGCAAATTACCTTCTAACAACACACAGAATGTTTTCCACTGACCACCTTCCCTCAGACATGGTCAGAGGATAGGGAGGGATTTGCTTATATGCATATTCTCATACTACTCTTTGTAGTACTTGCCCAGCAAATCCAGCATCCATAGAAAGGGAAGAACTTGTGCAGGCATTAAGTGTGTTGTGGATACAAACTTCTCATAACAGAAGGGGAAAGCCTGGCACCTCTTGCATATCTCCCAGAGACAGCATGACACAAGCAGCAATACGGGTAGGTGCCTATGGCACTAGGCTGTTTGTCCTAAAGAAGAGCTTAGATCCATTTAACAGGATTTATTCATCAGAAGTCTTTGTTGCCTGACTGTATTCTATATGCTTAGGAACAAACTGTATTTGTTTTAAAATGTTTCTCAGCAACAGTCCTAGATTGACTCCCCTGAAAGTCCCTATTTTCTTAATTTTCTCCTGACTCCCCTGAAAGTCCCTATTTTCTTAATTTTCTCCTTTTTAATGACAGGTACTACATTTATCCACAGGATTTTTCTTCTAGCAGCTGTCAAAGATTATTGATAGCACTTCTAAGACTGCTACAATACTTTACATTTGCCAGCGTAGAGCTCAATGGGCCTGGCTGACTTCAGTGTATCTACATTGCTTAAACGTTGAGGAGGTATTCTGTCCTTGATTTTGGACTTTTCTACACACCTGCTAAAATAAAACATGCTAAGTTTCTGGGTACCAACACCTTGATTATGACTGAAAACCACTGAATATGTCAACCTTAATGTCACCTGCTTTTTCTCGTTTCCCTCTGAGCAGCAGACCTTCCTTAAGACTTCCTCCCTTTCCTTTCAGACTTGATATTACAATTTGTCCCTTCTGACTAATTTTGTGCCTTACTGCATCCTTCCTCTTCGGGCACCCTTTGTCCCTGTATTCCTTTCTGTACAGTTGCTTTTGTGTGATCCAGTGTTATTTAGTCTGCAACGTGAACCTGGCAGTGCAGAAGGGTATTTCTATGGTGCCAGGGCTTGGTGCAGACACAAGGACAGAAGGGAGGATGTTCAGTCACACAGCATCTCCCTGTCACATAACGTAGTGTGTACACAACTGACAAAGTAGCTTTGGCTTCTTTAGAGCCAACAGTAGATTAATTCATGGATGTGTTATCCTCTCAAGATCATACAGCTTCATATTCATGTCCTGTGTTTGAAGCATGGGCTACCATTGTTTCAAGTGCCTGCTCCCATAAATATCTATCTTGTAACTATTTTAGATGGTGGGTATGGATACACCCACTTACCACAAGGATAGCTCCTATTTTTCCTTTGTAGATCTTAAAGAACTTGCAAATGACTCTCCCCCTTTCCTTTTGCAGGTTGAGGAACAGAAAGGAAGGAGCTGTGCCAAGGACAACACTCACCTCAGACTGGGTTAGGAAGTGAAACCACTTGACAAATCCCCATCCCACATTCTCACATGCAGTAGCATCACATATGAACCATTGACTTCCCTCAGTATATGCAGAGGTCTAGATGACAGATATTTAACTTCACTTCCATTGTAAAACACTGCGTATTATTTAGCTGGTTGGCACAGATGGCAGCAATGTGCTAATGAAATTAAAGTCTCTGTAAAGCCCTATATTGGTCCAAAGTATCATTACAATAGCTTCCAAAGTCTTGAAAGTTATAGCTTTTACATTTTCAAGATATAGAACAGAACAGCACAGTGATACACCATACACTACATTAGTGCAAATAACAGTCATCAGCTTGCTTATATTGGCTGACAGTAATTGTGTAGTACAATGTTTTCACTCTCTCGAAAGATGACTGCCAGTTCTGGAGTGTATAATTTATTGAATATTAATTTCTAAAAGGGAATTAAATATTTTACTACTGTAACTGGCAGCCCTTGCAGTTTTATCCTCTCAGACAACCTGAAATTCAATTGGTTTGAAAGAATAATGTTTGGTGAAAAATCACTCTGCTCCCTCACAGCCTCCCATGGTATACATTTGTCTGTCTTTCTCTCTGAAACAGTTGTGCTCCTCTCAGATTCCCTTCAAACCCATTATTTTCTCTGGTAGACAGGCTGGATTCGTACGGCGAGGGAGGGAGCCCGTTGGAGCTCAGCTAAGAACCTGTCACACAACAGAAGCATCAAAACCAGGGACAGCACATGCCTCCTGGTGTCACCAGTCACCAGAGGAACGGCCAGCAACTCACTGCTAAAAAGGTCTTAAATTCCTCTTGGTGTAGAATAAACGATACTTTCAGAAGGTGCTTTAGAGATGTTACATGTGAATAGTCCCCTCAGTTTGCCAGCAAATAAAGGTCTATGGTAATATATTTCTTGTTTAGCATGACCTCTCTGGAACTGCCATCACATTCTGAACAAAATTCACGTAGTTACCACAAAGCTACTAATTTAGTAACAGACTTAATCACAGTTCTAACTTCCAGGTCATTAAGAAAGCCTAGAGTGACACACGTAATCTGATGCTAAACAGTCAACACAGTTTCCTTCTTCCAAGGCGTGAATAAATAAAATATTAATGAAAAAAATTAAAATAAGACAGTGCACAAAGTGTTCTGTAGTTCTCTGCCCACTAAAATCTTTTCTTTCTATATAGCAGAAATCCTATTCCTTCCCTCTGACATCTCAGTGTTAAGCACTGTATTTTTCCCGAGTGAAGTATGGACTTCATTCTCTGGCTGTAATGAGTCAAGGAAACCACTAATGTACAGTGTCAGTATTTTTACTGTTATTATCTGTATTCTGGCATTTCCGACAAGTTAAAGATTATAGTAATGATGATGTTTCCAAAAGTCCAGTTCAGATAATGTACCCAAATGAAACAAATTCAGTTTATTATGTGATTTCACAGGCACTTAATCATACAAAACGATGCCTGGTTGGCACAGTGATACATGAACTAGGGAAAGATTAGATTTGTTAATGCTGACATTAAGATCAGCTCTGTCTAGTGTGATTCCTGCTCTCCTCACACTCTCTTAGATGTAGGAGGTGTGATCTTCTTTCATTCTTCAGCACCAGGGGTGGGAGGGGATGTCAATTAGGAACCCCAGAAGCTGACACTGCATAGTGGGAGGGTGGCTGTGCCAAAATGTGTCGTTATCATGTCTGTCATCTTCATTGTTAGAGAGCAGTTTATGTTACCCAAGAGGAAATAGGCTGTGTATGGAAAACCTGAGAGGACTGTTACACACCTCATGGTTTTTAATGTTATTAAATGTAAATGGTAGGAAAGACAGTAAAAGGTTTGGAAACTCCTTCATGAATTGCTGTCTGGAAAGAAGAGCTGGTCAACATGTGATAGGACAGCTTGCTTAGAAGGTGTGACAGAAAAAAGGGTCAGGAATGCAGGGACTATTTTGAACTTCAAACAGAACCACACTTAAGACACTTCCCTTGTGCTAGAAGGGAATAAGACAAGACACACAGTATAGGTGCAAATTAAACTCCTGGTTTTTTATGGATGAGACACCTTAAAAATTCAAGGTGAAAGATAATAGGGCAACTTAAAAAGAACCTGTTGTTAAATTTGGCCTAGAATTACATTTTAAGTGTAAATTACTCCCAGTCATTCTCATTTTCCAGCCTTGTAATTAGGAGTTTGACCTTAAGCCTGGCTAGAATGAACCTCTAATTTGATCAATGTTTGCGCTTGACTAGTGTTGATGACAAATTCAGGTGAAGCTAATAAACATCAGAGTAATTTGTGAGATAACCCAAATACATCCATACGAAGGGGCATGAAGAGGGGGCTTCTGGGAGATTTATAAAGGGTCAGCAAATGAAATGTACTGCTTTGCAGGTATGAGAATTAATGGAGCGGGGACACAAAAGTTTTTGGGTGTTGGACTGCAGAAAGCAGCCTGTTCTGGTAGACACAAAATAATGTCTCTCCTGCAAGGAACAATGCCAGAAATACATCTCACAGCTGCAGGAAACAGATTGTCCCGTAACAACTCTCCAGAATTTGTACCATCAGCATCTCTTTGAGACTGGCCAAAAAGCAGGATTCTCACTTAGCAGAGGCTTCCACTCTTGGCTGAGTTTTCATTTAGTTTTCACGATTTCACGCAAACCCAACAAACACATTTTTTTCTCCTGAAAACTGGACATTTGAGGAAAGCTTCTCTTAGAATATGCTGATTTATGGTGTACTTTAAGCAAAATAACCTTTCTGATTTTGCAGTAATTCTGTCAGGCAGGCACACTGGTCTGTCCCAAGACTGCTAACAACACCTAAAGCAACATAAAGTCCTGAAGTCCTGTTCCTGTGGTGCTTTGACAGGAACCAAAGCATTTTTCTATGGGAATTCTACCTTTTATGTGATGATAGTTTGTTGAAAAGCATCTTGCCAACTCAAATCCCACTTCCCCTTGAAAACATTTCCTCTCTCGGCATGCAAAGACCATCACAGCCAGATATGTGACCCATAGATTGGAGATTCCATTGCCCACTTAGCCTTGGAGGGGCATGTTCTAGAGAATGAAAGATTTTGATTTATTGTGGTGAAACTGCCTATAAGTGCAAATAATTTAGTGCCATGTTAAAACAGTGATTAATTTAGCTCATAATTTCAAGAAATGAAGCAACACTCCCTGACAAAGCCTGAGAAGCTATAATTTATAGCAGTCCTCCCAGTCAGCAGACTATAGAGCTATGAACATCCTCGGTCCTGTTAATATCTTAACCGGACTCCCTACGAAGCATCAAGGTCTCCTGGTATATTCTCCTGTGAGCTGGAAACAGAGATTTTAAGGACAGATTCTCCCATGGTCTGGTCTGCTTAATGTGCCACTCTTCCTTTTCAGTAAGGTTACTGACACTTAAACATCTCTGCTGAAACATAAATCTTCCCTTATCTCATCACTACAGTGACAAAATCCCTTGTGCAGGCTTACTCACTTCATCCTCTGCAGTACTACCTTTTCCCTGTTTTTTCTGCTGTACTGTGGTAATAATAATCAACTTCCATAACTGATACACACACAGACTTGCCTACTGGTTTTCCATCACCCAGCACACCTCACTTCAAGCTCCCATTTCAACCTCCGTGACCTCATACCTTACTTCAGCTGTTGTGTCACCTCTTATGCACTTCATCCCTCCTACATTCCCAGTGCGCCTTACCAAGCTACAGAGTACAATCTTGTCGGTATCTACTTGGTATCTACTGTGCCTGAATCACATTTTCATCCTTTTGTCAGCTCTCCTTCACACTGCTGAAGCAGTGTGAGGAGGCCAGTGACTGCCAAGTGTCATCACTGGGAGGATCCAGCACTGCCTGTGCCTTTCTCCCGTGCTCAACTCCTCAGGCTTTTAAAAGGATGACTAGATTCTTACTATTTGCATGCAATAGAGTAGTGTAATGCCCTAGCTATCTAACCAGGCACACTTGAGCTCCCTGCATGATCAAACCTCTCCCCTTTTCATTTTTCTTCTTCTTTTTTTTTTCCAGAGCTGTAGTCTCTTCATGTTGCTTTCAGATTAGTCGAAGTATCAGTCCCAACACAGGACCGAGTCAGCTGCATCCCAAAAGCCTTTAGCCCTTCTGACACCATGTGATTAGGAGGATCTAGACCCTCCAGCATTATCCGAACTCAAGTTTTAAGTATTGCAGTTAAAGACTTATATACATACTGTTAATTGATTTTGTAAGTGGATAGGAAAAATCTGTGAAAACTGCAGAGAAAAAGCCCCACCCAACCTCCAAATTTCGTTGTTTTAAAGACTGCATTGCATTTCTAATGCAGATAGCTGTGTCTTATTTTCAGGAAATTATGGATGAAAATGAAAGAAAACGTGGCTGCTACTCTGAAAGCTGCTGAATTTTCTTCTCAGGTACCTGTGTGTGTTAAGCCTACATGGTTAATCCCTGTGGCTTATTTGACCAGTTAGGGGGGTGAAAAAAGTGGGTCACAGAACTTGAGCACTGGAGACAATTCGATTCCTTCACCAGACGCAAATGTGCTAATTTTAAGAGCCGCAGGATGAACAGAAGCTTTTGTTGTTCATCATTCCCGACAGCCGGGCTACCCGATGAGCTCGGAAGGCTCCTACACGCCCACCTGCAGGCCAGCCTCTGCTCTCAGCAGTGAGCCGAGCGTGTGCATCGCCACCTGCACCTGCAGGACGCGAATCCCGGGGAAGGGCTGCCACCGCGGCTCGGATGGAGTGCTCTTTCCCCAGTACGTCACCGCGCTCCGCTCCGCACCCTGCAGCTGGAGCACCGGCCGGGATGGCGGGGACACACACGAGGGACCCCCGCCCGGGGCTGGGAGCAGTGAGGGGGCTCCGGGAACCCCCGCCTGGGGTGCCTTCCCCCAGCGCCCGACCCTCGCCCCGCTGCTGCGGCACGGAGCGGAGCAGCCCGCAGCAGGCACGGCGCCCGCCCCGCCCGGGGCAGCGCCTGTCCAGGCACGGGGCGAGGCTCGCTCGGCGCCGACCACCCTCCCCTCTCCCGGCTCCCGACGGAGCCGCGGCGTCGCGCCCACCTCCTCCCCGGGACAAGCCCCACCCTCCCCGGGAAAAGAGGATGACATCATCCCTCTCCAGCCGCCCGCCCCGCCGCTCCCCCGGCCCGCCCGCCACCCCGGCGGGGATGGGGGGGGTCGCACCCACGCCCCCACGGCGGAGCCGCGCCCTCGGGGGGCTCGCAGGCGGCTCCCGTCCCCGCCGCCCGTCCGCGCCCCTGCCCCACGCCCCACAAGGTCATGGCTCCC
>JAYRBT010000082.1:109405084-109491770 GCA_036023395.1 Myiotriccus ornatus
GCCGGCGCGGTGCGGCGGGCGCGGCTGCGCAGCGCGGCGGGGCGGGCGCGGCGGGCGGGCGGCGGGGCAGCTCCTGCGCTGACACCTGCAGCATGTGCCAGGAGCTGCAGCGGCAGCGGCCGCCTCTGCCTCTGCGCGGCGCGGCCGCCCCGCTCCGGCGCCGTGCGCGGCGCCGGCGGAGCAGGAGCAGGAGCGACTCCCGCTCCTCCCGGCGCGTCCCTCCTCCTCCTCCTCCTGCCCGGCACCGTGTGCCGGCGGCGGGTGCACGGTGACCTTACGGAGCGTGCATTACCTCACAGGTAAATATCAGCTGATCCGCCCCGGCGGCGGCGGGAGCAGGCGGCGGCGGGAGCGCACGGAGCCTTCCCGAGGTAGCGATGCCGGCCGGGGCAGCGGGTGCGCGGTGCCGGGCGGGGGGCGCAGCCGCCTGTTGCCGTGCACCTGAGCGGGGCGGGGGGCCCGGGGTGGGGGCCGGCAGCGCTGCTGTCCCGGGGTGGGGGCCGGCCTCGGGAGGGTGGGCGAGGTGTGTGTGTGGGGGCTGCCCCTCCGCCTCTCCCACCCTGCCGGGGCCGCCCCCCGTGGGGCCGCCCGGCGCTCCCGCCCGTCCTCGGGCGCTGCTGGGGCGCTCCCGGTGCGTGAGTGCGCACAGGCATGCGGCACGGCCGCGCTGTCTCCCCAGTCGCCCACCCGGCCGCTCCGTGCAGCAGGTCCCGGGGTCCCTGGAGACACCCCCTCGCCCCCAGGGACTCGGCAGGCTGTCCCTGCCCGGCTGCTGTCGCCCCTTGCAGCCGGCTGAGGTAACAGAGACGAAAGGACGGCTCCCCGCAACGCAGCAGCCGCTGCCTTTTACCTGTGCGTTCGGCGGCTCGCTGGCAAACTTTGGTGTTGGGCGGTGAAAATCTCGGTCATTGCAGCCAAGCTGGCTTGTACTACTCTCCCGTGCTAAAAGACCAGCTACCACCTAAAATGAAATACTGCTGGCGGCCGCTAAATCTGGTATTTACTCACTGGATCCACTTCCAGCATACGTGACACTTTAGGTAGTATTTTAAACATTGGTGGGAAACAGCGTTGCCTGGTAATCCTCGATAGATACTGGTGATACAGGAGATGTTGAAAGGAGAGGTTCACCAAGTAAGAAGCAGCATCACAAATTTGGTGCTCTTAGGTGTTCAGTATATTGTGTTGTGCTCAAAGTTTTGTAACTTACTGTTCAGCTCTGAATGCTGTACCTCTGCTCCTCCCCTTGTTTTTGGCATGTGGTAGTAATTTAATAGCGGGGGTAAAGGCATGGATTCTGTGGTTTAACACAGTCATTAGCTATGGAGCTGGTTTTGTAGCTTTTACCTGGATACCAGGTGATCTCTCACAACTGTGAATTTGCACACAACTGGACTAATAAAATGATGGCAACTAGAGAGTAGTGAGTACTAGATTTTTAAGTCATCCTGGTTTCTGGGTGTCAGAGGGTAAGTGAACATGAGATAAAAGCCAATTCCCTGTCTATTTTAAGTGCATGTCTTTATACTGCTCTTCAAAAGAGAATGATCCTACTGACACATTTTTGGGTTTTGCCGTCCTGTTGCAGTCACCAGTCAAGTGATTGGTCCATAGTCATTGCAGTAGACGTTCTTGTGGTTTTATGTGAATTTTCACATAAATTTGAATTTTTTGGTTTTATGTGAATTTTCACAGTTTGTCTTTCTTCACAAGGCAAAGTTAAAATTCAAAGAACAGAATGCCTAAGAATAAATCTTTCCTTCTTATAGCGGGTCACACATAAAATTCCAGCTCCTGGTGTGACCTCTCAATAGAATATCACTGTAGTCAGAATGAGGTACTGTAGTCTTGCAGTAGTGGTACTAAATAGGAAATTACATATGTGTGCACACTGTGCTCACAAGAAAATAGATATTTTATGGATGTAATGCTCAGTATATGTGGCTCCCCGATGGTGTGGAATCATTTCCATGAGCAGCTTTTGGTGTGTTACTGATTGTGTGCGCCAGTGCCCCAGGATGGCTAAACTGTGCAGGCTAAACTATAGTAGATTCAGCTCTCTCTGGGGAGTACCTCAGGACCCAGTCCTGAAAACAAACATGTGGCTTTGATCTCTGTGTGCCAGGGTAACTCACCAATCCAGAAAAAACCCACCAAAACAAAACAGGACAAAAGCAGAGGGTGCATTATGGTAAGCTGCTGGATAGCAATCCATTACGATTTAGAGAAAGGTGAAGGATGAATTGTTTTGGTTTGCTTGGCTTTTGAAGGTTTAGTCCTTTATTAATGATTCCCTTGATTTCTACAGTTGTACGCTGTCAGAGACTGTAGAATAGATTGTCTCCTCCTGTCCATTTTGCCCAGTGTAAGTCCATTCAGAATTGTCTGTAAGGGTCAGCATTGATCTGTCTAACTTCCATGCCAGGCAAATAATCAGATATAATTCCACTGAAATCAATGAATATATACTGACATGAAGCTGTGAGAAGAAAATCGGCCTCATGGTGTTTTATATTTGTATAACCGAAAGCCAAAAATAGCTGTCATAAACACAGCGTGTCCTTTTGGAAGAAACAGTCAATGCCTATCTTACAGTTGTCCAGAAAATTTCTTCTGTTTCAGCAGCTTTGGGTTAGGAAAGTGAAGGCAGCAGTCTTGGAATGAGAACTGTTCCAGAGAAACTTTTTGTTCCAGTGACTAATCTCCTTCTCTTTAATTCCACTGTTAATCTGAGCGTGCACATATCGAGACTACTAACATTTGGCAAGGGACCGCTTTCTTAAACAGGGCTCCTTAAGTGTGTTGCCAGGTGTAAGAGGTTTAATTCAATTGACTGTGTTTTAAACTTCTGCTCTTTACATTAATTATATATATTCCTATCTCTAGGCATAACAGCAAACTGTAAGTAGTATGGAATGTTACATTCCAATTAGTTTTGCAGTGCAAATGGGGATTATAGTTGATGGGTAAGTCTGACATGTACTGCATGACTTGTCATGTTTTTCCTGGAGAGAGGGGAGTCTTGGGTCTGAGTCACCATGGAAGAACATGGAGCCCCGTAGGCACAAAACTGGTGCAGTGGAGTGATGAGTCAGATGTCTTATCTTTGAAGTTGGTATTATGTGGTATTCATGCATGGGATGCATTGCATTTGTTGTGCACCTAGGCAAGTAACTAACGGGTAAAAATCTCAGTCAGTCCTCCAACTCGCCTTTCCTTTGCGGAGTTGGTCCTGCTTCTATTGAAATGAAAGACTGCTGGTTAGGATCATGTAGGAAATAACGGTTTATTAACTTGTCGAGAAAATCGGGTCTGCCAGGATATACCCATTCATTTCTTACATTGTTTCAAGTCCGGTGGTAACATGGCCTAATACTTAAATTTTCACTCTTTGCATTTTGGATTTGAATATTCTGAAACTGGATAAAGAGTAGAGAACTAAGACCAGTGCCGCATCTTCATAGGCCCTGGTATTTGTTTATGCTAAATGAGTTTCATGAGCATTGCCCTAGAATGACAGTACTGTTTCTGTTTCCAGAGGCAGCTGATGTTATTGCTAAGCTAATGAAAATAATTGAAATTTCTTAGAAGTGTTAGCCTCAGAAATATGTTAAACAGTGAGAGTGAAGACTGCTCACTCAGCTGTTTTCAGAAACAAAACAAAGCCTTACATCAGAGGTGTCTTTACTTAGACACTTACTGTGGACTTCCTTGAATAGCAATCATTAATAACACCATCTTCGCAAGCTAATGGAGCGTGAAGGTTCCTTGATTTATAATCATTTGGGAGCAGATGCTCGAAATTCTGTCCACTTGTAGAAACAGCACAAGAATGACACTTTTACTGAAAATGGGGCGGGTGGGGGAAGAGCAGCAGGGAAATTATGTGTGGGACAGTTGGAATGGCCTGGAAGAGCGTGATGCAATGTCTTCCTCTCCTACATCATTACAAAATCTGCTAGAGGGACTGCGTTTGAAAAAAATTACATGAGCTTTTTATTTGAAAATTGTAGCAGAACATTATTGATCTGTGTGTTTTTAATCCCTTGTATGTAACCAGTCACCTTTTGTGATCACCACAGATGTCAGCAGCTGGTTTTGGAGTAGAGGGTGTGTGTGCTCATGGCCTTGCAAAAAATGCTTCTGCCTTCTCACATTGCTTTGAATTGTGAAACTGTTACAATGAAGACATTGAAAACCATGCAGGAAAGCTGTGCCAATTTAGATCTAAATAATACAAATTCCAATTAAAGCATAAATGCTAAATAATACAAATTCCAATTAAAGCATAAATGCTTCATCTAAGTGAGATGTAGCTGTTGTATTCTCTGGATGTGTAGATACCTATAGTGTCTCTTGTGGAGAAATCAGTGCAGGGACAGTTTAGCAGTCTCGGCAACTGAGATAAAATGCCAAGTCACTTGTAAGAACTTGGAAATTTCAGTGGGTTTTGTGCCCTGGTGTAGAGATCAACAAACCTGAGACTAGTTGCACAGGTGCTGTTGATGACTTTGGTAGAGCCAGGGTTTTGCCCTGCTACTTAAAACATCCATGACTGAAATTATGGGGCTAAATCTTTCCCTCATTTATGATGACATAAATACAGCCTTAGTGTATTTTCTTCCTCCCACTGAAGAGAGAAGGAGATCACCACTGTACTACTTACGTACGGCATATCCACAACTGCTGTTAGGGAATATAATCGTTTTATATAGTTCTTCTACTATAAAATGTGTGACATCACCTCTTCCTGGAACCTCTTTATTTATACTGATTATGTGAGAAGTACCACTGTCAGCTCACATGCCTGTGCATATGTCACAAGCACCCAGAGGGAAATCCTGAGCTGTACCTTTTATTGTACAGAGACTGCATTTGTATAGGGATGCTCTCTCTGTATAAACAGAACAGTCAGTAAAGGCAAGTACAGAGATTTCTATAATTGTTCAAAAGAGATTACAATTGAACAGAATTTCATCCTATTATGTACAAAGTACAAAAATAAAGGCTCTTGTCAGTTAAATCTTCAACCAGATTGATGTCAAGAAGGAATGCAATATCTCAAATGGTTTGGTCTTTTTTAATCTTCTTAGCTGGAAGAGATGTTACAAGAGCCATTCCAAATTGAAGTAGAAGAGACATGGAATTTCCTCATGTGGTGGTCTGGATGTGTCTGCTTATTTTGCTAAAAATGAAATTCAAACTTCAGAAGCACACTTGATTTTCTTTTTCCTTGGTGCTGTCAAGCTCTGCCTTGGCTTAGTTGTCTAAAGAGGTAACAGTAATTAAAATGTCATGTGACAGCAATGTCTATAAACTGGTTTGTGATGTAAGAATCATAATGTAAGATTTTTATGGCATTATTAAAATTAGGAAGAGAAAGGAAATCTTTCTGCATTGTCTGCAGCTTTTTTTAAAAAGTTCAGCCAGAACTTGCTCCTGATCACCAACTCCTCGCAGGTGTGAGTGTGGGTTTGTTTAACTGGTAAAATTCCTCCATAGTGACATTTGACCATGTTGGTTTAAGTAAAAGCATGGTAGAATTTTGCCCTTGGGCCTTCCTGAGGAGCTGCTGGTTTAGTGCCAGAATTTGCTTGTCATACTTATGGGTGAATAGACGCATTGAACAGTGAGACCACACTGAACAGTTCATTCTGGCTTGTGCAGGAAGGCGGAACTGTGTTTGCATCATGCTTGACACCAGGCAGAATGGGGGAGCTGATTCCATCCATGAGGAAGAGCTACATCGAGTGCTAGCCTCCTAATGGCCCAGTCCACAGGTGACTGGAGGAAAGGAAAAGTAGAAGATAAAGCAGCATTTTCTGGAATGTAGTTATTGCCATTGGAAGATTAAACTCCCCAAGCAACTCATGACCTACCTCTCTCTTCACACAGTGCAAGTGGAAAAGTAAAGGTCAGTTTTAATCAGAAATGTGAGAGGGAGCAGTTGTGCACAAGATGTTAGGATGATCTTACTGGAAAGATCTGGGCTGAATTGAAGATCTGACACATGTTGTTCTGATCTTGACTCCTGGTTCCTGGGCAGCTGTAGTTGCTCAGCAAGTCTACATACATGTGGAAGGAGCTGACTTTCTTAGGCCATTTGTATATGCCCTTATGCCTCGCAGAATTGCCCTGTGTAGTGGCTGTTTACATCTATTGAGTTGTCTCACAATTGCCTGTTGTACTTGATTGGTGCCAAAGTCAGAGTTAAATGATGGTTGGCCTGTGCTCAGCCGCAGCAGCATTGTCCACTATAATCAACTCCACAAAGTAGGTCTGGATCACAGTCTGAAGTACCAGTCAGCTCTCCTCTTTTCTTTCCTCTTTGAAATCCTCTTTGCTTTAGTGTGCATGTCAGTGAGCGTGCTCGTGTGGTGTGCCACACAAACTCGAGCTGCGCTGGGAGGCTTTTGCCTCCCTGGAGAAAGAAGGGCTCTTGGCTGCCCACCAAAGCCCATCACGGCTTGACAGTTACGCTTTAGTGGAACGGACCGACCAACTTCTCGGTGGGCAGAGCGCCAGCCTAACAGATGGGCCTGAATGTGGGCAGCCAGCAAAGCACATACATATGTGTAGATGCCGATAATTGTATGTACGGCCATAATAAATAGGGATCTTGGCGATTTGAAAAACGTTGCCAAAGCGAAAGGCTGAGTACCAGAGTGATGAGCCCGAAGAGAGACTTCTTTTGAGGAAGGGGCACGTCAGAGAGCTCAGAGGATCTGTGCTTTTCCTTTTTGCTCTCTGCCTGCAGTTTTGCAGATTATATAATAAACAAAGGAGGCTATTTAGTCTTTTGAATCCAGGCACTCTTATTACTACAACTGGGAATGTGGAAAATGACACTTCGCTGCAGTGAATCCCCTTGCAAACCACTTGAAGCTTGCTACCAGCTCAGATTCTACCAACACAGCTACTAGTACAGCTTGAGATCAGTGGAAATTTGTACATGCCAGGGTTTTTGTTTTGGATTGCATTGTAAAGTATGAAATACTGCAATGAGCAAGAGTTGTGTGGAAATCAGTTGTCAGTACAGAATGTAATAAATTTTCTTTATAGGTCATAGCTTCCAAAATCTTCGTGTGTAGTTAGCTAGACTCCCCAGCAAAGCTCCTTCCAGTGGTGGCAGTCAGCTAACAGGTGTGTGATGTGTGCAGGCCATGTAATAATTGATAGTTAAACACTTATAAGTCTTTTGAAGACCTAAACATTAGTTGCATCTCTAAAGAAAGGACATAGGAAAGCTAGGTGGCATGAACATGTCTGCAGATGGATTTGGTTGCAGAAGCTTGTTTCCCTAATTTTATCAGTGTGATGCTGGAGAATCGCCTGGCCTTGCTGTCTTAGAGCACATCTTCCTTGAAGGTCCAACTCTCCTTATTAGGAGAGAGCACTTGTGGGTTGCAGGACAAATAGTATCACATACTCAGCTGGAAATTGCCATGGGCTTCTCTTAAAATTCTGGAAGGTCTGTGGACACAGTTTTCTTTGAGCTGATAAGGCAAACCAAAGATCTGTGATTTTTGGCAAAATCTGTAATGGGCTCTGGATACGCTCAGTATAAAAGTAGAGATTCAGCTATATCTTTCTAGGATCCTCAGGTTAGATTAGCTGGAATTATTGGGATAAGAAAAATCTTTTTTCAAATCCCGGAAATAAATTATATTTACCTGATCTAATGTAATCCCTTTATGCTTAACTTGAAGACATGGCAGCTGTCTATGTAACTCCCAAATCAAGTTGTGTGGATGCTGATTTCTAAGTGCCCACAGTCCACAGGGAAATCCTGCAAGCCAGCAAGTTAAATGTACCAGCAAACCTAGGGAATGTGTTTTGGCATAAAGAATGGGACCAGGCTTTTGGTGGGGACTGACCTACCTGGCGAGGTGTCCCAAATGAGTATGATGAAAGCACTGTTTTGAAGAGGGGAATAATGAGGTAATTTCTTAGGGCCTGGATTTCAAAAGGCGAATAGCACTCCTGTAGGTTTCAGAGGCAAGTATTTGCTTCTGTAATGGAAATGGTGCATTCTAAATATTGAATGGAAGAATGTGTTCTGGTCTGAGTATGATGTCTGACATGTACACAGTTTTATTAACTTTTTATTCTTCTTCCAGTCTTTCAGATGTGTTTACCACGTGATTCGACTTTTTTTCCCTTCTCAAATATTAACCAGAACAAGCAGTTTAATGGTAGTGTGCACTAGTTAAGGGGAACTACAGAAATGTAAAGCGCCTGTGTGGGAATACTGCAAGTTTTGACTCATTAGTTCCTGTCTCCTTAGTCCACATCTACAATTTCCCTTTGTGCAGGCTGGGAGGAATACAGCCTTTAAGTCTCAAGAGGTTTTTATCAGTTTTCTTATCACTTGCATTCACTTGCTTCTGGCGGGACTGTTAGAAAAACACAGGTGTAGTCCTCCAAAGGATTGGGAAAGGGCAAAGGGAAAGAAAAACAGGATGGGGGAGGAAGAGGAAGATTGTTAAAAAGGGAAAGGAAAAATAGTATGTGAAAAGAGAAAAAAACAATGCAAAAGGGAAGGGTAGAAAGAAAGAAAAAAGCCTGAAACCAATAGAAAGGAAAGAGGGAGAGGAAAAGGGAAAAAAACACCCAAATCATCAGATGAGAAGGACTGTACTTCGTTAATTAAAAATAGCACGTGCTCCAGCTAAGTTCCTTTTCTCTTGACATGACAGAGCACTACTCATTTTGCAAAGGCTTCCTTGGAAAAAGGGTCTCTTTTGACCTTACAGAACTACTTACATGAGGAACTGTCTTGGGAATATCTTTATAGGTTGAAGACCAATGTTTGCAGGAGCAGGGTCAAGCTGTATCCATTTCTGCCAATGGACAGGACACTGATTTCCTTTTTATTACTGAACCTACTGAAAAGGGAATGTACTTGTCCTCAGTTAAGTGCTGGCAATGAAGAGAGGAAAGTAAGTCGCTGTATGTTTCAAGCCCACAGACAGGCACACTGGAAGTGCATCCCACCCTGTTCTGTATAACCTTCTGCAGAGAAAGGTGATACATACTGTCAAATACTGTAATATTAGAGGGACTGCTTCTGTAGTCCCTGTTTTTCCAGACAGATACAGAAGATTTAAAAGCAGTCAGTGTTTGTGAATGCTGCATCAGTTTACCCTAAAAGGTACTTCGGTAATTCTTCTTTCATAACCCCTGTTTATCGAGTCATATTAAGACTGAAATTATTATGGACAACTGCATGGCACTTTTTTTTCACAGGAAAGGTAAACAATAGTTATTGTAAAAGATTAGTAACTTAAAATGCAGCTACTTAGTACATTTCTCTGCACTAAGGATTAGCCAGTCATCCTTTTTAAGCAGAAGAATAGGCAGAATACCTCCATGTTTTGGTGAAGGGTATATTTCATTTGTCCCATTGTAGTGCTCTTCTGTATTTCCACAGGGAACACTATATTTCTAATACCCTAGGAGCCCCATATTATCACTGCTATTTGCATTTACACATAAATGTTACCTATTTTACTTTTAAAAGCAAGCTAGCAGAAAGATAATTATTCCTGCACAACTTGTGGCTTTTTTTTTCTTTCAACACATGAAAGCGCATTGTAGGGCTTATAAAACTCTCTTGATTTGTTATAGGCAATCAGACTTTTGATGGTGCGCTTGACTATCAGAACAAATGACTTCTTTACCGTAAGCTCCGTTCCAAATAATAAATGTAATGTTAGTGGGCTTAGTGAAGCAGTGGGCTATGTTACAGTGACTGCAAAGCATGGAAACCTACTGTGTCTTTCTGTCATAAAAAGGCCCTGCCTGTGCTGTAGATCCTATGAAGAATTTGTAGAGATACTTGAAAGGATAAAACACTGTATAAATTCCTAAAATTCAAAGAGAAAATACCACTCAGGATAAAAAAGGGAGCTTAGCCCAGCAGCAGCTTAACCATATATGACAGATCTAGTGCTAAGTCCTGCGCCATCAATGCAAATGCTTCTGGAGTTCACCACGTAGCCAGGTGCAAAGACCAGAAGAAAGGCATTGAGGATACTGACCTGGGGAGAGGGGCAGAAAGAAAAGGCATGTGCTTCCCAATAAATGACTCTTATTCTTCAGGCAGGATACGAACAGGAAAGGTTTGTGACATACGCAGCTAGACATGTGTTGCATTTCCTGTGAGCATTAGTATGTGTTTGTATTTCTGTGCAAGTACTATGCCCTAAATAAAATTGGGAACTGTGGAAGTTGGAAACCCTGTAATTCTAACGCAGGGATAAATTACATGAGGCCTGAACGATGATTTTAGCTTTTTGCTAAGACTTAAAAAACTCATTAGCTATGTCCTCCTTCCTGTGCCCTATAATGACAAGAACACTGGATCAAAGTTGATCCCCTTCAGGCCATCAAAAATGCAGTAAAAAGGCTGTTTTAGAGGTCACACTTCCTTCCAGGTAGTTCTCGTGACCTTCAATCATCTCTGTACATGTCCTGCAAGCAATTGTTTTCCTGTCTTGCCAGCTCCACACAGAAACATGCCACAGAACAGTCAGCTGAGCCATGCCTCATGCTGGCCTCCCTCCTTCACTCTGCAGCGCAGAGCTGCTCTTGTATGCTCTTGTCCTCTACAAGCCCAAGCATCTTCTTCCCCGTTCTGCCAGTGGCACTTGGATTTAAACTGCTCTGTGTTATCTCAGCCACTGCTGCACGTTGATTGTGGATGGCAAGTGAACGTGCAAATTATCTCAGTAAATAGTTGCGCTAGTTGTCACACCAAATGACACAAAACCTGGTGTCTTTGGCAGGTTGCTGTTGCCGTAGATGTGCAGGGACAGCTTGTATGAGTGTCCGAGGAAAGGAATGACACAATAGCATTTTAGCAGCTGTGCTGGTACTCGATGCTGCTTCAGGCTTTTTACCCAGTGCTCACAGTCTTCGTTTCAAGTAGTGGGAACCTTTGGAATGTAGGAAGTGATGATGTATCTGGAAGACCTTAGTGTCAAATAAAATGGGCACGTAGCACTAAGTGCAGTCCTAAGGAAGGTGTGAGGTTGAGGTCGCTGCTGTGAAATGATCATGCTTGTTGAAGGCCATATTGTGGCTTTTTGGCCTTTGCTGATGACCACAGGTATAGAAAGGGTTCATATTACTTTTGTTTATTTGTAGAAAAAGGAAGAAAGATGGAGCTGCATCTCTGTTCTGAAGCTAAAGGTATTCTTTATTTCCCATGTTTGGTTTTTGGGGGGAGACTGCAGCAATGTATTCTAAGCAGTCACAGGAGCTTTAATGACACCTGTTTTGCTTGAAAGCCTGTATCTGTCAGTGTCTGTAACATGGTTTGATGTAATCCTTTGGATTTCCTCATGTTTGAGAAATCTGCAGTCTTCTTTGCCTACCAAAACACATTTAACAGTTGAAATTTTAGCAGTGAATATTTCTACAGTCTACCATTTTGCATATACTCTGATTATTCTACTGTTTATGCATTTTTAATACATCTCTCACCTTAATGTGAACAATCAGGTAACGGCATGGCTTAGGAAAATGTGGGAGTTTGGGAAAAAAAGAAAACAGTAGCAGAAACCTTTGTAGTCTCATATCTCTTCCATTTGCTGCTCAAAACCAAGGAAAAATACTTAAAACCAAAGTTGTCTGTGAGAGCAGAATTTATGCCTATGAGTCAATCTCATCTTACTACTCAGGTGTTGAGAAGATTTGTCCTTGAAACCCAGATTTCCCTTACATATACTGACATGTGCTTTGCAAGACCTTGAAATGACGCAATGGAAGGAGAGCTGAAAACTGCTGCCAAATCTACGAATGGTCACAGTTATACGGAGCTGACCAGAAGCTTTAATTTCCTGCACTACGGTTACTGCAGATTGAAACCGTGGCGCTGGGATGTGCAGGCAGGGAGTCAGCACCGCCGGGGTGGCTGCCCCTCTGGCCAGGGGGGGAAATGCAGGTGTACCACTTGAGGGCAGGATGTGGATGTTATCGTTCCTTGGACATCCAGCAGGCAGGCTGTCGCTTTCCTCTCATTTTTTTGTACACAAAATGCTTCACATTTGCCTAAGCAGAGATCTTTGAAAGAGGAAAGTACCGGCTGGCAACGGTGGGTCCTGTGGCTACCTAGCTCAGGATGCAGAGGAGGAGAGTGGAGATGTAGGACCTGACTTTAGCACTCCTGGGTTAGCTATTCCGAAACCTGCCGGACACTTAATTAGCTGCTGCTTTTTCTGGGAGTATCTCTGTGGCTTCTGCCTAGCAGAGAGAAAAAGCAGTGCTTGTCCCATTGGTATTATGATTGACATCCTAATTTGTTGATGCCGACATGCTTATCTTTGCTAAGCTACAAAGAAACTTGTTTCATCAGGTCCAGTTATCCAATATTATCCACATCTAGTTGGATGACTCTTGTGGGGCTTTGGGAGGGAGGAAAAGGGTGGGGGTTTTTTCATGGTGATACTTTTTCTTTCTTGCTTTTCTTGTATCAACCACTTTCCACTAAATACCAGCAAAGCTTGCATATCGTAATAATTAGCTCCTCATGCATCTGTTTGTATTTAAGGACTGCAAGATACTGGGCCAGGATACATTTTTTAAGGGTCTTCAAACACAGTAATTAAGAACAAGATATTGTTTTGTTTGCAAAGCCCCAAACAAAAAGGTAAAGTCTTTCTTTTATCACTTCCTTGTCTTTGACAGTCTCACAGCATTGCAACTTCATGGCCCTCTTCCTGTCTGGTTGGCAAAGTCCAATGAATCTCATGTTAACAAGGGGCTAAAAATTCATTAAGAATATATTTGGGTTTTATGATTTACCTCAAATTTATACTTATATTTGGAAGGAACCCATCAGCAACTGGAACATAATTTATGAAAAGTTTTAAATGTTGTTAATGCATTTAAATTGAAGCTCCAGCACACACTCATACACAGTCCTTGAGTTATCAAAACATTTGTTAGTGTTTATTATGTGAGCAGTACGGCTGGAAGCTCAGACCTTGAGAAGGCTTTTACTATTTTTTTTCGCAGCTTATATTTCACCATTTATTTCTTTTATTTCCTTTTATTTTTGTTTTTAAAGAAGATGATCCTCCCCTAACTTGGAATAGCTGAGTGTTTGATGTGACTTTGTTTTGGAAAGGGGTAACACCTACTTGCATACTATTTGTGAATCATCAATGCCATTAGATATTAAGGTGTTTAGCTGGATTTTGAAATTAAGGTTCTACTCCATGTTGTTTGTGCATCTGTATTAACTGGCTTCTTAACTGTTGTGTTTTTCTACTTGGCAAGTATTCCCAGCAGAAACTCCCCCAGAAGTTGCTTCTAAAACTTCAGCATTTGTAAAGGTAACTGTACTGTTACCATTGTTTAACATTCTATTTTTAAATCTCCCTTTTAAAAAGAAAATACAGTTGGAACAGTTATCAAGAAATGTAGCAAAAAAACTACCCTAGGTCTAAAGGCTTTTCAGCAAAATACAAAGCAGTACCGCAAATCTGTGCCTTCCTGTACAAAAGGAGAGTGTAACACACCACCTAGGCAGTAGATCCTTAGCTCAAAAATTCATACAGCTCCACTGAAGTCCCTTTTGTGGGAATCTGCTATGACTGTACCCTGTCAAGCTATTAATGGTGAAGTACCCAGCGCATACACAAGGGCAGGATCAAACTACACGTGCATCAGAGAAGGGAAATAAGTGCCTGAATTTATACAGACATACATATCTGCAAAGGTGAGGTGACTGGATTTCTTAGCATAGTGTGGGGAGGGAGGAGACAATGATAACATACAAAAAAAAAAAAAAAAAGGTGAGGACTAAACATATGAACATCCAGGAGGCTTTTTTTGAATTATTTGTAGTATATGCCACAAAAACACAACAGCAAAAAGTCCTAAGAACATGTATTGCAATGGTCAGAGTCCCTTTCAAATGATGTGGAGTCCATGCCTGTATTAATCCTAAAGAGAGCTGTTTCAGTAAGGAGGAATATTTTGAACACCAAGAATTGTTCTGTTCTTCTCAGTCACCTGACAGCATGAACATGTTTCCCATTTGTAACTGGAGTACATTAAGTCAGCCCATTTCCTACAGTGTGGCTTCAAGTCCCAAACAGGTGGGAATTCATCCGTTGTTTTATTTACCAGCCACATGAGTTTGTCTCCTTTAGTATTAAACTACTGCATTCCCAGATAACACTGACCACTGCTAAAAGTGATTATTTGGTTTTGTCAGATTTAAATACATTTAAACACATTGTCAGATAACAAATGCTTCTATTTCTGTCAATACACCTCCTTTTTAACTTCTTCAACAGAAGTAGGAAAAAATGATGTCGTGAAAACTTTGGGAGCTGATATTAGAGCTGAATTTTTATGGGAATCTCTGTGTGCAATCCCAGGTGGTTTAGCAAGACTGAGGGCCAAGTTAGCCCTGGTTGCGGAGGGAAGGCTTTCTTATCATTTCAAGGCTGAATGATAAGAAATTATGACCTTCCACGTTTTGTACACTTACTTCCTCTTTTATTTTCCTATTTGAGCACTACAGATGATCAAAAATAACTGGCAAACATTTTTGCTTGGTTTTTTTTTTAAGTAGTCTTGAACTGACGAGACATGAAATCCTTAGACCAAAGGACAGTATTTTTCAGAAGGTTACAAATGTCTGAAAGTAGAGACCCTGAATATATTTACCTCAGTCCTGATTTTACTGCCATAATAAGATTTTTTTTTTTTTTGCTTTGCTGCATACACCAGGACTTTAAGATTATGTTAGCTTATGCTGAGCTAAATCCAGATACAGGATTTGGTTGTAAAATGTACAAGGAGAGGTTTGTGTCTGCAAAAAGTCTCTCCAATCCCCTTTCCATGAGAGGATATTAGGGGGTTGAAAGGAATCCATTGCGCAGTGCTTCCATGCAGTCTTAGCTGAATTAATGGTGACCTTGCTTTTCACACCCCTGCAAGGCTCCTGAGGAGCCAGGGGGGTAACTTCACTGGGCTCCTTCCAGATGGCAGTGTTCTCTCCCTGAGGGTATTTTGGTGTTGCTGAAACTTACGTTGCCCAGAAGTGTATAAACAACTCGATGAGCAACGCTCACCTGCGCTTTGCACTCCTCCAGACGATGATCTCAGTGTGCAAGGACTGTAGGAG
This sequence comes from Myiotriccus ornatus, assembly GCA_036023395.1. NCBI lineage: Eukaryota > Metazoa > Chordata > Aves > Passeriformes > Tyrannidae > Myiotriccus > Myiotriccus ornatus. Next base: position 109,420,233 of record JAYRBT010000082.1, read on the forward strand.
AGGCACCTCCTGAGCCTGTACAGCCCCTGCCAAAGGTCACCCACCCATGCGCTTTGCGCGCCTAAGAAAACCCTTGTGCTCCCCCTCAGTAGGAGCATCCACAGTGGCTGGAGCTTAACTACTATCATTTGGTGATTCATTTGCAGTGCTTATTTTCTAAAAATTGCATAGCCTGTTCTCAAAAGCAAGGCAGAGAAAAAAGCAGCTGTTGTGAAAAGAGAGGAAGAAAAACTCACACGTACAAAACCACAAAGCTTTGAAGAACCAAACTCACACTGTTAGGATGGGGGAAAAAGCCCATGATTTGCCACGTCTTATTTGTGAAAAAGATGAGAAATAGACTTAGATTTTTTAGGTACTCTTCATATTTTAGACAATTAACACTGATACACTGGTGAGTCTTAACAACATATGGATTTGAATTCAATCCTGACTTGCATTTCTTACTTTTGTGGATTTTCATAGAAAATAAACCAGGGAGTTTTTCCCTGTTGTAAAAAGACATGCTTTTATATTGCGTGCTAGTGAATTTTAGGCATGTAATTTTGACCCTGGAATAAACACACTGCTTTTTCAGTGTAAGAAGCATCAGAATGGACCAGTCCAAATTTTATTCTCTCGTATCATTGAATCCAGTGATAGACTTCATTGTGCTTCTCCTTATTCTTGCAGAACTTATATAGAATTTGCTTTAAAAAGTAGAAAATTGTCGTGCCAAAAAAAAGTTAATTTTCAGTGCTGTGTAGTGTTTTGCAAAAACCATTTACTTTCTGTGGAAACAGCTGATCAACAAAAAACTGTAGCCAAAACCTCCTATTAAGAAATTTCATAACATTTAATTTAAAAATTCATGATTGAAGGGAGGGATTATAACATCTCCAAATTAGCTGGTTTCTTTCACCTCAATCTCAACTTAATTTTTTTGTCTTCCTGAGCTACTGCAGCACTTCACCTTTCTCCCGTGTTTCTACTATGTTAGGTTTTCTAGCTGGAAGATATATCTTGGCGTGTCACCACTATGCAGCTTCTGTGAGAAGTGGGGAAGTTGTATTTTAGTGTCCAAAAGCAGCTTTATAGTCCAGTCTACAGGCCACCAAAATTAGAAATCCAGTGAAGTCCTCCAGCAGCCCAGAGAGACACAGCTTATCCCAAAACAAAAACACTCAGTCTGCTTTGAAAGTGATACATTTTTTTCTGCATGAATTAAACTTGGCTTTTAATGAAGCACTTCATTTGATTTTGCTGATGGAAAATTTCAGTTTTCAGCTCAAGTTAAAGTACTTCCCTGCTAAAACTCCTGCTGCTCAGTTTTGTTCTGCTGACCAGTTCTCTTCCGAGATTCTCTCAGTCTTTGTTTGCATGGATTGTAACTGGGAAATATCCTTGTTGTGAAAGCTTCTCTTCTTCCCAGATGCATTCCGTGTTCTTACAAGTAGGGAACTATGGAACTCAGTACTCTATATCAAAGTGGAAGAAACATGTCAAGGTCAGATGATAAATTTTCTTGCAGTCTGATACATTTATGTTGAAGGACCTGACCAACTTGGAGCCCAGTGAAACAAAAATTCCTGTCTGTGTATTTAAGGAATAACCCACAGATGAGTCATGAATGCAGCATTACTAATGACCCTACCCACACCACAGCTGCTGAACCTTTCTGAAAGGCAGAATGAGCTACAGACCTCCCCCAGATGCCAAGAACATCTCATCAGTACTCCCTGGATGTGATGGTCTCTGACAGGCTTTCAAACCTGGCCCCCACCTTCTGGCTAAGGAGCCGATGCAGAGTCCCTGAAAGAAAATCTGTTCCTTGCCCCGTTTGTGATGTGACCCACCCACATCCTTTCCCTGGCCTCTTGTCCTGGGTTATGAAATCTCCCAGCCTCCAGTAATCCTTCAGTAGCACTGAATTTACCTCTAAGTCATGAAGCTGCAGCAGAGAATCACGCTAAGTGAATGCATGCAAATACATGTAAATAAGAGAGAATGTGGTAATTTCTGCAATCGTAATATTCTGGCTTGTGTCTATTAGCATTTTCTTTGATGGACTAGATTTCCTTTGACATACTTTTTTTAAATGACCTTTGTAAAGGCAGTTCGTGAAATAAAGGTAGAAATAGTGCAGGGTTGTTTTAGAACAGGCTAAAATCCTTTTGTGGCTCTTCTCGTTAAGCAAGCAATGTTTCTTCCAGGGCAACACAAAATGTGAGTTGAAAGTAGGATGAGAGCAATTAAGATCCAAGAATGGGTGTGTATAAAGCTAGGATTAAAGAAGGCTGAAAAGCAGAATTTCTGCTGAAGAAGAAAAGACTGATAAATATATTGAAAGCTTTTGATGGCTGCAAAGTATATAGAAGGCCAACTCCTTTAATTTTGGCTTTTGCTTTTAACCATCAGGTCACTACAACTGAAGGTTTTGTCTTCCTTCTAAACAACATGTTGGGGAATGGTATTTCTCTACTCCCAACTGTGATCTGCAAAATAAATTTGAAAGATTTGCCACATGAATGTGAGTTCTTTCAGTGTTTCTTTAAATCTAGATTTAATGGATTTTTTTTTTTTAAATTGAGGTCTGTCATTCTTTTTTCTCCTTTGTATTTTGCATTTCTGATTTGCTACTGTTCTGTCTCCTTTCTTAGGCCAGTGCAAGCCCTTGTATTAAAACCAAGCCATTTTCTTAAGAATCCTACTACTTCCCATTTGGAAACCTATACGTGAGTGCTGCTGTCTTTTAAGTTCTGCGCTGTCTTTTGGTAGTACTAGGGTGAGAGCTTGCTGTTGGATCATTCCCGCTCTCCCACTGCTACGACCTACTAGGGAATGAGAATCTGGAGAGCAGCCCTGTGGAAAGGGACCTGGGGGTCCTGATTAATGGCAACCTGGGGGGCATCAGGCAAAGCATTGCCAGGTGGTCAAGGGAATTGATTGTCATGCTCTGCTCTGCACTGGTGCAGCCTCACCTCGAATATTGTGTGCAGTTTTGGGCACTGGAATATAAGAAAGATACTAACCTATTAGAGAGCATCCATAGGAGGGCCTCAAGGACAGTGAAGGGGAAGCCGTGTGAGGAGTGGCTGAGGTAACTTGGCCTTTTCCTCCTGGAGCAGAGGAGACTGAGGCGAGACCTTACTGCAGTCTACAACTTCCTTGTGAGAAGAAGGGGAGGGGCAGGCACCCATCTCTTCACTCTTGTGACCAGTGACAGGACTGAAGGAAAAGGCATGAAGCCGAGCCAGGGGAGGTTTAGGTTGGATATCAGGAAAAGGTTTTTTGCCCAGAGGGTAGTTGTGCACTGGAACATGCTTCCCAGGGAAGTGGTCACAGCACTTCACAAAGCCTGAGTTCAAGAAGTGTTTGGACAACATTCTCAGGCATGTGGTGTGATTCTTGGGGTGTCATGCATAGAACCAAGAGTTGGACACAATGATCCTGATGGGTCCCTTCCAGCTCAGCACATTCTGTGTTTCTTCTTATCTCTCTGAATTGGGGGTGCTCCCGGAACCTTTCTGGGAGGAGTTACCTCTGCGTGGTTCTTTAGATACTTTACCTGACAGATGCTTCTCAGAGTTGTTCAATATGCTACTGCATACTTGGAAAAGTGGGATTTTTTGACAAAACTCAATTGTTTTGTTTGTAAACTTTAGTGAACCTTTCATATTTAGTCATTCCTACCAACTTTGTGGTTTCTTTGATCCCAAGTGCAGTTGCTGGTCTTATGTTGAGAGAAGAACGGTGGTACTGGTTCCAACGCGAGCACTGCCAGAAAACATGCTGCTTTTATGCCTGGCACTGTTCCCTTTTCGCTCTCAACATCAGCTGTAAGGAATGAGGCCAGTTTGTTCTCTTTGAAGGACATTACCTAGCTCTTGGTCCTAGACTGTCACCTCAGAGGAATGTTCAGAATGAGGGAGCAACCATGCACCTCACTTGATGTTCCTGGGGCCAGAGGTGTATGAGTTGCTGACGAAGACTCTGTTCTGAGCAGCCAAATCCAAAAGTCTTCAAGCTTAAAATCAAGGTTCCATGGCAGTGCTGGTAACAATTCCCAGCCTGATGAGATGTGTTTTGGGAGTGAAGTTTTCTGGGGTCTCGGAAAGCCAGTTCAGATAAAATGATCCTTCATTGCATTGCTGCCATGTAAATAAATAGTTTCTGTGAAAGTTTTAGTGGTGAATTGGGGGTATGAATTCAGAAACTTCAGGCTTCAGTCCCTTGCTGGCTTCTCCGCAGGGGAGACAGAGTTCTGAAGCCCTGTCACAACACTACCAACCCTCAAAAAGCTTCTTTTTTTTTAAGAAAAGGCTTCTAGATGATAAAAGATAGTCAACTAAAATAATGTTACCCTTTATGGTAATACAGAAAACGATGGAAATAAAGTATATTAAAACTCCATAAAAATTGAAGAACACAATTTTTTAACCAGTACTGTGATTTTGGGGTGATTTTTTGTTGGTATCCTCCATTTTCTTTTCAAAATAAAATTAGTATAAAAAACTTTTTTTAATCTGGAATTAGATCAGACACCAAACAACCTCATCCAAAACATTTCAGTACTGCTACACCACAGACCTTTTTGATGTCTGGGGCTTAATAAAATGATTTTTAAGAGTTAGGACTAGCAGTTTGGATTACAGCTGCATATGCAGTACTATCCCTTAGTCTTAGAATTGATTCTAAAAAGTGCAAGTCAAATGCACAAATCTACTTTGTGATTAAAGATAATGGATTTTCAGTTGGGGTGCAGGAGCTGTGAGCCAATTTACATCAGCATATGCTTATTGGTGTTTTTCATACTTCTGTTGAAAATTATTGTATGATTTTATTCCTTCCTCTTCCAGGTTGTGTATATAAAAGTGGGAATCACATTGGTTTCCAAGCATCATTGGTTGTTCACTGGGGATCCAAAATCAAAAAGTAATAATAGAATTTTAGAAGGCGAGTGAAAAATCACTGCTAAATCTTCCTTTTGAGTTGTGTTGTGAATAGGATGGTTTACATTGCAGAGAATTATAATGTGTGTTTGAAAAATTTATTCATGAAAGGCAAGCTGAAAACGAGTTCCGTCAACCAATGTGCTGGATTTCATTCTGCCTTTATATTTTGCTTCCACAGCAGGAGGAAGTATTTCTAATTGATCACGTTGTTCAATATTTGACCAACTATAAATCTGCTGTGACTTCCAGACTTTGCTGAGGATAGATTAGCAGTCAAGGAACAAGGACAGCTGCCATGCATGGTCAGAGTAGTCTGGAAAAGTTTGCACTAAACTTGACCCATATTATTACCAATCTATCCATGTTCACAAACATGAATTCAAAATACAACAGTTATATAGGCAGGGTATCCTAGCAGAGGCTTTCAATTTTCAAGAATTTTTTTTTAATTCCTTTTGGAAATATTTTTAAGAATGAATAGTTATCATTGTCTCTTCAGCTATAATTATTTATAATAATTAGAGTTGTAGACATATACTCAAGAATAGATGTAAGCTGGACAATCTGTGGCAGCAAAAACTTTATGCAAAGAGCTGTGCTATCCAACCCAGTGGAGTCTCTTGCTGTATGAGGTTTAGTGCATGTGTGTATCCTTGCTGGCTCAGAGCCCGGGATAAACACCTTGATCATCCTTTTGGGCAGATAAAAGTGCTGCTGAGAAGTGTTTTTTTCTGGGACCTTTTAGATGAAAATCTAATACCAAATTGTTTCTGCTGCGCTTCATTAGAAGTGCTTGCAACTGGATTGCTATTGATTGCTTTTTAAATGTAATTCTGCATTTTAAAAAGTTGGAAGAGAAAAATGACAGTGATAGATGTGTAGTGTAAGATCCCTCTGTCAGATGTGAAGGAAACTGCAGTCCATCAATGACCTGTTAATGGCAGAAAAGCCAATGATTATTCACACCCCAAAGGCTCTGATCCTACAACCACTTGAGAGTTGTGTGTCCTTATTAATGTAGAATAACTGCACTGAACATCATGGGTTTACTCACATCGATAAAACAACGCGAGTTTGAGTGATCCTGGAATCAGTACCTTGGAAGCTGTTCATGTAGGAAAAAGCTATGATCAGATAATCAAAGTCAGAAATGTAAGCACGAGAAAGGTATCGATGCTTCTGACACTAAAGGTTTCCCTGTTCATTCCAGCTCACAATAGCAAAATATGCAAGGTTAATAACGTAGAAGTAATACTCTTTGTGGTGTTAATCACTAGAACCTGTTTTTTTCCCTTTTGTGACAGCTTATATCTGAAGACTCTCTGAAGTCAGTGGGTTTTACCACTGAAGTCAGACTGAGATTTCACTAATTTTCACCCATTCTGTGTTGCTTCTTCTCTCTACTTTTTTAAGCAATGTTGTTGATACATGTGACATTTCCTTGTCTTCTTTAGCATGTTAATGACATCTGACAGTACTAGGAAATCCTAAGGATCTCCAGGTCCTGCTATGGCAAAAAAGTTAAAGGGGTATTTAGGTCTTGTAGAAGTACTCATCGTCTGGCGTGGGTAAAGTTATCCTGGTGTGCTTGTGTGTACAGCAGAAATCCACAGTTCAGGTGAAGGTGTGCCTTTAAGGTCTCTAGCAGCTGGTGTGAGTCTCCAGTGATCACACCTCCTCATCCTCTCCCTCCTTTTCACCCATCCTACCTCACCTTGCCTTTCTCCTCATTTTCCCTTCAGGACCACCCTATCAATTTGGTCACCAGCTCAGCATCTCAGGCCCCAAGTTCCCTTTGCTGTATGAAAATAAAATACTCTCTTCAACAGTTACTGTCAGTCAGCCATAACTTTTCTTCTGTGATGCAGGTTACTCTGAGAGTTTAGCAGCACATGGGGCAGTAGGACATAAAGAAATGTGTTTGGGTTTTTTTGGGTTTTGTCCCTTTCCAGATTTCTGTTTTTGTTTTGCCTCCTGTCTTCCTTTAACTCTACCCCTTCTTCAGCCACAGTAGTTAAGAAGAGAAAAAACATGAAGTATATTTTGAAGGCAAATATTTTGAAAACTGGAAAAAATAGGAACAATTCATACATCTTTCACTGGAAATAAAGTATTTTCAGACAGTAATGTTTATAGTTTCACTGACTGTGCTGTGCACACATGTTGAAAATGGTCCTTCAACTGACTATCTCCCAAGACAGGTAGTTGCATCAAACCTAAATTCTCTACTCCATGGCTTTTGTTGTAATTAAATGAAAGAACCTGATCAGCTTTCTCCAGCACCTTAAATGAGAAGTCATTGTCTTCTGGGACTGGAAGTGTTTGCATTATGAATCTAGGTCACCATTTGTATTGCAGTGGATTTCCACCAAAGCCTCAAATAAATAAAAATGCGTAAGTATCCTTGGCATAGTACTGATTTTTGTGTTCTTTCGGATTTCTTGTGCTACTGTGAGAACACAGGAAGGAAAAGACTATTATGGTATGGGTTTTCCTGTCAGAAAGAAAACCAGAATTCTGTAGTTTATGCTGTATTCCATCCACAGTGTTATCTGTGCATCACTATCTAAGCTGAATTCAGTACCTGACTTGAATGCATCATTTTCTGATTAGGAAATTGAACAGTGACACCCAGGCATAGCCAGTCAAGGTGATTGGAAAATAATAACCCTTAGAGAGCTTAGACTTTCTGGGAAGAAACTCAAAAGGCCTGCAAAGGAAACAGATTGTTTCCAAAGTGCAATAGTCAGCCCCTGTTGCTCCTCTTTTCCTGTTAAGCTACTTTCTATCAAGATACCAGGTGTGAGGGACCATCCTCAGCCTCCTTCAATGACAGTATCTTTGAAGAAACATGGAATTTGTTTTTTATCCACGAGCATTCTTTTTCCAAAAATGGCGAAATTCAAGACTCAAAAATATTTGAACATATTGGCCTTCTCTCCCTGATTCCTAGACAGTTACAGGAAAATTACTGCCTTTGTTCTTTGATATGTTGTTTGCAAATTTGTGGTTGGAAGTGATTATTGAAAAAGCAAAATAGGCACCGCAGTAAGTTTCACTTTCTGTGATCCTTGACAAAAAGTGCTTTACAGTACTTTTTTTTTTGGCAGTCTTGCTTTTCACCAAATGGAGGCACATCATGTTCAGATTTATCCAAGATACCGTCCTGTATATAGTTTAAACTCTTACTTTCCTCCTCTTTTGATTTGCAAACTACCTCTGGAGTGGTCAGTGTTTAACCCCTGGTCTCTACTCTGAGTAGTATGTCACTGTTATAGCACAACTCTCGTTATGATTCAATGTCATGTAGTGGCAACAAAGTGCTTGGGACAAACAGCTTGACCTGAACAGATTAGTTCAAATAACGCCTGTCTGTCTGCAGTACTAGAGAAAATATTGGAAAACAGAAGAATCAAATAAGAAGTCTGTGTTTCATTCTTTCCCTCATCTTCTCTGAGGAAATACTGAACTCGTACTCAACAGATCACATGTTTGTCTTAAATACACCTTTACACAGAAAATTAATTAAACTCAACTAAAACATGGTGTGACTTGTGACCAAAAATTCTTACCCATGGTTACATGTAAAACACTGAGTTCATAAATAAGCTCCAATATATTCTCTCAGCTAAGGAAGTTCTGTCCCGGCAAAATGAGTACGCATGCAATAACGAAACTGGTATTGCTTTTATTATTTGGGGGAGAGGGTGCTGTAAGTAAAGCATGCTATATAAAGTCTGTGTAGAGTTTAGGCAGACACTCTAATAATGTGTATTTATGGTTTATTGCATATGAGGAATTGGTTCCTCCAACCATTACCAACAAGTACCTTGTGAGAGCCTGTCAGTCTGCATTACCATCCATGTATAGAAACTCCAGAGCACCAAGCCACCACTGCACTTGTATGATTCATAGCTGTTAGAAAGGAAGACTTATTAGTCATCTACTTTATTGCCCTTCCTATACAGAATTATTCTGTATTGTGCTGTACATTTACTACTTTTTTGTCAGTCTAATTTTAAATTATCAAAGTAATGGAGCTCCCACTGCTTCCCTCAGGAAAATGCTCCAGAGCATAAGAGATCTGCTGCTAAGAAATACACTAATTTCCTGATATTAATTTTTCCTTTATAAACTTCATTTTATTGCTCCAACTACTGTTTTCTGTGCATTTTCCAATGTTCTCACTTTGAAACTTAAACATTGCACCCTGCAAAGATGTTTTGTTTATTTTCAGCTACTATACGTGTATGTGAAGAGGTAAAAATTAACCTCTACAGGCTTGTGTTTAGTAGAAAAAAAGCAATAAAACTGCTAAAATTGGTTCAGTTTAGAGCAACACATCTTTGCAAGAGCTGCAGAAGTAATTACAAATAACAGCTAAAAGCTTCATGTCAGCTGAAAGTTAATTTCCTAGGCCACTTCGTAAAAAGGGTGGTTGCACTTACCTGGATGTAAGTAGAACAGAGTTTAAGTAAAACCTTGTCTAGACATTGATTTTGATTTGAGTTTTCTAGTTCGTCTAGGAGATTGGTAGGATAATTGAGACAGTTGAAGAATTTACTGTTTCCCAATGGAACTTAAACTCCCACGTGAGCTTCCTCAGGCTGTTTCAGTAGAAACTTTAAACTAAAGACAATGTTGGCTTTTGCTGCCTGTTAATTTTGCCTTGAAATGGATGAAGAGCACTCACAACTCATCACAAATGTGTGTTTCAAGATGGTGGTTTAAGATTTATCTTTCTGGTTTGCACTGAGGTGTCAAAACTTATCAGACACTTGCTCACCTGAGTACACTTTTAAACCTATTTTCAGTGGCTATCAGTTGAAGGGAAAAATAATTATTAAGTGGAAATAACTCACATCAGGTTTTTGTAACTGGATTATGCATGCAAGAATAAAATCTGACTTAAACATGCAGCTTTACAATATCTTGCTTTAGGTATCCATGTACTTAAGTAGCTCTACTTAACAGAATGCTGAGCAAGTCTTGTATCCCTCCTTCTGCTTTGACATTTGTCATCATGAATTTCCTTGCAAACTTTAAATCACCTGAACAACTTTAAGGTGGCTTGCATGCTTCCAGCATCCATCTTTTTCTCTCTGTCCTGGACTTGGACTGTGTTGTACTGACCTTGTCCTAACTGCCACTGTCTTCCTGCTGAGTTTTTTACATAATTCCAGTTCACAACACTCCATTTTCTGCTTGAGATAAAGTTTCAGCCATGATGCCTTGCCCTGGATGCAAGCTGGTATAGCAGGTATAGAGACCTTGTTCTAAAATTTTTAGTTTGTTGGTTTTATTAGGTATCTGTCATTCTTTTCCAAGAAGTGACAATGTTTTATATGATACTACTCCCCTAGGAAATGCTTACAGTAGAACTCAAGGATTTTGAAAAGGAAATGTTTCTAACTGAGGCTAAATGAGGACAAGAGCATAAGTAGAACTCAATTTTACAGAATACATTCTGTAGTCATGGCATCTGCTCTATGGATGGCCAATATGGCTCTGCTCCTTGCTCAACGGTATCTCTCCCTTCTTGAAATATTTGCATCTTAAATGCCCAGCTTACCAGTCCTTTGAAGTCAGTGAGAAGACCGCAAATGACATCTCCTGTGGAAATATCCAGGGAAGACATATGAGAGCAACAAGACAAAAGAGGATCATACAGATCATACAGTTAAGATAAACTGGGCATCCTAACTTCTTCTGCCTTTGTCAGGTTACTTGCAAAAGCTGCGTAATAGAAGGGAGACACTGTCTTCTGAGACAGCAAATCCTAGTGTACTTTCTTAGCTGCTTTTCAGGAGCCAGTGTGCCATTTTATTCTGTAAAATGGAATAAAATTAAAATCAAAACCAGATCAGTCTTTTGGGGTGTGCCCCAATATTTGCTGTAATTGACATTGCTGAGGTTACTGGGAATATATTACAAGAACTGCAGTCAAATGAGTGTTTGAATAGGCTTTTCATTGCTTAGCTGCTCAGGCTGTCTTTACCTAGAATATGATCTTATTGTCACTGTATGATCAATCTGTTCCTTTTGTTAACTTGAACTTTTTAAAAAAAGTTAATTATTCTTTTTAAATTTTAATTGAATCTTCAGACTTTATCTGATAAAGCTGACTGTGCAAAATGCATGAAAAAGCATTAGGATTATTTTATGTAGTATAACTGACCATGCATAAAATTCATGTAGTAAATTAAGCCCTGACAAATTAGTCTTTTTTTCCCCTTTAATCTCATTGAAGTCTAGGTAAGCAGAACATATGGAAATTCCATATATTTAGCAGTCTTAACAGGATCAATGCTGAAAAGTAAAAATAGTTATTGGGTGTTTTGTGAGTATTTAGTTCTACCTTAATGTTGTCTAAGATCTGTAGACTTCTTGCCAAGAGTTGAAGGTGGCAGGTATGGTTGCAAATAGCAGGTATGAAGTAGCTACTCTGCATGGAAAGCAAATATAAAAGCAGAGAATGTAAGTTTTCTAAGGCAGTATAATAGAATAGGTTTGTTGAGATGAAAGTCACTTTTAGAGTTGTATCAACTGAAGCAGGAAGCAGGAGTTGGCTTTGCAAACCAAAATGGAAGCCTTACTGTTAAAAGTAATGTAGCAGAGAGTAGGCTGGAATACTGCTTTACTCAGAGTTTACGTTCAGCTTAGGTCCTACTATATACTACCATGATTGTGGTATATTGTGTCTTTTGCTATGCAGGTTCAATGATCTATAAAAAGCCTTTATATGAATTTGTCTTTGGATGTCTGCTCTGAAAATGGTGACTTTGCATATTTATATGATGAACTCTACATTTATGTTGACAGATGAATAATTTAATAGCTCAGAGAAAACAGCAAGAAGTCAACAAAGGCAGCAGAATTGTCTGCAAGACTGTACAGAGCTGATAATTCTAACCAGGAAAAATAACTGTTGTGTTATTATATCATGTCTTGATCCTCAGATGGATCCTTTGGTGAAGTCAGGTAATAAAAATTTGTGACCTCACAGCAGTAAGAAATTAAGATACAGGGCAATGACATCACTGGAGGTATGAGCGAAAAGGTCAAGTTGAGAACAGCAATTGTGAAGACATGTTTATCTACAATCTAAAACACAAAATGGTTCAAGAAAAAATTGCTTACAAAGTAATTTGCTCTCTTACTTTGTTCCTGGAAAATTTCTTCTTAAGATACTGTAGAAAAGCTCAGTAGAACAATAAAAGTGGTTGCCAACCTGAGTGTGTACAGAAAAATAAACCTTTTTTACAAGGGGAGAAATTTGTTCTGTCACATACTAATAAAGTCTCATGTTTTCAGGTAGAAAAAACAATTTCATTACCTACTCACCTGCTTTTCCTAAACTTTTGTGAATTTGAAAACTGTTCTGAATTCTTGGTAGGAAGTTAACATGCAAATTCTTGTGAGTTATGTAGCAGTGTATAGACTACAGATAGAGAGTTTGGGAAGCTATTTTAGTTTGATCATTTCATTATTTTATGTGCAAACAGGCTATACAATTAAGTGTATGTAGTACTTCTGTCATGTCATAGATGCAGTGACCCTCAATGAAAGAGCTTAATGGCTATTGTGCCCTGATTCTGTTTGCCCAACAGAGATGTAAAACAGAGCACTAAAGGGTTGAATTTGCAGTGTTCTATGGCTTCTTCAAAATACTTTTTGAATAAATGGCATCTGAGAAGGTTTTAGGATATAGGATTCAGATAAATCTCTAGTTGCCATCTTCATTATCTTTTGAGTGAAAAATAACTGTTCTAGTGAAAAGGACCTGGTTTAGTCATATGAAAAGTATTTTTGGAATAATTTAAGAGTGAGTAAATATTTATTACTGGTGTAGAATTGTAGTAAGCCACAGCAGAATTTTATTAGGAAATAACTTTACTCTTAATGATTATATTATAAACTTAAACTGCCATAATGTCCTTTCAAAATATAGGTCAGTGACTCTCATCACAATGTCGTAAAGGCTGTCATATTGGAAGATGTGGAGTGGGCTAAAGGGAATGCTCCTGGGACCTGGCAATTAACACACCCTGAACACACAGCTTTCACAACAGTGCTTACTCTGCACATGGCAGAAGCGTTAGGAAAACTTGTATTGTTTCATGGGGTTTTCTGCAGTAGCAAAATTCACGGTTACTGAAGTTTAATTTATGTGTGTATTAGATGGAAAAGCTCTAGGTATCTGTGCATAAAACTATAGGAGGTACATTAACCATTTTTTTAATACCCTTAGCATGAAATTTTCAGAGAGGGCCACCGCGCCTGCATGGCAAATGTGTGCATGGGAAGACACTGACCAAGGGCTAGAAGAGATTTAACACTTCAGGTTGTCTCTCCCACCACTGTTTTCATGGTCCGAGTCAGCCACTGTTGTGAATGCTGCATGCTCCGGACCTGTGGACTGCTGGGTCCCATGATCCAACCTCCAGCCTGCTCCTAAATCTTCCTATGTGACAGCCTCTTTGCAGATAGCAGACATCTCCTCCGAGTGCTGTGCGAAAGGCTGCAGAGAAGTACCTCTGGGTAGACCCTCTGTCCTTGATACTCCTTCACACTTTCGTTGTCTTCTGTGAAGGCAGAGGCCTTTGTGCTGGAATTGTGAACCAGGGGTGAATCTCACTTCACCTATGAATCCAGTAATGTTGATGGAAATGGCACACATACACTTCTTGTGGGATTTACTGCCATTGTTATATGAGTGTTCTATAGAGAAACCCCATAAATGCCAGGGACCAAATATATTCTTAAGGGTAGGATGTTCAAATTAAATAACCTAAACCCACCACATTCCTATCCAGGTTGTCTCTATCCCATATTTTTATCCCTAGTTGCTTGTACCTTTGATCTCACAGCAGTTTAAGATGTGCAGATAAATAATCTTGTGCACTGTGGATATCCAACAGTGAGCACAGTGTCGTGTCTCTTAGGTACCAGCTGAAGAGTCTTGTTAGCTGAGTATTACTTTCATACCACAGACATCTTTAGCCCCTTGCATTTTTAAAACTCAGATTAATGTTTGCAGTTTTGCGTGGACCTGGTTCGTGCCCACTGGTTTTAAAAAAATTTGGTTGTATCGAATGGATGTCAGCAGTACAAGCCATGTCCTGCTATTTTGTTAGTCCCTTCCTGTCCTGAGGTGCAGACCTGCTACGCCTTGTGTGGTAGGAAAGGAGTGGGCAAACTGTGGACATTGGTACCACTATCTGTCCCTGGGAGAGTAAAAATACAAAAATAGCAACCTGTTTTACAGGTTTACAGTACAGCTCCTGTAAATTGAGAAGCCTTCTCAACAAAATGGACCCTCATGCTGCTAGGGTGGCAAATGTCGCTAGAAGAGCATCACAGTAAAAAAAAGGGCTCCAGCAAGATGGAGCAAAAAAGCAGATTATCAGCTCCTCCAACCAAACGGCCTGAGGACTGAGAGTACACACAGGGTTTTGGCACTTATCCCACTGTGACTTCCCTCTCTTTTCTCAGGGCAAGATCTGGTAGAAGGATCTCAAACAGAGCTGCAGCCTCCCTCCAGTCACAGGATTTGCTATAGGAGGGAAGGAGCAAGCCTCTGGCCATTATAGTTCTATTTAACTGCCCTCTTAAATGTGATGCCTTACTGCTATTTTTAATTTCATTCTTTTTGAGAGTGGAGGCACTAAAACAAATTGTTTCTATGCTTCATTCACACACCTAATGGGAGAACAGTGCAAGGGAGCTGCAAACTGTAATCTTCATGAGGAACAGCAGCAAGAATTTCCAAATGTACATGCTTGAAATATGCTAAAAAGCTGACATTTGCTAATGAACTCACTTTCATCCCGATTTCTGGTTGTATCCAAGTATAGTTTTTAACAACAGTGTTTTGCATCATGAACCCTGGGTTCATTTGTGCTGTCCTGTGATTTTCATTGTAAGTCAAAGAACACCTGACTACAAGGATATATACATGACCTTGTAAAAGGCTTTTTGCTGTTTCTGCAGAGGTAGGAGAGCAAAGATTCTTATCAGGGAGTAGAAAAAGAGACAGGGATTGAGCAAATTGTGCCCATAGCCATCCAGATAGAAAGCTAATGGATTAAAGAGTCCTACAAGTAGAGAGCCAGAGCTTGAGTTGCAGGGCCACAGGGAATGATGAACAGTGTGAGAGAGATTTAATAAACCAAGTAGAGGATTGAAGGATTTTATTTCCCTTCAGATTTTAGCATTGTGAGTAGAAGGCAGCATGGGTAATGTGAGACTCTGCTCCAAGAAAAGGAGAATGCAAGCCACCAAAAGGCACAAAGTGTGGACTATTGATGAACTTCCCAATAGGCAGGCAACGAAACAAATTATGTATGTTTGTTGTGGATGCCTGATACTCCAGATTGTGTGCAAGTGCTGTCAGTGAGCCACGTGGGTGCATCCACTGCTGTTTGGGAGGGGAAACTAAGGCAAGAGATAAGTGATCTCTTAATGTAGATACACCTTTGTACATCTTAGATTTATGTTTGTTCATATAGCTGCTTCATAATTAGTTCTGCCAGCTCTTGGCTTCCAGAGGTCTAAAGGAATGACAGTATATTCTCAGACTTACTTCCATTTATACTAATTAAATACTAGTAAACCTGTCCACCTAAAGAACAAATGATAAATAATTTTTTCCTCAGCTCTATTTGGGACATCTCTATATTCCTAACCATTAAAGCTGCTTTATTTTTTATGTACTTCTGTCTTACAAACAGTTATATAAGTTTATAGTCCTGCATAATTTAGCTGTGTGCTTCTTACACTGAACTCATACAGAGGAAATCATGACAAATTATGTAGGAGGAGGATTTCTAGTTATTCAAGACCTGAAGTGATAAATTTATATAGAGATTTATATTTTTATTAAGCAAAATCGTGGTTTCTCCAGAATATCTCCATTGCATATGAGCTGGAGAAAAATCATTACCAAGGTTATGTACCTGAATTTCTTAAAAACAATTATTATACATGGTTGGAAATAACATTTAGCTCCATTGCTCTTAGGAAAGAGAAATCTATAGTAGCAAGGTAATTCCTGACAATCTGGAAGATCCTCGGAGTAGACTCCATGTAGTCCACTGCCAGTGTAGAGGAAAAAGAAAAATGTTTTTCAAGTAAATAAAATGCCTGGCGTATAATCCTTAACAATTTGGAGCAAGAGAATTTCTAGTTCTGTGGGGTGGTCGTTGTTTGTAAATGTGCTTAGTGGCTGCAGGCTGGGCCCAGACCGGCTGCAATCCCCGGTCCTTGCTGCACCACCCCTGTTCACCAGCCGACTTGTTTTGTGATTCTGAAGGCAGAAGGTGTATCAGCCCATGGATTATGATCCAGATTTTGCAGTCAGCAAGTGGTGTCCACTGAACGATTTGTTTTCAGTTTTATAGTGTCCTACCATTCCAACGGAGCAGGCAGAGGACTCCTTCCAGGGGTTTGCGGGCAAAAACCTTGTGCAGTGACCACTGATGTGTGCATTACCCAGGCAATGCAACTGCAAATAGAGTTGCTTTTCCTGGAAGTGTACAGATTAATCCTGGGAGGGCCCCTGTGTGCCGCAGAAAGGCAGGGATAATGCTAACAAAGGAAGGAGTCATCAGGTGTTGAGGTAATAGAGGGTTATGTGCCCGTTTACCTTAAGCCACCAAGGCTTCCAGCTGGCTCTGGCAAAGAGAGAGTAGTTTTGCGCTTAGGAACACGTCTGAAGGCAGAACACTGAGCACGTTTTTTTGGTCTGGCTGTAAGGTAGAATGTAAGAAGCAATATTACCTGCTCAGTTATGTCTCTGAAGTAATGATGTGGTCATGGAAATTTGGCAGAGGGGATTGTTGTGCCAAGTACCGTATTTCCTCATTGTCCTTCATGCTAAGGAATTGTCAGGCTCTTGGGAGAGAGTTAAATCTTTCCCTACAAAGTTTTGTGGATGGTGCTATAGGAATGAAGTATTTTTAACACACTGTAGCTATGAAGGGCTTGGCATCATCACCAGTTAGGTTCAATTACCTCACAGTGCAAGACAGGATGTCCCTACGTGGCTTTGAGAGGGAAACATGCTTTTGCCCTGGATAGGCTAATGTCCAAAAGTACAAACCAGAAATGTGGGTAAATGTCTTTCAATACAGGGTCTTTTAATACCCCCTGTTAAGTTCACATTTGCCTCCCTCATGCCTTTCTAGTCTTATTTCAAAGTCTCTCCTAGTAGCTCAGTTCCATTCCCAGAGGCCTGAAATGAATAAATCCAAACATACTCTATTTAGACTTCTACCCCATAGCCAGCACACCCGATATGGCATTTCAGAGACTGAGGGAAGTGAGCCACATTTGCTTGTGGAAAAAAGAAAGAACTGCAGCAATATAGTGACGTAAGGTTTATCCTGCAGGTTCACCTCGGGTTACAACCGGATCTAATTCAGCATGCTCTTGTCAGTACAGCTTAGTTCAGCTAAACCAAGAAAATACAGTTCAATTCTGCATACAGCTAACTCCCACATAAAGCATCAAAACCGTTCCAATATAATTTTTTTTTGTGGGTTTTTTTTTTTTTTTTTTTTTTTTTTAGTCACTTGATTTGAAGAGCTGTTGGGCCTGAATAACGTCAGTTTATTTATCTGTCTGGTACCAAATGAAAGTAATTTTATGGATTTGATTAAAGAACCATTTCAAATAAATAGGAGAATCACACTTCTAAAGAAGATGTTCCTACACATCAGATGCTAGTGAGGTCACCCAAGAGAACACTGTGGTTTGGGGCCTCTACTCATCCCCAGAGTGCATTTTTTCACTGGGAAAAAGTCCTGCCATGCAGTCTTAATCTAGAGCATGTTTGGAAATGGCTCTTTCAGATAGTGAGATGCTAAACAAACTTCATTGTTTTCATCATAGTAGACTCTGAGAAATGAGTTGTGTAAATTTCACAACAGTGAGGTTTTTTTATATCTGTAATAACTTCACAGTTTGACTCTTATATCAGCGTAGTGTCAAGTTTCATCAGCCAGAAGACCCTGCAACTCCCTGAACTGCAAATGTTCATGATGCAGTGGCAGACCCAAACTCAAGTTTGCATTGAATAAGCAGTGCAAAGAAGCAGCTCAAAGAAGTGAAATAGTGTATCTTGACCCAGATCTAGGCCAAAGTGGTTTTTATACACTGAAGCAAGGGGAGTTGATGTATGCTTGCCGCCGTCATCTTCAAGTGCTGCTACCTACTGGCAATCAGAGTGAAAAATGGTTTAGAACACGAAGTTTATGGTACACTCACAAGGCTGTAATCTTTTTTCTTAAACAAGAGTTTTAGACAGAAATTTCTTGACTGAACTTTAGTGTTAACCAGACATTGGTGTGTTGGATCTGATCCAATGCGTTTTTTTCTGACAATGCTCAGGAACTGGCCAGTTGACAGTTATGGAATAATGTGACAAGAGGGGGATTTTCTTAATCCTTGGGGATTCCCCTTAAGGGGAATGTCTTAATCCCCTGACACTTAATCATTGCTTGTGTCAGGAAGTATAAATGTTTGTCTTCTATTGCTTAAAAAAAGTAAGGTTCATTAAGGATTATGTTCTTTCTTTTTAAAACAAATGAGTTTCTAATGGGAACATGCAGGAATTCATTAACAATCTAATGAATATTTTTTTATAGTCCTTTTTGGTCCCAATTATATTATGCTGCAGACAGCTCCACAGGGTGAACTTACACTTTAAGTTTGAAAAGGTAGAACAGACTTTTCCTTAATCTCTTTTAAATTTGCCTGTCAGTTTTAAACTCCGTTTGTTTTTCATGTCTCTTAATTATTTTGTCTTCTGGTTGCAATGTATTCTTTTTCTCTTATTATAAGAAAATAAATAAGAATATTTATATACTGTGATTCTGTAATTTCCCTTATTTTTACTATTTATAATTTTTATACAGGTCTCCTACATTCCTCTCTCCCTGTTTGCCTCCTCTCCAAACAGATATCAGTCTTTCCCATACAACTGATTTTAGGCTCAGAGTGGTTTATGTTCCTGGGGTCAGAACCCTTTCTGTGGCTGCTCCTTTTGCAGCCCTGGCTGCCTGTAGCATTCCTATTGCCAGATTTAGTTCTTTTTGTTTGTTTGTTTGTTTGTTTGCTTAGGTGGAGAACGTTCCCACACACCCCCTGGAATTGCCAGTGATGTGCTTGACACTGGCAGTGTCATCAGAAGTGGTATGATCTGAGTTCAAACAGGTGGTACCGTCGGCTGCTGTCACAGGGGATGAGATCATACATTCATTCTGTCTCCGTGATGGATTTGTCTAACTCTCTCCAGCTCGAGCTGACTTTGATCCCATATAATGAAAAGCCTTAAAATAGAATGTGGAAGGGAACAGAGAGGAGCTTTAATTATTTACCGGCTGGGTCGAATCCATACCTTTTGTAAAGAGACTTCTTTTGTTGTTTTTTGGTCTATTCAATTTTCATTAAGCGAAATTTAAATCTTTGTGCTCAGCATTGATTCAGATTCTGGGACTGACTAAAGAGGCTTTTGAAGGAAGGTGCATTTTTATCTCCACTCGGTTAATTTTCCCATTCACTAAATGAAATAAAATTGTTGCCTGAACAATTTCCAATTTTTTAGTCGCAGTAGTGCTAGGAGGTCAAAGGTCCTCAAGGTTTTAGTTGCTCTAGGCACCTAGAAACATGACAACCACCGAAGGCTACAAAGCAAAGTAGATAATAAGTGGGACGGAGGAAGTAAATGGGTAAAATTCTGATTTCACAGAACAAACCTGTGGCAGAGGTGAGGCCTGGTCACGTCTCATACTGCTGCTGCCATGGTACAAGCCTACCCTGCCCCTGCTGCATTCACCCCTCCGGTAATGCCTGAGCAGCATGGGCATGGTGTGGTGGTCTCCATGCTGTAAGAGCCCCGTGACTGCCAGCATTTCTGAGCAGTATTCCCAGTTACCAGAGTGGCCCCTGTCACCCTGTGCAGCTTGATGATGTGTCGTGGCTGTCCTCTGGAAATAGGAGAGATGCCATGTCCCTCATTGAGCCAGTGGGGGGTGAGTACAACTCCTTTGTGAGCATCTTGCCCTGGCAGGTTGTGCCAGAAGGAGGCTGGCTGCTATCCCAAACCCATCTCCTTTTTTGAAGGCTGGATGGTGCCTCCCAAAGGCACAAGGGCGGGGGGAGAGAGGGCAGAGGAGCCAGGCTTTTGGTGTGCCGCTTCCTTTCATCATTACACTTAGAAGCAGAAACAACCTTGCAGTTACCTCTGTAGTCTTAAGCAAAAAGCTTGCTTGATTTATTTTGGGTGGTAGTGTCTTCATAGTGTGCATCGCTGTAAAATCTACATGCTTGACTTGAGGCTTGAGGAACCCCAGTGCCTATCAATATCACTGCATCCACAGCTCCTTCACAAGAATAGACAGTAATGTGAAAGATAGTGATGGTTCAGAGAAATGTCCTTGCTTTATCCTCACTCTCTCAGCGCCTGTGGATACGTTAACAGACTACTGTACATAGGGGAAAACATGCCTTTAATAGTTCTGTCTCAGCTGCTGTTAATTTGATTTCCCTCAGGTAGTGTTGTCACAAAGTCCTGGAGCAAGACTTTTCGTAGCAAGAAGCACAAATAATTTACACTGTAATGTCTTAGGCTCTTGGATAACGCATATGCTTCTCTGAACAAAGCAAAAAACCTCTAATTGCTTTTATTTGGAGATAAATATGATGAATTCAGAGAGATAGAAGGAGGTGATATAATAAGGAGAAGCTTTGTAGCATCTGACAGAGAGTAGATTATGTCCAGACCTGTGCTCGGTCTCTGTGGCACACACATTGTATATTTTTGGCTGTTTGTCATGAAGCTTCACAGGACAATGTCAAAATAATCTGCAGTTATTACTGGATTACTACAGATAAAATGTTTTTCAATATCTCAGTTTTCTTATGGAAGTTGTTCAGTTAATATTTTCAGCTCCATTCCAGCTTCTTCCTCATTAGCTGGGCAAGTGTGAATTAGGTACATTGTGTAAGCCCTGAGGTCAAACTGCATTTATTTGCATTTATGTAGATCTAAAGTACTGCCTTTGAAAACAGTGGGCTGCATTCTGCCCGAAATTGTCCTGTCCCATTTCTTTGCTGGAGCCACTCACTTAGGGGTAGAATTTTTCAGCAGGACTTAGTACTGCTGCAGCACCCTTAATACTACTGTAGTATTGCATGGCTTGTATAGCTTTGCGAAAACTAAAATTAAAGAATTTGGAGCAGAATTAGGTCATGACCAAGTATATTTGAAAATGCCATGCTAATTATTCACAACTTTAAAATCACTGAATGGATTTCTTCCAAATTTGCTCTGTTCCATAGATCCTATTGACATTTAAATGTAATTCACTTTATCACTGTGTTATATCATAAAGTCCAGTTCCCAGTATTTTCATTAGCTGGTAGATGTTCTATACTGTAAAAGGAAATAATACATGGTGTGGAGAAAAAAAGTGAATGTGGGTCATCTGTTAACACTGCCTGTCTGGAATTCACCGATTAATTTTTTTGAGTCTCATATTGGTATTGGGAAGGGGTTTTTGTGTTATTAGTGGTAGAAGTTGTGTAGAGTTCCTGAAATTCTCAAGAAGGATTAGGTTGAGTGTATGGCTGATCTTTCAAAGACCTAACCTTGCATTCCAGCCTTTCAGACTTTCATCACCTTTTTTGTTATGGAAAGTGTCCACTTTTCCTGAAGGTGCTGATTCTTCTCATCATTCCTCCCTATTTTGATGAGTGTGCACCTTCTCAGGGAAGAAGTGCTTGAGGGACATTTCTTCCTTTGAAATGGTTTTTGCTGTAGTTTGGATTTCTATAAATTAGTGCTAAAAGGAAAGTGTGAAGTAACTGAAATAGTGCTCTGAAGATTGCATAAAGCACACTATAATGTTTGAGTGTTTGGAAACATGTATTTTCCTTGGGGTACAAGTTTTCCCTGTGTTCAAATAAACGCTTTCATGGCAGCTACTAATGTCTTTTATAGGTGCTATCCAGTGCTGCCAATTTCTCAGCCCTCAGAAATAAGTGTACAGGGTAGGATTATTGACTGGAGTTATGTTCAGGTTGTTCTTGGTTAGAAAAAAACATTCCCCCAACACAGTCGAATTGTTAATTACTACATGATTAATTGACTTCATTACCATAAGCCACTTTCCCCCTTTCCTTTCTGCTTCCTTTTTCTCCCTCTGCTTCCTGTTTATGTGTGGCGTGGCACAGACATGACTTGGGGTGGGGTGTTTTTCCCCCTTTTCTGGGAGCGTTTTCTGGTGGCATTCCCTAACGCAGGGCTCGGCTGCTGCCAGTCGTCTTGCCAAGGGAGATTCCTGGGCTTTTCTCTGCAGCTCATCTGGACACCCATCAATCTCATAAGATGAGATCATGATCTAAATATGTGTCAGAAAGCGAGAGACGATCGTGCCAAGGAGAGGGTTATTTCCCTGCACTGTTCTGGAAGCAAGAGTGAAACCCTGGCAGGTAAAGAGCAAGAGATTTGCTGTGTTGAATGCACAAAGGTCCGTGTCATGCCATCTCCTGAGTGTAGTGGTGGTTTCTGCCTCAGCATCAGCGCCTTTATCTCTTTCCCAAGCCTGTCTCTGTCTGTGCTGCCTGCAGATTGCTGCCACCCCTTAGCCCAGCTTTTCTCTCTGACATTTGGGATTTCTCCACAGGATGGCTACAGCAGAGGGAGCAGTAGGACAAGCTTCTCCCAGGCTGTCTTACCCTGGTTGCTCTCGCCCCAGCTCAGACACTCCAGCTGATCAGACCTCCCCTTCTGCCCGTGCACCCCCCCCCCAGCACCGGGACCCCCGAACCTGAGGGGCCTGTGCCGCGTTGGGGCCAGGACAGAGAGGGAAGGAGAGGGTTCTGTGGCAGGGACACCTCCCCCAGCCCTGCAGGGCACTGATGCATTTCAGAGAGCAAGTCAGGCGCTGCTGGCTTTTACATAACTGATCTGATGGGATTCGTGTTGTTGGCCTATATATTACTGTTCCAGCTCTCATTAGCGGTTTCTTAAGACTTCCAGGTCTCCTGTGTTCTTGCTGCGTATTTTTTTCTTTATTAACCCCCCCCACACACACACACACACAAATAAATAAATGGAATTTAATTTTTTTTCCCAAGTTTTTCATCTGGAGGGTGAAATAAAATGAGTTTTATTTTAGAGCAGGAGGATTTTTCAGTGGTATGCAGGATGAATGAAAGGCTCACTGATAAATAAAAAGGCTGTTTTCACCCTTTCGTTATCATCTATTATTGGTCCTCTACCTGAAAACAGTGCACTTTAAAGGTTTCAGGTGACAGCTATAGTTCATTAAAATTGCTCAGTGAGCAGTGTACCTAATGAAGACTGTCTTCCTAAGGATTTATGATCCTTTATTTATTGCTCCCAGTGACAGTAATCCCTGTTTCCTCTAAACTCTGATGACCACTACTGGCCCTCAATATAAGAGTGTTGCACACCTGCATTTTCAGCTTTGTGCAGTCGACCTGTGTTGCCATCTTCACAATTATCCTTTTAATTTCCCCAGGCCTCCATAGTTCTTCTAGATCCTTCCCTAATCAGTACTCCTGCTGCCTTCCACATCCCCTTTTGTACTTTCTTCTTACCTGGGGAAAAAGCAGGAAGCAGGTTATGCAGCTGGTTCAGAGTTTTGTTGGCTCAGACTGACAAGCCAGAACACATGGGAGCTGCTTCAAGAGGGGAATGTTGCATGCCCTGTCTTTATTGGGTTGATGTCTTGGATTCCAGTTCATGAGAGTCAAGGAGAATCAGTATAACTGAGATTTCTTCCTCTGTGTTTAATTTAGCAGAAGGTGTCTAATGAGTTCAAAACTACTGGCTGTGGCCAGAAGTGTGAGACAAACAAACATGGCATGACTGCTGCATTCCCTCAGAGAGCCAAACTCTGAAGGAAAACAAAATAAAGAAACAGCTCACATGCTAGCTACAATAATTCATGACAGTCTTTGCTCCAGCAGGAGACGCTCTTATTCTTGATCATAAGAACCCTCTACTGCTTTGAAGGCCTCATCTCTGCTCTAACCAGTATACAAAAGGTAGCAAATATTGCTAATTAAGAGAGCTCATTGCAGCCTGAAAAGGAGAACTGAAATGTTTGTTAAAGATCACAGCACCAAAAATTGTCCTCTTGCAGTTCTGAAAAAAGTGCATGTGTCACTCCAGCCACAGTCATGTCTGCCTGCATGCACACTTCAGGCATTGGCTGAATTTCCACAAAAAACTTGTGGTTGTCTGTCCATGCAAGTATTAAGACATAATGTTTGTGGCATTTTTATGACGTAACTAACTGGAAAACATTTTCAGTGCAGAATATAGTGCTGCAATGAAATCCAAGGTGCTGGAGTGAGACAGAGCCATTTCCATAACAAAAATATTCAATTCATAATTTCAGGAATAAGGAAATCTTTTTCAGGCGGAAGTTGTGGACGATCTCCCTTCTTTCCCTATAGCTTGAATCACAGAAACATAGAAATGAAGAGAAAAACCAGCGCAGAAAATCCTCTGTTGCTACAAAACTGCTCACAGAGTGTGTACGGAGTGCATTCCCCATTTACTTTATTAATGCTTACCTAGAATCCAAGCAATTTGCATATGCTTTGTAAATAGTGGAACATTCTCAGTGGCTGAGCTTCTTCCCGTTATCCAGTGAGCCTCACAGAAATGGTAGAAGTGTGCTCAGAGTAGTCAGACTACAAACTGGCAGACCAAGGCAGTGTTTTGCCCTGTGGGAGCCCATGTCCATCCCCTGGGTTGCCTTCCAGGGCAAATGTACCCTGCTGTGTTGGAGGCTGTGTGATGGTGTGGCAGCAAGGGAGTGGGTGCTGGGGGGCTGCCTCTAAGAGCCCCCTGCCCTCACCTGCTTCAACAGCTGTTCCTTATCTCTTTCAGTAAAAAAAGTCATAGGCAGGAGAGAAGCAACACATGGGTCAACACTTGGCCAAACCCTGCCTGTTGGACCATGCTCCTGTTGGAGAGGGCTCTTGGTGTAGCCACGTAGCTGAGTAGGAATGGCTGGAGGTAGGCTGGGGCAGTGAGGGGTGTGCAGATTGAGTAGTACTGAATAAACAGTGTTGGATCCATTGTGATAGGCAGGAACTGCGTTCCTGTCAATGCAATTACAGTCCCTACTCCAAAGCTCTTACTGTCCAAACCTGTGCTGAAATAATCTGCGGAGGTTAACAAGATCATTCCAAAGAGCAAGATATACTCTTGAGTCAGACCTAGAAAGATTGAGCCCGTAGGGTAGAAGATGTTGCCTGTCCCAGGAAGCCTAATCTTAAGACTGCCAAAACTAATGAATTCGAGACACTGACAGACAAGAGGGGTCAAAGAGCAAATTCTGTGCACATTAAAAATAGCTGAACATGAGGGGACACATCATGCCTCTTAGGTACTGGGCTAAATTGGGAATGGGTAGGAAGTCACATGGCTCCAAACATGTTACCTATTTACACTTGTCACTGGTACCAAATTACTCTCCACTCTGTGCCGCTCCCTCCTCTACTCCCACGCCAGCTAGCTCCCACTCCTCCACAAGAACTTCCTATTAATATGTTTTCATGTATCTCAAATCTAATGCCCTGATCTGTTGCATTTGATGATGGTTATAAGCAAGAGACTGCTGAGAGAGAAATAGTGTTCCCTCTCACAGCAGTGGTAAATCTCTCCCCGCTGTACCCTTTATGTTGCACATTAGACACTGGTATTATTGCACAGCTCTTCATCTGAGAAAACTGGACACCTGTCTTCTCCTTTGGCTAATATGATACAGTTTTTGGACATATGACCTCTGACTGTCCCATTCATGGGATTAGGATCATGCTGTCCATGTTGACATTCAAGGTTTCCCCGTATCTTCTAGCATCGTTTTCCAAATCTCCCCCCACCCCCATACTCCTAGGTTTTTAAATAACCTCTTAAGAGACATGGGAAGCAAACACTGTAAGTGTTGTTTCAGAGGATTCAAAACCCAGTCTTTTCCCCCCCATGTCTACTAAGGGAAATACACAAATTTAGATAAAAGCCTGAATGTGCTTCTGTGGATTTCCCTGCCATTGTTTTTCCTAACACTTAAGCACTCTCTAGAGGTAGGGAGGTAGGTTGGAGTCCTATAAACAGCTCAGCCTTAATCCTTCCTGTTCATGACTTCACTTCTGAATCACCACATTTGTCCATCGCACCTTCTGCCGTGGGGAGCTTCTTTCTTCCTTCCTTGTTGCCCTAATTAGAAAGGAGCCCTCAGCCACAAAGGCACAAAGATTTCTCTTTGTTCTTTTGTCTCTCTGAGCATCTAAAGCACTGTGCTTTTTAAGTCCTAATGTTAACAGTTGGTCTCTGCTTCTAGTGATTATCTGCCCTTCAAGTCTGACATCCTTACAAACAATCGGGAAAAAAAATTACTTGAAGTATATACTGCATTATATGAAGTTGCATCTTTTGAATGGGAGACTCTGACTCCGATTTTCTCTGCTCTGAAAGATTTGTAAGCCGGCAGTGTTAGAGGTGGCACTATCTGAAAGCAGTGCCAGGCAGGGCAGCTTTTCTGCCGTTCACTGCAGCTCCTCAACTTGAATAATAGGCACGTGTCCTGAACTGTTGTATCAGCAGTCCTGAGGCAAAGCAGTGAAATGACTTCTTCCCTCTCTGGCAGGAAGTCCACGGCATGTTTTTCTCTAGCTGGAGTTTTTAATGAGCTCTGGAAGGCAGGCATTGAACATACTGAGATCTGGCTTTGCTAATAGTAACAAAGGTTAGTGATTCAAAATAAATCTTTTGACTTTTCAGGAGTTGTCAGTCAGTTTGTTATTTAATATTTGTGTGTTGCTAGCAATTTTTCCACATCCACAAACCTGTGCTCTCTCCAGGTTAAGAGGACTCTTGCCTTCTCGTCTCTGGGACTGACTGAAGTTACTGGTTTTCATCAAACTTTATATATTATATATATGTTATCAAATGTAAATATTTATATATATGTTATCAAGCAGGCAGAAGATGTGCAGGGTTACAAAATGTGCACTCTGATACAGCCCTTTGACTGATTTTTTTGCCCTTCTTTAAGCCTTTCCAAGTTTGAGCCTTTCCCTTCATTAGCGTAAAGTAATTGCATGATCAATTTTACTACTAAATCAGTCCAGCCTCTCAACACTGGAGCTCTGAAAACTGTTAATGCCTCATCAGATAGAACATTGGCAAGGCATTTTCAAAATGTGTTTTTAGCTAAGTGATTCTGGGCACAGTTTGACCTTGCCTCCTCTGCCCAAACCTGTGTTCACTGCTTGCTTGGCTGCATCCCTGGGTACAAACCCCTCTTGGCAGCAGCTCAGACGAAGGCCGAAGACTCTAAGAAACCAGAGACATTTACTATGTTATTCTGTTTGAATTGGTGTGACTGTCAATTGGTACTTTCCTGTTGCAACTGAAAGTGTTCAATAATTCATACATTTTACATAAAGTCTTGTGGCTTGTTCTTTTCCCACCCATGTCTGAGATAAGGCAGACTTGATGGCAAACAGTGTTCAAATGAATGTGCATCTGTGCATTAAAAACTGCTGCTTCAGAAGGCTGATCTTAAGAGTCAGGGGCTTGTGTCAACGCTACGGACTCTGTCAGTGTCTGATAGGGATACTGTCTTTTTGGATTACATGGAAGGACTTTTTTCCCCACTTAGTCACCTCAAATGCTACCACTAATCTGTAGTCTCGTTACTTCAGTCAGGACAATATTGCAATGCATTGTTACTGTAAGGAGCCACAGACTGAACTGAGAGTGGAACTTCAGAACTGTGCTCAAGATCTGGTAAAATTTTTTGGGGGAGGGGTGTGTTTGTTTGGGGGGAAGTTTGTTTGGGATTTGGGGTTTTTTTTGTTTGTTTATACACGCTTCCTAAAGCTCCCTGCGCAGGCAGAAGTGCTGCAGGCATCCAGATATGAGTGTCTGCAGAAGCATTGTCCAACACAGGGGGAATTGCTGCCATGCTCCAACCCTTGCTGCCCTCCAGGTTGTGCCTGGGGTCCCCTGCAGAAGATGCTTCCCAGGTGTCCCACTTTGTACTGCAAGTCGGTCAGTGATGCTCTGGCTCAGGGACTTTGCCTGAGTGGGCACAAGCAGTAATTGCAGGTACCTCTGCACCGAGCAGAGGCAGGGCGAGCCACTCCAGATTTCCAAAGGCAGCATGTCGAGCTGTTTGCTGGGCTGCTGCCTTCCAGCAGCAGGCAGCTGAGGCTGGAAGTCCGTGAAATCCTGCCAGCCAACTGTGTGTGTATGTGTTTGTGTGTGTGTGTGTGTGTGTGTGTTTGTGAGAAGAGGTGGGGATGGGGAGATGGGGGTGGAGTAGTAGGCTTAGGAGGGAGCGAGAAAAAGAGGGAGGGAGGGAGGTGGAGGGATAGAGGAGGGGAGGGGGCTGGATGCCTGCGATTGGTAAAGCTCCACGAAGGCATCTGCCAGCAGGACTTTAGAGGAATGTGAAACCAAATCATTTAGAAGTTAAAGATAGACGCAGAATACACAGCATCTTGAGCCAGGGTTTAAATTCATCCCTCTCCGCCTGGCTTCTCACAAAGCTCTGCTTGTCAGCTTGCCTCTGTCTCCTCTAACAACTCTAATATTCTCTTAAAAATAATATCATTCTGGATACTTTGGAATTACTAAGGTGGCAAAAGGGATCATGGTGCATACAGTAGGGTAAGTAGGAAGCTTGACTTCGCATGCGTTTGCTGGAATGGATCCTCTTGGTTTTCTTGCTGCTTTCAGAGCACTCTGACAGTTCCTCTAGGATGAGGTGGATACTTAAGTAATGCTTTCCCCAGGCGATTTAGTCCACCATTTCTCCATATGGATCACTGGAACTTTATTCCTCAGTGAATTTACTCACAAGATTCCTTTTCTTGGCTTTCCTAGAGAGTCTTGGGCTTTAAAAATTTTGCCATTACAGTTTGGAGTGCCATTTTCCTATTAGATGAGTTTTGTTACATACCTTTACTGTTCATTAGTGGCACATGTTTGAAATGCTGCTTATGGTTACAAAGTTGAAAAGTGAGTTGTTTTCCATGTTAAACAGGATGTAATCAATGTTTGCTTACTTGTTGGGCCATGATTTCAGTTAGGAACTGTTTCCTCATGGGTAAATTTGAACACAACACGGGGTTAATTAAATTAACCTTCTTGTTTGTTTGTTCCCAAATAGTGCTTTTACTTGGAGTTTAAGGGTTCTTTTGGTTTGGTTTTTTTTTTTTAACATTTTGACTCTCATTTTCTCTGAACAAAGTTCATCTATCAGTGATTTAAAAATGTGTGCATTTCCCTGATAGTCGTCACTTAGATAGTGAATTTGTGAGTAAAAAAAAGAAGATTAAGGGTATCATATTTTTTCTAGAACTTATCAGAAATAATTTCAGTATCTAGCAGATACATCGCTTCATTGATCAATGTTTTTTTCAGGCAGTTTCTCAAAAATTTCTGGTGAAGTTGTGGTGTTCCTATACCCAAAAGAATTTTAAAATACAGAAACTCCGTGGAAGTTAAATGTAATGTTTGTTATATAGCAGGAACTTGTAGTCTGAGAGTTTCATCTGAATCTGTGCTTTGAGTGCGTGTCGCCTAAGTGCCAGCTTCATTTTTGCCATTTATTCTGGGTACGTATGTTTTACACTCATAGTAGAGGAGCTCCTAACTTTGGACTTGGTGGCAGTTCACCCAAACATACTCAGAATTCCTGCCGTGTTAGTACTGCCCATAATAAGCATAGGAAATAGGTGCTGTCTTTGGATAACTGGAACGCCTAACATTTTTGGTTGGAGATATCAGTGCTGAAAAGACTCACATAATGGCAGTCTTTGTCTTGCAAAATATGTTGAACTGGATGAATTAAAATAAAAACAGTTCCTTTGTTTCAAGGAAAGATGATGTGTTTGGTATGTTTTGGTATCTTTCTTGAATTTGATCAAGTTCGTCCTAATTGATCAACTTGACCAACTTTTGAAAAATATTTGGGTATATTTGGTTGAGCAAATTTGCTGTGAAGTGTTTTCTGCTTGGTTAAGTGTAAGGGATGGAGAAGAAGGAAGTAGATAACCTTTAAGGTAAATCTGCAAAAAAACAGATGCAGGTGTGAGAAATGACATTCAAGTCAGTTCTCTTATAATTTGTACTAGCTGGATGTTCTTTTAACTAGCTCAGACTAGCTCAGCACTTCAGTCCCACGCTAAATTCCAGGCCAACAGTTGCTTACACTAAGGAATTACTGTAACATTCGTTTTGGTATTGAAGACCTTTGAAACAAAAGCTGTCAAGACGAGTGAGTAAAACTTGCAGCGGGGCTTGGTAAAGATGTAGTTAGCTTCTGGCTCTTGCACAGGATCCTGTGCAGCTTTAGGCAAGTTGTATGAGCTCTAGGAGCCCCTGCAAATCAGAACGGGGTGGAAATACCTCTGTTACTTCTCTGTGTTGGGTATCTAGGTAGCAGTTCCTCCGGCTAGGCATCACCTCTGATAAGGCTTGACACAATGGGCTTCTGTTTTCAGATGTACCCTCCCCAAGGCTAGGGACTCCCCAGGAAGGGAAGAAGAATCCACATATTTGGAAGTAGGGACTCACTGCACCTTTTAGAAGCTTCCTAAATTGAAAGAGAAAAATAGACTGACATTCAGAGGTGAGCAGAAAATAGAATTAATGTTCCATGGGAAATTCCTGAGTCAGTTCAAAATTAAATTGCATTTCCCTACCACAGTGTATTGCTTTTCAGAAGTTATAGTTCAGGAGCATGATGTTCCCATTTCATTATCTGAGACCCTTCTCCCATAATTAAATGTCCAAGAGGCACTGGAGAGCTTTGTCACAAGGAGGCATGCTTTGTATTCTGGGAAGTGACGCTGCCTGAAAAACATCGCTGCTGGAAGGGAATAAGCATCTCACCCGGGAACAGGGAGTTCCCAGGGTAACTGCAATGTGGTACTGGATTGCCTCTAAAAAGTATATTCTGGCCTATCTAATCCACAACATGTTCCAGTTATCCTGGCAATAAATGGAAAATCTTCAGTAGACTGATATTTTCCCATAGAAAATATTGCTGTATTTGATACAATTTCTAAATTATTATAATGTTAACATACTTGCTGAAAGAGAAAATCCTTGGCCAGCTTTTAGGGTGAATTTTTCGCAGCTAGGGAGAGTGTGGTACTGCATGTGTTCAGTGATTAGTGGTACTACACAGCAGCATGGTACTGCTGAGGCTCTTGGTAAGGGTGTGGTAGCTTTATCAGAGCATGGCGTGGGGACTAGGACCTCTCTACTCTCCCTCCTTCTCTCCTTGTCCTCTTCTCCCAACCTAGCCCCGTGCTCCTAAAGTGACTAGGATTTGTTGGGAAGTGGGGAGGGTGAAAGGAGAGAAGGAGACAACACTTCAGGCTTTTGTAACAAGGTGTTGCTAGGGATAGTGACAACCTCTTCTCTGTGATCTTCTGGACTTCTTTCCCCCACTGCAGCCTTCCCTTCCTCCCTTGCATTTCCCAGAATCCCCAGTAACCCCACACAGGGAAAAATGGAGAAGTGCTGCTGAGACAGAGGGGATGGGAGGATGAGAGGGAGCCTGCCTCTGGCCCCCAGCCTCTTGCTGCTGCCGAGAGAGGAGAGATCATGAGGGTGCTGATCTGCAGGAGATAAGCAAGGGACAGAACATTGATGAGGGGAGCACAGGACTAGAGCAGAAGCTGGTGCCTCTTGGTTTGGAGGTATTGTGTAAGTGGTTGAGGTGCTGCTCTGATGCTGTTACAGTGTTCAGCATTAGCGTATGTCATGCTTTCCTGCTCCAAGGAGCTGACTGGTGTTTCCTCAGGACAAGCGCTGCTTTGACACAGTCAGTAGCATGTCTGCTTGTGGAGAGGAAGGTCATGGTCCCTCCCTTTTTGTTACCATTAGGTCCTAAGTGACTTTGTCATGAGAGTTTCACCTCTCTGAGGTGAAAATGGGTTTGCAGCAGTTTTTCCTTTAATAAATCTTGCACTTCTTTCTTTGCAAACTGCTAAAACCAGTGCCAGGGATACACTTATGGGTGTTAAAAATTCCTCCTTGCTAGACTTTACAATTACTGTACATGGTTCCCATTTTCTTTCTTTCTGTCATGGATCTTTTTTTTTCCCTTTGTAAAACTTTTCTTCTAGCCTCATCTTCAGGCTTTTTGCAGTGATCATTTTGCCATAAACAAGAAAATAGGGGTGTCATCACGAACCATTTGGTAAGGAGTTTAAGGACTGTTTCCCCAGGGTTCCCTGACGATGTAATGGTATTTTCCTGAGCTCAAAAGTACATAGAAGCAGCTTATAGTGATACAGTTTCCTTTGGGTCTTAATGAATCTGCTCCCAGTGACAGCAGCTAATTTGTTTTGGCAGAGTATGACAGTCAGTGCTTTACACAGTGTGGCTCACTGTAGAAACCATCAGTTCTGTAATTTTGTAATTCTGTACAAAAGACTCAAAACCACCCAAACCCAAAACTAATGCAATTATGATGTCCTGACATGTTATCACCTCGGAGTCCATGAGCGGAAACCCAGGGAAGTTGCCAGTCCAACTGTTGTTGGACCTCCTGCACTTTTTATTCATTCCGGCTCCTGGTGTCTCAGGGAATAAAGTACTTCCTGGCTGATTGTTACAGTATACAGTGACTTTACCTGGAAACGCAGCAATCCTTTCCACTAATAGGATGCTTAAAAATGCATCTAATTGCAGCTGTGGTAGTTGAGAGAATGGCTAATACCTAACAGTCTTGAAGAAACCATCTTCCCTGGCAGGGGGTATTACAGGAAACTGAGTTTTATCGTCTGTTTCCTGTGTCTGAACCAATTACATGGTCTCTTGCTATAAAACTTGAATTAGGGATTATACTCTGAGTAATAAAGAGATAGGAAAGCAGTGGAAATAATGAATCTTTATTTATTAATTTATTTGTTGGCATGGTGGTAGCTGTTTGCTGAACATAACCTTCCCTGGGGCCATGGAGGGAACAAGTCGGCTTCTATGCCTGTGATCTTCAACAAGCCATGTAAGGGGCTTGGCATATCCTTTTCTGAGATTGGTGACAGTGATAGTGGCCCACTTCTGTGGAGTGCTTCAGGATCAAGGAACAAAACATAGTATCTAAGTGCTGCACTCTTATTTTCTTTTATATTTGTCGCAAGGATAAGACTAGTCTGGTATGAAATACCTCCTTGTACATTTGGAAGAACATCTGCAGTCAGTGGAACCTAAAAAAGGAAGGAGAAAAATGAAGCAGACAGAAAAGTCTGTGAGCAAGTAGACTTTAAAAGCAATTTAATGGAAACTTGTGACTAGTTCTTTTAAACAAATGAAAGTAAGCACAGAGGAACATGCTTGGAGTGAAGTTGTCCTTGAGTACTCATTACCAAGTAACAGCTGCACATGGAATTAGTAATCTTAGGCTTTTCCTCTACTGCATTTTAAAAATATTTTGTTTAATGGAAGTATATGCTTTCTAGTAATTACTACCTTCTCATTGTGTGTTCATTCTTAATGTGACATTGTCCTTGGAATAAGATCCAGGGAACGCTTTGATCCTTTCCAGTTTAGCTGTCATGTGTTTCTGTCCCCCCCAGTTTTTTTTAATGTTTTATTGGATTAAGAGACCTACTGTATCATTTGTGTGATATGGAAATACAGTCCATTCCCTAGTTTTAGATCATTCTTTTTTTCTATAAATTGACTTGAGAATGACTAACTTTACATCTAAAGAATGTGTTAAATTACAAAGGCAACACATTGATTTAAACATTTTTTAACTTCTGAGTTGATTATTCTGAAATCTTGTCACTTTTTTAATATGGACTCCTAACTATCTTGTATGACTGAAAGCTTTTCTTACCTACTTGAGAAATTAAATTAAGTCTGGGTGAGCTGGCCAGTCCTTAGCAGACTAGAACCCAGGAAAAAAGGCACGTCGTAGATCCAAGTATGAAAGCGCTTGCTATTTGATGTATATTTTTAATTACTATTACAATAACAAATATTTCACTTTTCTGTGTATATACACCAACAGAACTTATTTCCAAACAGATTAAACAAATTTTCGAACAGATCAAACAAAAAGCGAAGTGTTTTACGGTTTTATCTTTGTTCTTAAAAGTTTGATCAATTTGCATGTCTCAATAGGGAAAATAAATCACATCAGTTTCATGCAGGTACTAATTGTATTATGCTGGTTGGTACAGTAATGCAAGAAGAGCTTAACGGAGCTGAGAGTCAAGCTATGTTCTCTGCCAGGCTATTCTGTAAACAAGCCATGTTTTACTTCTTAAAAAAACCACTTCTGATAATGCCATATATCACATTACTTCCCTTACAACCTGTTTTGCATCTTGGCTTCCCATCTCTCTCTGCCACTTTCCAGGCCTCTTTCATCCGAACCTCTAGGTTGTCTTCCCTCTGATTACAGACATACAGTTGGTAGGCCCATTGAACACATAGTCACAGCAATTGGGGCAGGCTGGGAGCACATCCAGAAGTGCTAATTCGGCAGAAATCCTTGGCTCCATCTTCTCTTCTTGCCTACAGACTCTTGGGAAGAAAATTTCCGGAGGAGACACATTTTCAAAAACAAGAGGTTTTGTGTGGCTTGCAAGGAGCCCCCTGAGCATGTCTTCCAGAGACCACGTCAGTTCAAAACGAAAGTCGTCAGCAGAGGTGCAGACCTTCAGCTGGTAGAGCAGTCCTTTCCATTAGTAAGCTCTAAGGGTCCCTCAGAACCATCGCTGGGGGGCTGAAATACGACTTTTGTTAATAAGTTCAATGGCTGTTCGCTGGTAGTGGCAAAAAGATAAGTTGTACCTGCTTGCCAGATTTGAAATTCTTATGTGAAAGCATGGAGGAATGAATGCTGATCAGCAAAAGAATGGTAAAATATTTCTTTAAGCAGAGGTAAAACTATTTCTTTTCAATAACTTTAGCTTTTAAAATTGCTGAAAATGTATAAATAACGTATTCCGCTTGACTCTAATACCTGATATATCAAGTTTCAGGTCAACCATAAAATTTAGCAGAGCAACTAAAAAAAGTTATAGTAGTAAGTGGGGGGTAAGCAGAGGAAACTTGTTAGAATGATGACAGCAAAAAGCAATTATGTGACTCTAGGTGATAGTAAATACTATTTCATTAATCATCCAGCTAAATAAATAAATGAGGTAGTGGATGGTTGAAAAGAATCCACGCAAGTACAAGTGCTTCATCTACATTAAGTCTGGTAATGTATTCCTAAATAGAATTAAAAGTGTAAAGAGTTTAAAGACTTTTTGAAGAAAGAAAAGTAGTTTCCAGGCTTAGATAAACTCTTGTCAGGACAGTACATGTTCATGGAAAGGGGAATAGGTGTTTGCGGAGAGTTACATGCAGTTAGTCATACCTCAGTGGTACTATGTTGGACTGGATGGACCTAATCTTTGCTGTTACACTTTTTAATATCCATTTTCATTGAAACAGTGTAATCTCTATGAAAAAGTCATAAAGTAAGAAGATAGACTGATAATGTTTCAAGCCACTCTCCTTTTCTGAAAGCAAAAATAAATTCCTTGTGTACCATGCATCCGCTTTTGTTACTGTGTGTGTAAAGTACTAAATAAGTCATCCATTATGTTATGTCCAAGAGAAACCAAGCTTTCCCAGAGAGCAACTGCAGCCAGGTCTGTCCATACCTATTTCACAGGTCATTAGTCCTATCCTTTTTCTGTTGTACACCATTGTAGATGACTGCTTGGGCTTGTAGTAGGCATGACTATCTACACTGACAGGCTCAATATAGAGCAAGGACACAAAATTGGGTATTTCAACCATGGAAGAAATAATCCTACTTGTTCTTCCACCTTGTTCCTGGTGGATAGAGCAAATAAAGAGGAGAAGTTTATGCAAATACTGGTCAGGTGCCTGATGGATTTGCAGTCTTTTGCAAATGTGAGTGCTAATTAAAAACTACACACAAGTCAATGCCTTTCATGAGAAAGCATCGCAAGAGCACGCTTGGCTTCCCAGGCACACAGAGGCTGCACTGATGGTGTGTAGCTCCAAAACATTCTGTGTGCTCGTAGCCCTTGACGCCAGTACTGGCTGGGAACAGCCAGTGGGACACCCTTATCCTTTCCTTTTCTTCAGGAAAGGATAAGGGTTACTGTGGATGTCCAGTTGAACGTGAATTGGCAATGTTGAGCTGTTGCATCATAGAAAGGAAAAAAAAGGAAAGCATGATACCGGGATGCATATGGAACCACAACCTGGAGGTAGTAATCCCCACACTGGTGAGTGCTCAGCTGGGGTCCTGTGTTCAGTTTGGAGCACTGCACTTGAAGAAACTGATGACCACTTTTGATGTGAAGAATAGGGCAGTAAAAATGACCAGAGATCCATAGGGCATGTCCCAGGGGAAATACCTGCAAGGTTTGTGTTTTCTGTGCCTAAAGAAGAGGAGTCTGCTGAGGAGTGAGTAGGAGGCAGGCAGTTTTTCAAGCACAGATAGAACAGGCTGTTGAAAGAGTAGGCCACTAATCTCTTTTCTGTGCCACAGACAAAGAGAAATGGATCTCAAGTGAAGAAAGAAGAAGGAGGTAAACTGAACAAAAGTGTTATCCCTGAAATACACTGCCAGTGGTTCATGTGGAATCTCCATCACTGGGAGTGTTAGGAGTGGCTTTAATAAACATGACTGAAGTGTATCCGACTTTATCTCACAGTGGGATGTGGATTACGTATCTCTTCTATCATCCCTATGATTTGGTAATATGGGTGATAGTACTGCATATGGAATTGCTTTAATGGTAGACATGCTTTCTGCATTCTGGTTTCAAAGATCTCTGCAGAGTGAAATGCGTTTTGCTGAGGTGCAGGAGGCACTTAATCATCATATAATTTCCTCATTTTGAAATGTTCTTTAGGTAAGTGGTTAGGGCATAAACAGCTGGCTTTGCATTTCAGCTCAAATATCATTGTCCTGAAATACTTGGGGACATCACTTTGTCAGCTGGCACTCGACAGTCCATCCTAAATTTGAAACACGTAATTGGATTCTTTAGTTGAAATCCGAGTTTCCTTTGAAGTCAGGGTGTTTTATAGGGTAAAAATTTCATGCTGAGGATACAGTGGTGCCCACTTGTACGTGCTTAGCTTTACTGTCCTAGTCAGGCCTGTTGTTTTCAGGACAAGGATACAAGGAGTGGGTTGTAAGAGTGTGTAACCTTTGCTATGGCAAACATTTGGTTGCAGAGGGGGGCCTTTGGATTGCTTGTGTGGGTGAGTGAGAGCTTACAACAGGCATTACGTGAGGTGAATTAATTACTTTTTCTTTTTTTCATATTATGTCAACAAAACTAATTTACACCATCTGTTCTAAAATAGAGGCAGCCAGTAGAAAAGCAACACCCATTTTGTTTTTTAACATTTCTTCTGATAATACTTTAGGCATTCTGTATTCTCTTTAGTAATGTAATTTATTTCCTTTTTCTCACTGGGGAGAGGGGTGTTCTCCCCCCAGTGTATTTTTTATTGCCAGTGGCCTTTAAATTTGCATTTAGTATTCTGATAGTTATAGCTGCAAGTTGAGTGTTTCACCAGCTACTGGTTAATCCCTCCTGATATGCATGCAGAGAAGTCTCCAGTTGCTATGAATTGTAATAGTTCCACTGAAAATACTCTGGCTTTGCTTATGCCAGTATTAATTCAGACCAAGTTTGCTCTTCATAGATTTAAAGTAGATGATAGAATTTCATCCTTACAAAGAGATCACACTGATGTAGAAGCTCAGGGTGAATCTCAGAGCTGAGAGTTAAATTTTTGTGCTTCATAGTGTGTTGTTGCATTTCACATCCAGACTTCTTTGCAGGCTTTTCTTAACTGTGCAGTGATGTGCTATATGTAGGAATTGCATGTGTATACCTGAGGCTAAAATAAGCCCACAAAGAAAGCACAAATCCCAGACTTTAGGACCACCAGTACATCAGTTGTTAATAACCTTACAGTGTTATTATAGCTAACACTACAGACATAATTAAATCGGAATGATTTGAAACTGCCATTAGGGGGAAGAAGGCGGAGGAAAACAGTTTCATCCTCACAACATCATGTTTTCATTGACCTACTTACAGTAGGGAAGAAAATGTGTCCCTTCCCATTACAGCAGAATAGGTTTGTTCAGCAATTTTATAATGCAACCACACAAGAGAAGACTGGCTTTCCTGACCACTCCAGGAGGATTGGAAAGGAGAGTAATGTTATTTCACACACTTAGGACTAAGATGTGTAAGTTCCTGTTCAAGCAATAATGTTATTAATTTAATCAATTTGGCAGAACGTGCATTGAGTGACAAAAAGAAGGAGAAAAAACCTTATATTCGAAGGTGACAGGAAAAGGGCTGCGCTTGGTCTGCAGCTGTGCAGAGGGACCTTCTGGGGCAATTAAGTTTCCTTCGTCTTCCCTGGTTCAAAGTCCCTGCCATCCCTGAGACCCTCAGACCTCCTGCCTGATGTGCCTCGCAGCTGAGCAGCCCTGCAGCCTGCTTTTGCTTCAGCAGGAGTTCCCTCGTGAGCTTCACATCAGGGAATTACTGAACTGTGGGAAGGGATGGCATAGGGCCCAGCCCTTTTGGGGTGTGCAAACTCACATTGACATCGAGCCTCTGTGATGTGCGAGTGTGGGCATGCAGCCTTTGGGACTGCCGGGCTGGAAGCAGTGGAGTCCTGAACAT
This sequence comes from Myiotriccus ornatus, assembly GCA_036023395.1. Lineage (NCBI taxonomy): Eukaryota > Metazoa > Chordata > Aves > Passeriformes > Tyrannidae > Myiotriccus > Myiotriccus ornatus. The sequence goes on from JAYRBT010000082.1 coordinate 109,458,941, forward strand.
CAGTGTGAGGTACAGCACCACCCCTGCACATCCAGCGTCCCTACCTAAGTCACCAAGCAGGGGGCCATGGCTGCAAAGCCTGCTGCATCTAAAACACCTCCAGAGAGAAATCCTGAGTGCTCTTCCTCCTCCACATCTGTCTCATGAGCAAAGAGAGTGAAGTGCAGGTGTCTGGGCTGCTCCAGCCACAGGGCACGGTGGTGTCCATGGGGTAGGCAGCACCTGGATCTTGGGGTGCAGCCCTTTTCCTCCTCCAGACACGTGCATGTGGTATTTAAGGATTGTTGTCTTATTCCTGACTTAATAAACCGTCTTTATCTGAAAATAAACACCTGCGGCTAGTCCTTTCTAGGCTGCTCAGGTCACATTCCTCCACAAGGTGTTGTTGGTAATTTAGTATTGTCAGAGGCATTAGTCACTGCCATAGTAGCTTAATAATGTATGGTAGGAGCCAGCTGGTAATTAACAAATTAGAGATATCATCTACATTTTCCTCAAATATTTCACATGTAGCAAAAATAATTAGAAGCAGAGCAGTTAGGGTGTTTAAAGCTGTTATGTATATTTAAAACATCTCGACACGTTAGGAAATTATTCGTTCTTTTAAAGGTCAGCTGGGCCTAATGTTGCTGCTGTCCAGGATTCACCGATACACACCAAAGAGTTGTGAAGTAAAGAAAGAGCCTGTCCTGTCTTTTTTTTATTTAACCCTTTAATTCTGCCTTTTTTAGGAAATTTATCCCAATGGCTGCCTTCTGTGCCTGTTTTTAGGAGTGGCATGACTTTGTAGATGTCTTTTGCACTTATCTTCCTTTCATATTAGAAGCATCTTGAATTGGAAGGTTTTGTGCATGTGCATGTGTGATGGAAAGATGAAATCAGCTTGTAATTGAAGTGCAGGAGAGTAAAAACCCTCACAAATTGTATAAAACTGTTTAAGTGAGAAAGACACAATAGTATGAATGAAGGTGACAAGGGGTTTCATTATGTAGTGTAAGTAAAATATGCCAGTATGCACGAGCTTGCTTTTACTCACTTGGCATCTCCTTATTTTATCACCAGATGGTGACCAACAGTTTCAAATTGAGATGCTCTGAGATTACCTGAGCGTGATGGCTGAGCGATAGTATACTTTGATATGTCTCCCTTCCACGCTGCTTCAGCCCAGTACTCCTTGATCCTCCTGCAGCCTGACTCCAGGACTCAGCTCTGAGTATCGCAAGCCTTTGACTCTGCTTTTTCTCCGGGGCAGGATCTGACCTGAGCACTCTGGGGCAGAAGAAGCAGGGAACAGAGCAAGCGGTCGGAGGAGCATCATTTCTACGGGTAGGGTGCAGTTAACTGTCTTCGTGGGGAGCTCTTGGGTGCTGGCAGTGGCTTTGAGAAGTACGATTTATGTCTTAAAATATTCTTCTTGGAGATGAAAAAATGCTGTTGAAAATGTGGTTGGGTGCTTCTTGATACAGAGCGCAAAGTTTTTGTCAGGCAGTGGCAGTTTGTGTTCAGGCTTTGAACACAGGGTACAAATGTGAGCAGCTGTAAAATGCAATGAAAGGCAGAGAAGAATCTTCCCTATAATACTTTTGCTCTTTGCTACATTTATTCACCTCTGGATTGTTTGATGGAAGAGCACTGGGGATTTCAAAGCATGTGTTTCTGAAGCTTATGAAAGAAAGGGAATTCCATATGCAATTTCTGTTAAGATTTTTAGCCTCTTAGAGTCAGATTCAGGCATTTGGAGTCCTTCTTAATACCTTCTGGTGCTAAAGCACAGACGGTAGAGGTAGAAAAGGCCTGATAAGTTGTTCACACAATGCTGATAACAGTGTAGACTTGTTTTGTGCATCCTGAATTCTCTTTTGTTGCTGTGGGTGGCTTTTGTTTGGGGTCTTTCTGGTAGTGCTTTGTGCTGACTGTTGCCTCAGCAGAAAACCTTCCCTGTTTTTACTGTGTAACAGTAGAACATGAAGCACAGGCAGCACTGGAGTCATGTAGCGTGCAGACACGGCGAGAGAGTGACCCTGCTGACTGCACTCAGGGCGGGTGAGAGCCGATATCTGAGAGGGCAGACAGAAACACAAACATGCCACCCTTAACTTGCGCTCCCACAGCAGTGGTGAGAACAGGCCTCGCATCTCCCAGCCTAGGTGAAAGCAGCACAGCAGATAGTTTTTGCAGTGCTGCCGGCAGTCCTGGTCCCTCCACTGTCCAGACCAAGGAGCACGTTGAATGCATCACTTCTCTCTTTGCTGGTGTTTCTGGATTTCCCCCAATGCAGCCCAAGGGCAGAGCTTGGGTATGGTCCCACCTGGTTCTGCCCCTGGCCATTGGGTGGCAGCTTGGCACACACACAGAGCCCTGGCAGGGCTCCTGGCATCTACAGTGGAGACATGGCCGGACCAGACACATGGCTGGACCTTCTTGCCCGTGGGTCTCTCCCAGTGACAGAATAGCATTTCCTATTGTGGGAGCTGGTCCTGCGGGCAAGGGCCTTGAAGTTCATCCAGGGATTACAAGGCACATCAAATTTTACTGGAGTTGGCACCAGAGAAAATCTTTCACATTTTTCATCCCCCCTGAAGCCCTTCTTAATACACAAACAATTACACAGACTTTGTAATGATTACGGCCTTTTAAACTGCTGTATAAATATTGGTACTACATTTAAAAAATTATTTTTCATCCTTTGTGTTAATTCAGTTCATGACCTTTGCATTTCAGGTTTTAAAATGCCACTGCATTCCATAGAAGACTAGATTGCTGTTGAGGGGAATGAAAATAAATACCATAGCAGGGGGGAAAAAAAGTTTTATTTCTTCAAACTGATACAGTTCATGTAATTGTGGAAGGTAGGGGGTGTCTTTAATACCTGTCACTCCCTTATACTGATGCTTTCGAAATATTTGGACACAAGTCATGGAGCTTTCTTTTCACCTGGGACTGAAGAAGGGCATTCAGTCAGAATGTCCTTAGTTGCTGCTTTTCTTACGTTACATTTTGGGTTAGTATTTCTGCAAAGAGGATGTATAGAAATCCCAGAGCAATTTAAACCTCTAAGATTTCTCTGTTCTGTAGTTTATTTTGGCAAAATAAGATCCATATAGCTCTGTATTAAGGGAATATTGTGATATTTGGATATTGCATTCCAAACACTTCATTTCAATATAATTACTCAAAACCAGTCTTTATATAGGTAAAATATATTATTTGCTGCATTCCTTTTATTCCGAACAATTCTATAATTTTATTCTAGCTGTATAATTTTCTGGAAAAAAATCCTTTACTTCTGTAACATTTTGTTCTATGCTCTTTTCCTCCATTGTTAAATCAGACTTAGGCTGTGTCTTCATATTTTATTTTTATTTGATATTTGGGAAGCAGTAAGTTAACATATGTGTTCTGTGTCCAGTCTGGATGACTAAGTAATTCCACAAAGACTGCTGTTCACTGGCTGATTACTGCACGTTCAGTTTACTTTTATTAACAAAGCCAAAGCCCCACAGCTGAATAATTTGGTTCTGAATGCAGATGGCTAAGCTGGAAATGCATTTATTTTCTAGTTTTTGGCACTTATAGGTGAGATTCAAGAGTCCCCACCAGGGTTGGATGGCCAGTAGGAGAAGTTCTGCAGTCACTGTGAGGAATTTTGTTTCAGCTTGGGCGTGACCTGCTGTTAGAGTTGTTCAGTGCTCTGCTTACACCATACTTACAGAAAGTATTTCCTTTTGTTTCAAAAAGTCAAGCAAAATGTCATTCCCAGCCACTGCCTCAATGTCTTCCCTCACTAAAATAAAACAACAGGTGACTAGATCTTGAAGTGTCATATCTGGCATATTTGGCAGTTGTTTTCTGCTTCTTGGTAATGCTGGGATATGAACTTGAGGTCATCCAGCTGCTCTGGCCACCTCTCTGCTCACTGAAATAAAGACTGCCTGGTTTAATCATTACTATTTGCTGACCCTGCTTTTACATGTGCGTTTAACTTTGTACATAGTATCCCAAACACTGTGTGTAAAAATCTACATTGGCATCTTGCAGTGAGAATTTCCCTGCCGGTGGGAACCCAGGCACGCATATGTGTGTTTCGGAAGCAAATGGTTATGGTGATACGTGCGAGCTTATCTGCTCAGCCTGTTCATTTGAACGTAGCCTTCCGCGATTAATTGCCAGGATGAAAAATTCAGTCCATCCTGTTTATAATGGCGTGTGTTTATCCAGTCCATTGTAAAAGCTGGTGGTGGTGTTCATGCATGATTTTTACTTCTATGTAAGTTTTATTATATTTTGATCTCCTGTAGCACCCAACAAACTTTTAAAAACCGCTCCCCCAGAAACTGTTAGTTCACTGCGATTATAAAAGAACATGTGTATGAATCCCAAATGAGAATATTACCCAACAAGATATTCCTAGAAAGAGGAGAGCACTTTACGTGCAATATAATACATTAATCATTTATAAGTAGTAGTCAGCCATTAAAATGTTGGGGTTTTTTTAATACTATACATTGAGTACAAGGATGACATGAAAAGCATTTTCACTGAATATGTTTGTGGGCTTTTGAAACTTTCTTAAGTTTCCATCCTCACACTCTTGTTACAGATTTGAAAAGGAAAAGCTCAAGTACACTAGTACATTTAGAGTGTGAATATATATGTATGCATGTCTATATATACATATGTAGATATATGTGTACAGATACACTCTACAAACCTTTGTCTTTAAGGGAACTCAACAGTGTGCTTGGTGCCTCTTCATTTCTACAGAACTTCTCATGAGAAAGTGCTGAGACACTTTCACAGTCAGGATTTGTTGTCACTGTAAGCAGATTTCTCCAGTGAACCGAAGTCTGATAAATCTAGCTGAGCTGTCATTTCTTCACAAGGCTTTACCCCTGGGTTGGCTTCAGACGTACATGTTTGTAAACATCACCAGTGTCAGAAAAAGAAAGAAAGGAATGAAGAAAACTTCAAGGAATCTTGTCTTGAATTTCCTGCGTGAAGCTGTAGTGTCCCCACTCTCCATTCAGATGTGGGACATGTCTGCAGATGGCAACATGAGCTCCTCTGTCTCTTCTCCAGGCTGGTGGGATGTTCTCCAATGCCAGTCACGAGTTGCAGAGCTCACTTAGCACCACACTGTGCCCAGTGATGATGCACAGCATTTTAGCAACTGCTGATGCTGAAAACAACTTAGAACTGCCTTGTACCTGGACAGCTCAGGGAGGAAGTTTGGGTCTGTCAGTTATGGCTCATGAAGACATTCCCTGGATGGTGCACATTTTTGGAGAAGGTGATGGAGCAGGAGACCTTTTCGGTACAGGGTCTTGGTCTGACTCCTCCTTTTGGAGCAGAAATGTTCTTATCATTATGAATTCTATCACCACTGGGCAGTGATGCAGAGCACTGTTCAGCTTCCCTGGGCAACTTTCCCTCAGCTCCCTTGCTTTGGAGGGAAAACAGGGCAAGGAAACGGACCAACTGCAGAACTGCAATTGTTGTGAAGCAACTTTGCACTTCATTAGTGGAATAAAGGTATAGTCTGGGTCGTTTAATTTCCCTTGTTGACATAGGCAACAAATCAGAGAGATGTGTTGGGGAATTATTAGCCACATCTGGTAACTTAGCTTTCAAATAGAGAGCAGGACTTCCCAAATATTGTAGGAAGTGGCAAAAGCAGCAGGAGAGAACAGGGGTAACACTTGTAAAGTATCTTCTTTTTAAAGTGCTGAAGTTTGGGCTAAAGAAATTGCTGTTTTTCTAGGAAGAAAAGTCTGTGTAATGAATAAGTTGGTTCCCACCTAAGTCTCTTCCACTTGTCATACTGGAAGGTATAGCAGCTGTGATTCCTGTAGTGGTATTTAAAATGACAAGCATATTTAAATCTGAGTTTGCTCGTGAAACTTGTCTAAATCTATCACACCAGCACAATAATACCAAATCCCTTTTGGCTCTGATGCAGTTCTCAACCCCGTTATGATGAATACCCCAGGTGGCTCATGTGTGCTTTCAGATCAATCTGTAGCGATTCTTCTGTTTCTCCCTATTTCATGACCCCTCTGTAGACCAAGGTGCTTCATGTATGTCCCCTTCTCAGAAGCTCTGGTTGAGGAGTGATGACAGGAATGGCTTTCCCTCTTGATTTTATCTGGCCAGCAGCAATCTTGAGTAAACTGGATGTGTGTGGTTGTGGAGCAGGGAGGGAATATGGTCTTGGACAGAGACCAAAATGAAGGTATTCTAAAATGGCTTTGTGCTTTACCTTTCCTCATGGGGTCAAACCCTGAAAGAGATCAGACTGAGTGTTAGGAAAAAAAACCTCTCTCTTCTGACACCCTATTGCCCTCTGCCCTAATTACTGTTTGGAAAGCACATCCATTCATTCATAAATGCATTCATTTTTCACTCATGAAATAACCTTGTTTATCCTCCAGGATTATTGGTGCCAGAAGACAGTGCATTGCATGCATAAACTTTACATGGCTTTAAATGCAATGTTACCTTTTGTGTCTGATTTTCAGAGATGCTAAGCAGCTGTAGCTGATGCTTCAGCTGTAGCTGAAGGCCATGGAAAGCCTTCATGGCAGTCACATGACACTGAAGTGTCACTCTCTTTACCAAGTATCCCCTATTTTGCTTTCAACGCCAGACCTGAGTGGTCACAATTCAACTGTTTATTGAAGGTGAACTTCTTATCTTTTGTCTCCTATTTGTCAAATCTTGTACTTGTGATTTATCCCTGGTTTATGTCGTCGTATGCAATTCATGATCCAGAACAACAGTTCTTCTGACCCTATAGAAAATTGATGGGTAGAACGGCTCAAAAAATAATCTGCACTGGAAATCTTATTAAAAGTGAAATTCAGCTAGTTATTACAGAATTGACAATCTGATTCATTCATCTGTCCAGGGCAGAATGGAAGGTCAACTAAAATTTGAACCCTTGCTAAGGAAGTGTCACTTCATATTAGTGTAACAGGGACTCCAAAGATAGGATCACACATTCCTAAACATAAGAGGTGCAAAACCCACTTACAAACGGAAAAGCAGCAACCTGTACAAGAATCGTTATTGAGTAGGACATTGGTATTAAAATCTTTCAAGTGACAGCTTTATCTGATTTAATTCATCATGAAGTGAATAGTTTCTGGTGTGTCAGGAGTTCTCTTGACCTGACACAAGAACTTTATAGCTTAACTTTATAACCTCAGGAAATTAAATCCATCATTGCAGTCCTAAATCTAGTCTTTCCCTGAAGATACTAAAACTTTTGTAATACCCACTATTTATTACACAATGGAAACTTAAAAATTCTAAAACTTTGCCTTTTGTAGCTCACAAACTCAATCACACTGAAGTGTGTGAGAACATATTGCAAGCTACTTGTTTGTTGGTTTTTATTTTGGAATTAGCAGAAAATAAAAAGCTCTTTAACCTTTACCAGTTTTCATTTCACTGGAGTTGTTCTGAGAACTGCAAATGCTCAAAGATTGGTGCCTAGGTGGAATCTTTTGTGTGACTGCAGAAACATTTTAAATTTGTCCAGTGAATTAGGAAAGGAGACTTCAGTACTGGGCGCTCTTTGTAGTTCCACAGATAGATCTGAGGTACAGTCCTGACCACACTGTCGTCACGTGGCTCTAGAAACAGTCACTTACTGCCTCGGAAGAAGGAACTGCTTTGCCTCTTCCTCCAGAGGCTGGTTTGTGTGAAACCTGCTCCAGTTTTTCTTACAGCTTGCTGATAGGATTGCCTGTTACTTGTCCAGGTATCCTGTTTCTTGCAGCTAATCTGAACATGCATCTCAGGTTTCTTTTCAATCTGCTGAAATATGACTGTGATAATTTTATCTCAACAGCCTGTACGGCTCCACTCACATTTAACAGTCCGTCTGACTGGCTGTGGGTTTCAGGCACATGACCTTGGGAGAGGTACAGACTATTCATTTGTGAAAACCTTCTCTGTCAGAGTGATGGGGCATGTGCTTGTGTCTGTTATAGCTCTGTAAGGCCATGGCAGACACAAGAAACTGTCCTTTGGTGTCTCTCACTGCCCAGTCTGGCCACTGAACAGTTTTTCTGGGCTTGTCTGGGTTCAGCTGGCAGCTCTGCCTCCTCTGCTTCCATCCTGTTTTTATCTTACTGCCTATTTTCAGCTTAGTGGAGGGCAGTTGATAGTGTAATGTGTGATAAACAAACCATGTAAATTCCTGACTATGTAATAGATTGGTAGCACCGCCAATTAGGAAAGTTGCCCGGCAGTTCCCATTATAGTACCCTGGTTTTCAGAGTATTTGTGAAGCTTTTAATATTTGAACCGAAATTTTTCAATCCAGCTGTTTTCCCTAGCCCAAGTAGTTTTGGAATATTGCAGCTCAGGTGATTCGGTAAGACTGAGAACAAGGTAGGGATAAAAATAAGTTGATTTTTCTCATGTTTAAAGAAAATCTTGAGTTATTTTCTTTGGTGTGCTTTAGTATCCTTGTACATTGAAGCAAGGATGTAAACTTCAGCAGAGCACCTGACCCTTGTGTGAGGACTACTACTCTTACTTGTCCCTGTGAAAATCTGCCTGTCTTTGGCCTGTGCAGTAGCCCTCGGGAAAGTAATCCAGAGCAGCTCATCCATGTTAAGAACCAGCTGTAGATGAAGATCTTTGATGGAACCAGTCGTTCTACAGGTGCTGGAGAACCTCTGTGTCTCCTCATGGCACCTAAGTTGTTCCTTAGTCCTTAAGCACTGCCAAGGTTTCTGCTGTATTTGTCTTCGCGTGGCTTCTGGCACACAAGTGTGTACCAAGGAGTCAAATACTGTCCCCATAAGTCTTCCACATACCAAGGGACACGCTGCAGTTTCATGGTCAGCCTGAACTTTGGCACCTCCTGTCGCTTAAACACTGAGGCTGCTAAAGCAAACAAACACATAGCACCCTTGTTACCAAATTCCTCTGGAATAATTCTTCAAGTAGTGTGTCATTGTCCTTGTTTTGTTGAATAAGGGTGCAGTTTCTTTCTAGCAGTTAATACTGCTTAGCATTCCAAACAACCTTGATGGTGGATCCCAAAGTACTCTGGGCTTTCACATCTGACTCACATGAGGTATACATAGCATCTACACTTTTGGCAGTATTCCAGCAGGACAAGCAGGGAGCGGGAGAGGGACTTTTCTTGTTCTCAGGCAGTACTCTCAAGGGAAAGAAAGTGGCTTACATTCAAAGTTCATTTCCATTTTGGTTTATGAAGCAATGCTTTTCAAAACTTCTAGGTTTCTGCCCTACATCCACCCCTTAGCTAAACAGATCTCAGAGGGGAAAAAACAAGCAGAAGGAAAATAAATATGTGAACCTTTTGAAACCTTCGTCATGGCACATTGGCCAGTACTGAGTAGAAAATAATCCTGCTGTCATCAGTGGTTTTGATGTTAGGATTACACCTCTGCATTTTTTCTGTTCTCTTTTAGCAATCATCCTTTTCTTCAGAAAGAGGCTTTTGTTTCAATTTCTGGTTTGTTCAGTGTTGTCAGATGAATGTTATCTCCTAGTTGGTAAATGCCCCATACTTACTGTGTTTTATCCATGGGTAGATTTACTTGAGAGCAATGCGAATGTTGCATGATGAAGGGAGCGAAGAGTTAATATTTTTTACTGTGCTGCATAATACTTTTGGATACATTTCTCTATTGATCCCCCAATCCTCTTATATCTGCCTAAATAAGTTCTTTATCATGGAAAATAACTTTGCAATTTATAACACTGTGAGATCACTTTCCACTCAAAAGATCTACTTTATGTAGCCCTTTCTTGTTTCAGACACACTAGTGTCTGAACAAAATTCAAGCAAATAGGAGTGGTGGCGTCTTAAAGAGATGCACAAATCAACAAATCAACAAATTCCCCACTTATCTGTAATAAAAAGCCTTTGGGATTTGTTTATGATCTCCTTCACAAGATTTTCTGTGCTTGCTTCTCCTGCATTTCACTTTACTGGGCCTCGTGTTTCTTGACTGCTTGATGAGAAACATTCTGACCAAGGCATAAAGAACATAGAGAGGGTATGAGTACATCTTAGTGACTCCACTCTGCAAACAGTTTCCAAACTTATAAAATCATTAATCAACTGGACAACTAAAAATGGGAATGAGCACCATAATTAAGTGGTTTATTAAAGACATGATCTTTTATTAATGTGAGGCAGATTTTCCCACTACATGGGAATACATGTTTGGAAACAAGAGAAGACATCCCACCTCCCAGCAACGTACTCCAGACAAAGGTTGCCTTCCTGACTTTGTCAGGGAAACAGTCAGTTTAACATACATTAATTTGTGTGGTAACCCACAGGCATTGTATAGTGATGTATTAAGGGGTTTAGAAAGCTATACTGAACTCAGTTATTATTTCAATTTAAATCCTACCTGAATAAATGGATTACTAGCTGCTCACACAAAAAGTATTTCAGTTAAGACAGGAGAGTAACTGGTAAATTCCATGGACAAATGTATTGTCCAGGTTTTAGATAATGCAGGAAAATTGTTAACCTTATGTTACAGAAAGGGGAGATGCTGAACTGAACAAACTGATGTGCAGATACGAGCAACTGTGAGTTTATATTGCTGTTGCAAGTAGTTTCGTGTGTGCAGAAATAACTGCTGTGCAGGCCAGGCAGGGTGCCAGAGTCGTCTTCTCTGCTTGTATGGTGCTGAGGTTGCCAGCACTTACCCCAAAACTGACGTAGCTGTTGGCATAAGCCTACACTAGGAGTGATCACTTTGATGTCTGAAATATAACACAGTATATAGGCGATTGCTTTACGAAGAGAGCAGCAGAGATACGAATCTTTGTGTCTGTGATGAGAAGTAGGAGATGGGTGTTTGCTGGAGGCCGGAGAGGGGAATGGGAGGGCAGAGCACAAGCGGGGTTTTGCTGTTGATGTCCTGCTGCTTCCCAGATGCTCTGACCAGAGCCCTACCACAGCATTTTGTTGGAGCAAGCCCAGAGGAGGGCCATGAAATTGAGAAGGGGACTAGAGCACCTCTGCTCTGAAGACAGGCTGAGAATGTTGGGGCTATTCAGCTTGGAGAAGAGCAGGTTGTGTGGAGAAGTCATAGCAACCTTCTAGTATCTGAAGGGGGCCTGTAGGGAAGCTAGAAAGGGACTCTTCATCAGAATCTGCAGTGATAGGACCAGGAGTAATGGGTTCAAAGTGAGAGAGGGGAAATTTAGGTTAGATATATGGAAGAAATTCTTTACCGTGAAAGTGATGAAGCACTAGAAAAGGTTGCCCAGAGAGCTTGTGGATGCCCCATCTCTGGAAGTGTTCAAGGCCAGATTGGATGGGGTTCTGAGCAATCTGTTCTAGTGGAAGGTGTCCCTGCCCATGGCATGCCAGATTTGGAATTAGATGATCTTTAAGGTCCCTTCCGACCCAAACCATTCTATGATTCAGTGATTTTGTTTGCATACAGAATTCAGGTTTCTGTGTACAAATGGGTTCAGAAATAAAGGCTTAAAAGAAAGGAAAAAAAGGCGTAGATTCCAAGAAGATTTAAAACCGTGGCTGTGTAATTGCAAGTAAGAATCTGTGACAGTTACTTTCCAATCATATAAAACAAGTGGCCTTTAAACAACAAAACCATTGAGATGATCAGCTGGGAAGTGGATTTAGGATGTCAGCTCAAGTAGACTCACTCTACTGACATTATAACTTTGGAAATTAAACTTTGCCTCCGGCTGCATGCTAAAGACTCCCGCTCTCAGATAAAATATGTAGTTCTCAGGATACGTGATACCATGTGATCCTCACCCTGGGAATTTGCACCTTACGCAGTAGAACAGAAAAAACAATATAGGCACTGCACAAGAAATAAGATATGGCTCATTCACAAAAAATGTCATTGCTTGTATCATCAGTTAATAGGCAGCACAGCATATACCAAAATTACTATGAGAAGTACTTTGTTGTTTGAAGTTTTTCTTTCTTGCTAAAAGGATATTGTGCCATCAGTCTTTCTACACTCAGGAAGAGAAGTTATTTTTTAGTATTTTTTAGAGCATTATCATTTTCATACTCTTCTGGGATGTGTCCTACCTTAGCACCACCTCATTTAATAACCTCTATTTGGAATTAAGGATATTTGATTGTAAAATTATCATTCTTAGAGAAGCTATTAAAACTGAAGTACCCTTTAAAAGGCAAAGCACTTTTTATGAGTTGTATCTGTGCATTACTTGGGCTTGCCAAAGAGTTTTATTTGTGTATATCCCAGAGCATAGCAATTTTTTGGATAGGGGTGCTTTCTGTCTTTATTTTTTTGCTCTAAGCATATGGTCAGTGCTAGAGAAGAAGGCCAGAGTTTGCCCTAATTGGGTCAGATTCTGGCTTCTGAGAGCACCTTAGTGTGCAGCTCATAAAAAAAATAGGACAGAAACAGTGAGTATAAAGGATATGATCTTTATCAAAGTAGTTTTGGGTCTGAGCAGTCTGTCAGGATTCTCACTTATGGCTATGAAGGGCTGTAAGGAAAGCTGCAATTCTTTCAGATAAATCAGCTGGTCTGATTACCATTATTATTAATATTTTAGAAGGAAAAGGTTGATTTTGAAACAAGGCTTTTTAAGCAATGTGTCATTTTTACATCATTTTGGCAGGAGCTCTGGTATCCAGATTCGAATATCTAGCTGAAGAGGTGGAGACCTCAACATACTAAATAACTCACTGACTAAGACACTCTATTCTAGTACACATGCCAGAGAGATGCCTCTGGCACCAGGACAACCTTGGATGGCACAGCATGTGTCCATACCACTGAACTCAGCCTACAGAGAGGGTGTGACCACAAGCCAACACCCTGCAAACTCCCAAACTGTGCCCAGGAGCCCTCTGGAGGAAGGAGGGCTGTGTGGGAACAAAACTGTACTGGGACCACCGTAATGCTGTAGCAGTGTAGGCAACAGCTCCCAGGAGCGTGTCCTTGCCCAAGTTTCACTTGCTAATATGGACGTAGTCTGATCAGGGAGGTGGGACCACGTAAAGAAGAAGTGATGGTTTGGTTGCTGTCGCTCACCGTCGTGTTGCAAGACACGGGTTATGAACCTCGTTAAATGCTGTAATAGGTTATTCAGTAACTCCGGGCAAGCTGCCTCCCTAACAGCTCCCTAGTTAAGCTGGAACAAATCTGCCCTGGGAAACGCCAGAGCCCAGCTTGACTGCTTGTCTTCTGCTGGGCAGGATCTTGCTGTCAGCAGGGCTTTTCAAGAGATATTACACATTTGCTTTTTCAAAAGCCATGAAAATATTTGTGTGGAAATCTTGCCATTGGATACAAAAAAGTTTGTCTCCTGGGCCCAGCACTGTACTCAGTGTGCTGCAGTAAATCATTTATGCCCTAATTTCTGGAGTTGTTTTTTTTTTTCCAGATTCCTCTATATCTGGCATTCTGTTTTCTCTGTTTACAAAGAAGTATTTGTATTGGTACCTTTTACTGGAACCTCAATGCACATAAAAGGGTTTATGTTACTCTGGTGTAAGTAAAAACATGTAGCTCTGTTGTCCCTGAGTTGCCAGATACGTGTGCAAAGAGCTAAACAATCTGGATGGGAAAATTTGACTTCAGGAATATACTAAGCTTCCAGGGCTTGTCAGCATCGGTTCAAATAGATCCAGATTGTGTCAGGATGTGCTTGTGTAGGTGTGAGAAGAATCAGTCAGGAGGTGAACTTAAGGACTGCACTGATTCTTTTTCAGAGGAAAATTTTCCTGAGTCATGGCTATAAAGGAAGTATTTGTTTATATGCACAATAGTGAGCAGACAATTCATTCTACACAGGCTGTTAAAATTAAGTGCTCAAAGTTTGTGTCCATTTCTAACTGTTACATGAAGATCTTTGTGTTGGTTGCCCAAATTGTTAAAGTAGGTGGTATCCAAATACCATAATAATGGGCATTGTGGGAAGGCTTAAATATAGTAGAACTGCCTGTCATCCTGTTTCCACCTGTTTCACTGATGAGAGGACTGAAGCACGTCACCTGTGAAGACAGACTTTGAGAGTTGGGGTTGTTCAGCCTGCAGAAGAGAAGGCTCCGGGGACACGAAGGAGCAGCCTTCCAGTACCTAAAGGGGACCTGCAAGAAAGCTGGAGAGGGACTTCGACAAGAACATGTAGTGATAGGACCAGAGGGGATGGCTTTAACCTGAAAGAGAGTAGGCTTAAATTAGGTACCAGGAAGGAATTCTTTATTGTGACAGTAGTGAGGCACTGGAACAGAGAAGTTGTGGATGTCCCATTGCTGGTAGTGTTAAAGGCCAGGCTGGACGGGGCTGTGAGCAACTTGATTTATTGGAAGGTATCCCTGCCCATTCCGGGGGTCCCCTCCAACACAAACCATTCTGTGATTCTGTGTTATCCACAATATCCAAAGGCATAAGGGAAAAAAAAAAATCACTGCTGCGTAGGCCAGCTGAAACTGCTGAGCACTCTGCAGTTTAATAATAACAATAATAACAATAAACATAGTGACATTTTTAGGGAGGTAGATTTATATATTTTCTTAGAAATAAATTCTGTGCTGAGTAAGAAGACTAGTTCTGTAGTTTCCTTAGTACAAATCAGAAATTTGTTTGACATATATATTAGATTTATGCTTTGGGCTAAAGTTTCTAGTTTAATTTGCAAATATTTTCATTTCCCTTGGGTACAAGAGTCCTGCTCATCCTCCTTCAGTCTTGTAATATGGGAGCTTTGGTTTCCAGTTCAGTTGTAGTTTCATGCTTCTCTGGCTAACATTTGATCATAGTGTGATCAAATGAATTTTTGTATGTTCTAATAGTGACAGTTCTGCATGTAAATTGCCATCATTGGGTTTTCAAAGTCTCAGGCAAAGCAGAACTGTTGAATCCAACTCAGGACTTGATCCACAGCCTAATATGGATGTAGAATGTCTCTGGCCTCAGCCTCTCTGAGCAGCCTCTCTTCAGAGCCTGCCAGGATCTCACTTTGGATTGTTTGCATGATGAATTCATCCTAAGCAGTAAACAAAATGTCCTTAATGCTCTAAACAGGCTTCCCCATTTCCTGGGTTCTCTGTGTTTCAGCTGTTATTTAACTTCATTAACACGTTTTCTTTTGAATGAGAAAATTAGTGTTTCAGCTTTTTTTTGCATCTGTGCAGGGACATATAGCAGAACTGTGGCACCATGAAACAACTGTTTTACTTAAAAACTGAACTTCCAAGATCATTTTGACTCTTTTTTAATGTTGCTATTGCAAATTCCCTGCCTTTAAAATTTACCCTGAGAATGATTTTGTACATTTAGTACGATCATGCTAGAAAGAGCTGAGCAGTTCCTGGGTGGGACATCCATAGTCCTGGGCAAGTGGCTCTGAGGGGCCCTGTCTGACCCAGGGGGCTGGAACAGATGATCTCCAGAGGTTCCTTCCAACCCCAACCACTCTGCAAGTCTGTGACAGAGTTCAGCTGTTGTCTCTGTGAGGCTGATCCTGTTCCTGTGAGAGCAGCCACCTGAGCACAGGTGTTAACCACCTACTTCATTTTTCCAATGTTTATAGTTGTCAAGAATGTTGATTCAAACTCAAAATCTTTCTTTGGTGCCACTCCAGATATACACATGGTGGCATTGTCTCCCTTGGAAGCCTTAGGTCTGCATTCTCTGACCATGGTGTATGGCCACATGGGTCAACTGGTAGTGGGAGATCTGAACATTGCACAACAGCCCACTTCAGTGGCTTTAACAAGTAATATTATCTGTAGAAAAAGTCCTGTGGGTCCTAGGATATGAAGCAGCATGTTTCAATTTCTATAAAAATATAGTTCAAAAAGAAGAGAAAAGGCATTCCCTCTGGCATGTTATTTCTGGCCCTTGTTTGTTTGTGTTAAATGGAAAGTCTAGAGGGAAGAGTCTGCTTTCTCTATTTCACCCAGTGCCCTTCAGTAAGAAGGATCCTCTTGCTAAGTTTTGTCTGTGACAACCAGAGCTAGTAATTAACTCACCAGGTCTCCCCTCTTGTGCTCCAACATATTGAACCTGAGAGTCATTGAAGAATTACACAAGCTGCTTTTTTTTTTGGAGGGCTGAATTACCTCCAGGGCATTTCCAGACCTTCCCAGATAATCAGAAACTCTTCCATAATTTCATGTGGCTGATCTCTGACCACTGTTAATCATGTGTTTAACTGTTGTAGTTGCTTTCCAGTGTTGTCTCTTGTCATGGATTTAGTGACCACCAAGCCCTGTTGGTGTCCTCAGCATTTCATATATAGTGAAATGCTGAGGACAAGGCTCTAGCACAGCCTTGGACGCACTTAAGTGGTCCTAGGGGTTAAATGCAGCAGGTTAGTTGCATATTCAATGTACAAAGCTAAATTTACCAGTCCCTTAAGTAACATGAGATTTTTGAAAAACACAGATAAGGTGTTTTTGTAATTCAGCCTTTCCTCTTGACAGCATACTTTTGAAGGACAAAATAAATAGGTGATTAAGGAAAATAATTTCTGACTGATGTTCAGCCTTGGAAAGCTTCTTACCATCTTGCCTATGAATCAGGAGGGTACCAAGGTTTATCTCCTCGGAGCATGCACATGCACCTCCGCCTCCTCATAAATTTGCTGCTTGGTAGGTCCGCTCCCTGGGAGCTGGATCTATCCTGGTGGGCAGGGCTGTGGAGCTGGCAGGGCTGGCTCTTCCTTCATCACACTCTGGGGTTGATATGCCACAGCACTTACCTTTCCTTGACCCCATCCTCCCCTCCTGCCGTGAATGGAAGAGATCTCCTAGATGAGATTTCAGAAAGCTTTGGTCCTGGCTGGATCCTGTTCACTTGGCAGCAATAAGCCAGGGCAGACCCACAGCTGTCTCCAGCTCCCCTCACTGCCCCAGGCTCTGCAGTCAGGCAGGCAGATGCTCCATAAATCGATGCAAGCAATCAGGAGACTCCCCTGCAGTATTTCAGCACAAAGAATCCACGCTCAGCTGCATTGCCATGCTGGAAAAGGCTTTAGACCACCATTTTGCATGCAAATAAGATTTTACTGCTTGGGAAAGACATACCTGGTGTAGGCTAAGGGAGTAGTTGCACAGGGCAGTATCCACCTCTGGACACTGTAGAATATACTGGGGGGACCTGCTGCTTGCCTTTTTGGCTGAGGGATGTGTCAGATCCCTCAGACAGCAACTTCTGTCCTGGATGTGTGGGGAGAGCGGGGTGGGCATGGTGTGGAGGGAGGGAAGCCTTGCCTGGGTTAGATGCTGGGGCACTGGCAAAGTGTGTTCCTGAGATGGGGAGCTGGGTGTCCTTTCTGTGTCCAGTCATGTAACAAGCATAGCAAGAGTTATTTCTCAAGTTCAGAGGGATTGTGTTTTCCATAGGGGACCAATACCTACACCAGTCATTTTTTTGATTTCTGTACAAATTGCCAACGAATGACAGAAAATAAACTGGAGGGAAGGATGAGTTGTAGCACAAAACAGTGAAACACTGTTTCAAGTAACTGTTTGAAGGCTTGTTTTAGCATCTTGAAAGGAAGCAGGAATTCACGTGTTTTATTTTTAGTTTGCAAGGGAAGAGTTATTTAATGTTCCTTTATATCTCATCTCTGAAAATGTTCTCACTGAGGCAGGATCTGAAGTCCTGGAGCTGGTTAACCCAAGACTTGCCTGCCTGTGAAAATTTATTTTTACAAAGGGGAATTACTGAAATTGTTTTTCCCTTATAAAATTTAGGTAGAAGTGAGTCCAAACTCCAGAATCAGTAGAGTGTTAAAATACTTTCTACTACTGGCAGTGATTTGTGATTCACAGTATATAGCTCAGTGCGTTTTGCTTTCAGGAACTCATGAGCTTTTTCAGGTTTCTAATAGTTGCTTTTGTTGCCATTTGCTTTGATTTTGGCTCCCATTAAATTATATGCTGTTCTAATTTTTCTAAAGGAGTATTTTCATCCAAGATTTCAGTAGTATTTCTGTGACTGGGCCTTAAATCTCTAAGCAGAGATGGGATGAGCTACTCACTTAGAGTCAGTGCTGAAAAAAAACCTTTCTTGCATTTCCCTCTCCCCTTCTCCCAGGTCTCTGAATGTCAGTACTCTGACTTATGCTTTAGGTTCTTGAAAATCAATGAGATATTTATGATACTTTGGTTTCCAGTAGACGGGTAGTGAATGGGATTGCAAAATGTTGCTTGTCAATACTCTCATCTCTTGTCCAGTACTCTTGGGTCAACAAACACACATCTTAAACTCCTTGTGAGACTGCTCTTACTTTCCTTGCTTTTCTTTCCTGTGAAGCAGCAGAACAGTGTCAGCAGCAATAAAATGAGAGCTATCATTTCCCTGAATGGGTAAGACTATCTGCAAAGCGTGTATTAAAAATAAAACGGGACGTCAGTGATTATCAATTTTTAGCAAACACATTTCTGCTGATCTTCAAACTGATGCCTAACGGTAACAAAAGGAGAAGCTCTGCATCTGGGCAATGTAATTTCTAGTTATTTGAAGTATCTTTTCCCATCATTAAGGCATGGACTGTTTTTATTTTAAGGCATAAGACCTGTAAGAATAATAACAGAGGCCTAATGTTGTTGCTTGTGAACAGCACGTGTTGAACAGCATGGCTGGGATAAATAGGTATCGGGTTAAAAAAATAAAAAAGGAGCGTCCTTTTTTTGTGCATTTACAGTTTTCTGCGGTAAAAGGCAGCATATGGCAACACTAGCAAGGAGAAGAAGTCACGTCTCTCAGAGGCTCTTCCTCAGCTTAAGGAGTTAGTGATTGCTTCCCACGCTCATAAAAGAACATTACTGGCATCCCTGGGCCGAGCGGCGTGTGTGTGGGTGACGGGAAATAAGGCTTCCTCCAGACCTGGCCACCTGCTTGAGGAGAAGCGATGGCAGTGGGAGGGAAATCCACCCGCCAGCGAGCCGAGAGCCTTGACTGATGTCTGTTTTCACTGCCGGAGGGGAACCAACACTGTGCTGCACTTCCAGCTTCTCCTTTTTGCATCTCTTTTCCCCTGGAAAAAAAACGGGAGTGTTCATTTGGACCCTGCTGCAGAGGAGAGGGAACAGCCTGCACACCTGCCAGGAAAGGGAATCCTAAACAACTGCTCCCGCTCAGAGGAGACTGGGAGCTTGGCCAAACATTTCATACATGGGTGATTAAAATTAGACTCCTGCATCCATATGTACGTTCTCATTTTGAAAACACTGCCTGGCTTACTTTTCTCTCCTGCCTTTTATGTAGTCCTGTAGTGGGCGAATGCTTCCACCTTTCCTGCGGCTCTGACAGTGGCCCTTGCACTCCCTGAAAGTACATCTTTCTTTTCTCTCTGTAATCATACGTGATCTCAGGCACAGGAATACAGTTCTGTCTTTCCATTTTCCACTAATATTCCCTTGAAAAGTATCTTTTTGAAAGGAAAAAAAAAGTGATAATCTCTCCTTTGGAAAAAGAGCCAAGTTATGAAGCGGACTTGGCTTTTTGCCTGTCCTCCTGTTCTGCTTCTGCCTGAGCAAACCAAGACCTTCCTGCAACCCAAGCTGGCTGATCCAGAGAGGTCCAGGTCTTGGTGAAAAGGCATCCCGAGGAGGAAGGGGAGAAGGTAGGCAGACTGGCGCAGCAGTCAGCTATGGTGTACTTGTCTGCAGCCTGTTCTGTTCACAAGCACCAAAACCATCAAAGGATAAAGAAGCAATAAGGCAGCGAGCACATGGCTGCATGACCTTCGATTGGGAACGATGCAGACATACAGAGAGCCTCACAAAGCTGTTGATGCGACAGGACTTCATGCAAAATTTCAGCTTTTCAAGTCAGTTGGATAAGATCACAGAGATGCTTATCGTCATTAGACAGTGATTCGTTCCTGAGAGCTCTGAAGCATTCCAAGACCCCAGTACTTCCAGAAAGAAATCCTTATATTTCAAAAGACTTTTAAGTATTTTTTAATGTTCTCTTCTTAACAGCTCTTCTTAGGAAAATGAGGAGACTTCCTGGAATTAGTGACTGCTAGGAAAGCCCTATTAATGCTGCTGTTTCATAAGCAGCCAGATGTCTGCATCCTCCTGCTTTGCACTGTGTACCCACTACACAGTCTAAGAGCCACAGTGAGTAAAGAACAGGGGGGGACCCGCATTCCCCTAGGGGTGGATCAGTTGGGTCATGATTCTGCTTCAAAGACGGAATCCTTCCTTGGGTTAACTCCTCTGGGCAAGGAAGCAGCAGAGCCTCCAATGTGCCTTGTGTGCTTGGCTGATGTGAACTTGCCCATCACCCTGCCAGCTGCAGGGCTGTCCTGGTCCTGGCCCTTGCACACGCACGTGCACTCCCATACAGTTGAGCAGCCATCCCTGTACCTTTCCTGGGGAAAAATGTGCTCACACAGAAATGCTGAAATATTTTCCCCGTAGGAGCACAACTTGGATTGTAAATGGATTCTTGAATCCTCCCCACCTGGTCCCATCTGGGGCCTGGTGGGGGTGCGTGGGATCTCCCTGCACTGGGTTTCTTTTCCTTTCCTCTGGAACAGCTACAAGCTGCTGGGTACAGGCCAAGGCAGAGACAGAGGAGGCAGCTGATGCACACCCTGTTCTTGCCCTAACATGGAGCGAGGACAAGGCTGCAGGGCACACAGATTCAAAAGCTTTTTTTCAATATCAAAACTAAGAACAAAGCACCTTGTATAGCAAAGCGAAGTTACTAGCTTGTTCCAGCTTGGAAAAAGGCCTTTCAGAGCAGATAGTGCTGGCATTGTCTCCTAACTATTCTGCAGGCTTTAGTGGAGGTAGTATCTCAAGCTGCTTTTTCATTCCTTCAAATGTTAAATTGTCCTCCCAGACCCACAAAATTAAACAAAAGCAGTGACTTTAAAACAAAATATCCCAATAAAAAAGCTCAAGTGAAGTTCATACATTTTTGCAGAGCAGCTCCCAAAAGCTTGCCAATAATTGTAGTTTTAAGAGGACTTGCAGTTTATGCACAGCCTCTAAGCTTCTCCCTTCATTGGTAAGAGTTTTCTGATGGCATGTGGAGTACAGGGATGTGCTGTTGTTAACATTACAGATGCAAGTGTTCATTGTGTACAAGCAAGAGGACAAGGTATGTATAAAAGAGATTTCCAGAATTACACAACTCCTCTTACTGTCATAAAAATGTTGGCAGCTGAGCTCAAGGGAGAGGCCAAAATACGTTCCCGGAGAGCAGAAGGGGAGCAGGCTGAGCAGTTACACGTTGTTGGCCGTGGAAGCCAAACCATCCACGTATGTGTAGCCCCTGACAAGCCTCTGTGCCTGCTGGTTCTTGCCTAGGAAGGCTGTTGCAGCCTGTCTCCCCACCAGTGAAGGTGCAAGAGTCCTTGTGCTGATGGAAGGGAAAGCTAGAAATTATATACTGAGGAAGGAAGTCTTTTGAGGATCAGGTTTCCCTGTTTTGAACTGCATAAGGAAAAGCTTATTTATAATAGTACACTGTCAATAGGAGATGTCTGTGTAGGTGTGTGTATATATGCATGCAATATATCTGTATAAGGAGAAAGAACTTTCACTGTGGTCTGTGAGCCTTAAGCACATTGCTTCTATTTTCCTTTAAATCCTGTGACTTCATTAAAATAAAAAATAAAAAAGAAGACATTAAGAAACTCCCAGGGTAGAGTGCATGCAAGTGTGTGTGAGGGAGTATGAGTAACTTATCTTCACATTTTGCTGGAGCCTTGGTATTGTCAAAGCAGCTGAATCACTGCCTGTGAGCTGCCATCTTTGCCATGGTGATAATTTGTCAGAGTGCCAGCACTGCTGCCTGCTGTCTCTGAAGAGCTGACCTTGTAACAACATCAACACTCTTTCTTTGGCTTTTGCTGACATACTCTAGGCTCTGGAAACTGTTTTCAAAACAAATATATAATGAGGTGTTGTGCTTGTAAAAGCAATTGTGTTTCCCTCAGTCAGATTATTTTAAGGTGTCTCGCCTGCCAAAGGGCAAAGAAAAGAAAAGAGACAGGGAGGATGGAACTCTTCAGATAAAGTGAGAGGCTGTCCATATACAGGAACAATGGGAGTCAAAACTAACCTTCACAAAACCAGAAGTTAATGGCAAAGTGACGACTTACCTTGCGCTGTTCCGTTGTAAACTTTTATTTCTTAAAGCAAGAACGAGTGAGCAGAGCTCTACAAATGACACAAAGAATACACAAGGGCCAAAAGCAGTGAAACCTCTGGATTTAATTCTTGCTGTATACTGTTGTGTGTCTTTCTTCATGCAGGCAGGAAAAAATCACCATCTAAAATACTGATTGAGACTTTCCATCTAGCCATTTGATATGGAGAAATAAGAGGCTTGGCTCAGCAGGTCAGCACCTGGAAATAACAATCTTCTTGGCCCTACGTTTAGGCTACTGTAGTGGGTGACCTGACAAGTTCAGGCATTCCCCAGTAGTGGGGAATTATCTGAGCTGTTTATGTTCCCACTGTCCATGTATGTGTCCCGAACTTCACATTCTCTCTGTGTGTCCAGTGTGTTTGCCAGGGCACAGCTTGCAAAGGAAGCAGAACAAATCAGACACAGTACTCACCTCATACTTGCTACTGCTTTGATTGTGGAGACCAGTGGTAGTGAAATGCTGTTACTGATTTTTTTCTTCTTGCTATGCTTATTAAACTAAATTAATATAGCAATCATTGGTGTCCTGAATGGCATTTCATGGAAAGATTTGGTAATGTCAGTGGCTGTATAGTGAATGCATGACAGGCCTCCTTTAAAAACTGCCATGCAGTGCACAAAACCCATACATATGGTTAGGTAAAAGCAGTTTTAATTTTAGATTTGGGATTGGAAAATTCAGTTAGATTAAACCTAGTACTCTGTAGGTTAAGACCAGAATGAAAGATGTAGCTAACAAAAGTTTGAAGGCAACATCTTCATGAGACACCCCAGTTTTCACTCCCCCTCAGAGATCTATTTTCAGGTGTTGCCAGAAAGAAGAACACTGTAATTTATGTTTCCCCTGGAACCTTCTTAAAGTGCACTCCTTGGGATTTGTTAAATTCAGGTGAATATTTTATAATATTTTATACAGCTGAAGTTCCACTTCTGCATATAGAAGTGTAAGTTACTCTTGATTTTCCATATTAGAGCATAAAAGTTGCATAGTGTGTTAACTTTCTAACGTATGTACTTAAAAAGCCTCCAGTGTAAAGCACTCTGACTTCAGCTTCTTCTGACACTTACAGGACCTTTGAGATTAAATGGGGTTTGGCTAGCATGCATCAATGTTTTATTCTGTCTTTATATCTGTCTATCTATTTATCTATCTATGTATCTGGCCAGCAAAACTGCAGAAAAATGTATTCGGGAGAAACAGCAAGCAAATTAGATTTGACTTTGCATTGTTTTCCAGCTTGTTTATGGTTTTGTTTTTAATTCAGTGCTGGATTTTAAGCTTCAGGTTTCTGTTAGGGCTGTATGTTCTTTTCACGTCTCTCCCCGTGTTCCTAGCACTTGAATCATTGAGCCAAACAATCAAACAGAAAAAGACTGACAGCAGGATTTTCAGTATGGAAATAATTTGCCATGGGACCTATTTTCAAATCTGTTGGCCCTTTGTAAAGTAGAAGGTTATTCTTCAGGACATAAGAACGATACAGCATCTGAAATTGCGAAGAGCCAATAGTGGAAGTTGCTGGGCCTGTTGTATGTCATCTAGATGGGATGTGCAAGTTTAGCTTTGAAAGGAGCATTTGTGCCTGAAAACAAGAGATGTTTTTGCCTCAACCAGTGGCATAGCTAGGAATGGAAGTCTGAACGGTCTCCACGCTACGGTGGACAGGCAATGACTAAACCTTTTTAAGTGTGGCCACCATACATGTTCAGATTTGGGAATGCTTAGGGGCTTGTTGGGTGGGCCATGTCTAAAATGTTTCCCCAAACCAAGATTGTAACAGAAATTTAGTGCAAATTAACTTCCTGAGATACTCCTAAAAGCCCAGTTGTCCGTGCAATGGAAACATGCATTTTTTCTGACAGTGAGAAAATTCAGTCTTTTAGTGCCTGAAAT
Source organism: Myiotriccus ornatus (assembly GCA_036023395.1). NCBI lineage: Eukaryota > Metazoa > Chordata > Aves > Passeriformes > Tyrannidae > Myiotriccus > Myiotriccus ornatus. Next base: position 109,482,989 of record JAYRBT010000082.1, read on the forward strand.
TAGCTTGCAAGCCACACAGTTTATAATTCATTCAACCTTATATTAAAAGCACAGACTAGGTTTTGGTGCACTATTTTCAAGCTAAATGTCAATCCTCTGTACAGCAGAAGCCTGCTTCTTACAGGCTTGGCTTGTTCTGGATGGATGGCAGGAAGGGTTTTCAGAATTACTTTCCAGGGGACTGTGAGCTTTTACTGGCAGTGCATGATTTTAGCTAATGGAATTATTAGCTTATGCTATTTTTTTCCTGTTTGTGTGAGTGGGATCACACACCAGAGACCCACCCAGCATGCAGCCCTTAATAACAGGTAAGGAAGATTTTTCTATCAAAGGACAAATGAGAAATTGTTCCTTGTGAGAAATGTAATTTCAGGTTATCCAAGGCAGACAGACCTGGTAGGATTTCCACCAGCAAGTGCCTAGAAAATGCAAATTGCTTTTAAAAATGATTATTGCTTGAGTGTTTGTTTCTGAAACCAAGGGAGCCATGCATTAGCTGCTCTCTTAGCTGAGTATCAAACTGGACCATAGAAGGAGAAGAGGAAAATACCATGGAAAATAGGGCTGTAGGCTGAGCCAGATTTTTTCCTTTTTTTGTGCATAAAAATGTCTTGTTACAGCCATATCCTTTAAGCCCTGTGGAGTCAAGATACATTGCCAAGAAAGGCTTTTGCATCTCTGATCGCATGCTGCCTCCTTCACCAACCTGTATTTTTCTAAAAATAATCCTGACTTCATACCTTAGCTGAGGGACCTCCTAGCAGCCACAATAGGTGCAGCATCCCTGGAAAACATGCAGTAGTATGTGAAAACATTGGATCCGCTCTGTGAGAGAGATTGTACACCACTTTTGAAGAGGCATCCTTTGCATTTTGAGCTGTGCTAAAACACAGTAAGCTTAACCCAAGCTCTTTCTTCTTCCCCAGAACAAACAAGTTGCTGCTGAATACCAGGTATCTTATTCAGCAGAGAAACGAGAATTCCTTTTTTTCCTTTAAAAAAGAAGTCACTTGGCAGAGGGGAAAGAAAGGATTTGTTTTTCTATCCGTGGGGAAATTTGTCAGGCAGCACAGCCTGAAACGTCAGCTTGGGGTGTATGGCAGTCGCTAACAGTCAAGGGAGGGTCCCGAAACAGGTGTCATATTCTCCAGCTGATAAGCAGGGAGAAAAGCTGCCTTGCACTGGCAGCACAGCTTTTGAGGGCCAGGGGCCCGTGTTATTGCACCATTGGTGGGAGATCCCTTCTCCTGCACACACTCCTCAGCCCTCCTCCTTGTGCCACCATCCTCACAGCTGTGTCAGCTCTTTTATCCATTTGGCTCCCGGGAAGCTTCTACACCAGGTCTGCTGCTGGAGTAGCAGTGATGTACCCCTGTGCATACTGTGATGTAAGAACTTGCAAACAACCCTGTATCCATCAGGGTACCAGAGGCAGGGAAGATGCACTGATGGTCATCCAAAATATTTTCCCAGCACAGAGATGAATGTGTCTTGATGACTTCCTGAGCCAGAGGTGAGGTCTCCACATTTAACAGCATTAGAGTGTGGTCACAGGATGGTGTGAATGTCTCCAGCCTTCATGCCCTGAGCCAGGCTTGACAGTGTCTGTTCTAAGTGGTGCTTTTCCTCTCCATCTTTTCTCCACAGCAAAATACAGATAAACTGATGGAGTTTGATATGCAGCACCCAGGACTACCTAGGCCTCACTGAGCAAAGTTGGACCTTAAAATTCACTGTGGATTTATCTGTATTCATAACGTTTCCCAGACTACAGCCGGATGGTACCAGAGCAGGTGGCTGTCATGCAAACATGGACATAGGAGGGAGCTCCAATGCCTGGAGCACCTCCTCTCCCTCTGTGTCTGCAGAGCTGTTTCTCTCACATATTCTCGTTCCTTTCTCCCTCTGCAATTGTTGTTGGTGCTACCACCGTTGCTGGTGAGCTCAGCCTTGGCCAGGAGTGGGTCCGCCTTGGAGCCAGCTGGCATTGATTCCATTAGATATCAGGGAAGATCTAGCAGATTCTCACAGAAACCTCCCCTGTAGCCCACCCTCTACCAAAACCTGTCCACACCCCCCCCCCACACACACACACAATACACTGCATCATGAAGACTTGTCCTCTGCCATTTCTGGTGATCAGGAAATGATTAACAGAAAAGACTCAGACAACTTCTGTCACCTAGGAACACGCATGAGATCAAGAGTAAAAAGCAAAAAAGCCACATCTGTAGGAAGGCAAGCGACATCGATGGCATCCTTGTGCACATGTTGGCCACCTTCTCCCTGACTGCTGTTTGACAGAACACCACATCAGGCTTTTGCTCCCAGAGCCAGTTTCAGGTACCTAACCACCTACCAGGGGAGAAGGTGGCAAAGAGCTGCTCAAAAAGCACTGACAGGCTGACCTCCTGAGCGCGTTGTCAAGCCAGCACAAGCAGTGTGTTGTATGCTGAGGCAGATTTGACACCAATGTGCTTGTGTGACAGTCTCGGCTGCAGGTCAGGCTTGTGCTGCTGAGTGACCTGTCAGTCACAAGCTGCTTCAGTGGTCATGACATCCCAGCATCAACTCACGAGTGCAGGGAGTGGTTTGAGCAGTGTGTGTACACAGAGCAGGAGGATCAAATGGGCTTCAGGGACAAAAAAAAATACAAGTGAAAGGCTTTCCCTTCATTTTGTCCTGGGTCTTACAACCAGCACAGAAATGTGTGACCTTCATTTAAAGAATTTTTCTCCTGTGATGTAAGAATCATAATCCTCAGCATTATGCATAATTCAGCATGTCTCAGCGTTGCCATCCTGATGCTACACAATTTTACAGTGTATCAGTGGTTTGTTTCTCACTCTCCATCCCACATTTATAAGGGGTTTTCTTTAAAAAGTTAATTGTCCAGTCTATTAAGCATAGACATTTTTATTCTGACTTACTTCATCTTTAGAAAATGCTCACTTTAGAAATGAGCAGCCAGTTGGCTCAGTTATACTGGTCCAGAAACGTCCAGCAGCAAAATTGGTAAAACCACCATGTTTATACTGCTGTGAATAAGGAGCCAGGTCCACTTGTCTCTGGGTGTGCGTTGGCACAGTAGGTCCTGCAGCCAAGTGCCCTTTGAGTTTTGGAGAAGAATCACAGTTTTGCTTTCACTCTGTGGCCAGAGATTAGTGTAGTTTTAAGGCCTTAGTGGAAATAACAACAACATGTCTCTGAACAGCATTTTGAATTCTGGGGCTTGGGGCAAGGGAAAGCCTGGTCTGTAAAAACATTGTTGAGTGCTCTTTTGCTCTACATTTGAAATACTGAGGTGTTCAGTAGCTAGTGAAAAATACAGCCTCCACAAAGAAACAAATAAAGCTATTGACAGTAAGTAGAGATTTTCCCAAGGGCATTTGCAGCTGCTCAGTTTAGAAATTTAATCTGAAGGTCTCTGCTTGGTGAAATGGGCTTTCGATTCGTGTCTTACCATTTCATTCTTGAGGTGATTGCACTGGAAATTGTGATAAGATGCGGGAAATTACTACAAAATCCTGTACTGTTTAGAAGGGCTATACAACAATGTCAGAGCTGTATTTATTGTTCTAGTAAATAAATTTTTTGAGCTGTCAAAATAAACAAGAAAGAGGTTTCTCACACACACACACACGCACACATACGTTGTATCTGTAACTAGTGGTCGTAGCGCATACCTGGGTGAATTCCTTGGGAAATCCTTGCTTCCGCAGAAGATGATGCCTTTCATGTCACTTGGGTGAGGGTTAAGCACTATTAGGCAGAAGGATGAAAGCTGGTGCAGTTGCTTTAGGGAAGTGGTGGGATGTTTAGGCTTTTGGCTCACTTGATTTATTGCTCAGTTATGAGACTGTGCCCTGACTCTGATGTATGAGAGGCAGGGAGTGCTATAAGTTTCTGCCTGATTTCTATTAACAGCCTCCCGAATAACAGCCTGTGTTAATAGCTGCTTTTTTCTTCTCATGTTCAAGGAAGAAATGTTTGAAAGCTTTTATACTGTCCAGGTGAGTTAGGGAGAGAAAGAAGGAGCCCTTGTGTCCAACTCAGCCTTTGTGTGCAGTCATTTATGTTTTCACAAAGAGCAGTGAAATCCAAGGCATGTTGCAATTGCTGTTTTCTTATCTCCTTATTTATGTGGCAGTTTAAAGAGAGGTTAACAGGTATATAAGTGATGAAATATTAAGGGCTGAGTCTTCAGGACATCTGGGGTATCATGTGAGTGATGAGTGAAAATCAACTGATCATTGTTTCCCTCATGCTCTTCACAGCTAATCTTTATGTTGGTCCTGGTGGGGGGAGTGATGTCTTTGGTTAAGAAGAAAAGGTGTTTTACATTGTGCAGCTACAGTGCAAGGAGATGTACTGTATGTATGTGTTATGTGAGATAACTCAGTTGTCCTTCTGTGTGTTTGCATGGAGTGAGAAATGTAGAGTACTCAGGCTGCTTGGAGCTGACGCTGTCAATGTTGTCACACAACATAAGGAAAATATGAAGTTAAAATTCTGAGAAATTCTCCATTAAAACCTGAACTGACATCAGGCTGGATTTCCTGAGCAGCTCCAGAAACTACTATTAGGTTCATAAGAACATGAATTAATGATGGTTAATAACAGTTATGATTCATAGGTGAAATACATGTGCTTTTCAAGAAAGTTTCCTTTATAGCTGCTTATACTTTCTCCTCTCTGTTTTCACCATCATTTGCCTCTGCTATGTCCCCTCTGTTCTACTCTGATCCCATCTTTCCTCATGTCTTTATCTGTTCCTCAGCCCTCTTCTTCCTTCCTCCTCCCCAGTGTCTCCTGGTGTCCCATGCCACCCTCCTTCCCAGAAGCTCCTTTTTCTGCCAACTGCCACTGTGTAGTCTGGGTTGCTTGCTCTCCTCTCTGGTGTAACAAACACTGACCCAGGCCTCAGAGGGACAGGTCTGGAGTCCTAACTGCTGGGTGCACGTGAGCCTCTTTCTTGCTCTGAAAAAAATTCTACCTCAGACCTGAGAAACCCTTACAACAAGTGTTATCAAAACCAAGGTATACAGATGAGGGGTGTTGCATCTGATAAATCAGCATTTTCTTCTTACCTACTGCTGGGGGAGGGGAACCTCAGTCCATCCCATTCCTACCAATTTGATGCCAGGGCCAGCAATAGATGCCCAGAGCCTGGAGAGGGATCACAGGAGAGCACTTGAAGAGCAGCACAAAGGAATTCCAGCCACTCCAACCAGTAAGTCATCTGCATCGTGGCCCGACTGAAATGCCTCTATGCAAACACATGTACCATGGGGAATAAACAAAGAGATGTGCGCACACCTGCAGGGGAAGGATTTTATTGGCATGATGGAGACATGATGGGATGGCTCCTATGACTGGAGTGTTATGGAAGGATACAGTCTCTTTAGGAAGGACAGGTGGGGAGAGAAGGAGACAGTGTCACCCTCTGTGTCAATGACCAGCTGGAGTGTGTGGAGCTCTGGGGGTGGATGAGGGGCTGACTGAGAGCTTATGGATCAGGATTAGAGGGAGGGCAGGGACAGCTGACTTTATAGTGGGGGTCTGCTACAAGCTGTTCAGTCGGAAAGAGGTATGAGACCCTCTACAGACAGACAGGAGCAGCCTCATGTTCACAAGCCCTGGTCCTCATGGGACACTTCAACCACCAGGATATCCGTTGGAGGGATAACACAGGAGGGCGTAAGTGATCCAGGAGGTTCTTGGAATGCATTGATGATGAATTCCTTCTCCAAGTGACAGAGGAGCCAACAAGGACAGGTGTTGTGGTGGACCTTGTTCTCACCAACAAAGAAGGTCTGGTAGGCAAAGTGAAGTGCAAGGGCAGTCCTGGTTGTGGTGACCATGAAATGGTGGAGTTCAAGATCCTTAGGGCAGCAAGGAGGATGCACAGCAAGCTCACTACCCTGGACTTCAGGAGAGCAGATTTTGGCCTCGTCAGGGTTCTGCTTGGTAGAATTCTTTGGGATGAAGCCATGGAGGGAAGAAAAGCCCAAGAAAGCTGGTTGATATTCAAGGATCACCTCCTTGGATTGCAGCTCAGGAGCAATTCATCCCAAAAAAGAGGAAGTTAGGCAAAAATGCCAGGAGACCATTGTGGATGAACAAGGAGTTTTCAGACAAACTTAGATGTAAAAAGGAAGCCTACAGAGGATAGGTAGCCTGGGAGGAATGCAGATAAATTGTCTGAGCAGACAGAGATCACATTAGGAAAGACTCAATAGAATTAGATCTCACCAAAAACATCAAGGACAACAAGAAAAGCTTTTATAGTTATGTCTTTGCTAAAAGGAAGACTAGGAAAGATGCAGGCCCTTTCCAGAAGGAAACAGGACCTGGTTATCTGGGACATGGAGAAGGCTGAGGTACTCAACTACTTTTTTTGGCTCAGTTTTTACCAGAACATGCTCCAGCCACACTGCCCAAGTCATAGAAGGTAAAAGCAGGGACTGGGAGAATGAAGAACCACCCACTGTAGGAGAAGATCAGGTTTCAGACCATCGAAGGAACCTGAAGGTGCAGAATTCCATGTGACCTGATGAGATCCATCTGTGAGTCCTGAGAGAGCTGGCAGATGACATGGCTAAGCCATCATCCATCATATTTGAGAGGTCATGAAAGTCTGGTGAAGTTCCCACTGACTGGAAAAGGGGAAGCATAACCCCCATTTTTAAAAAAGGGAAAAAAGGATGTATTTGATGGATGGACCACTCAGTGGATAAGGATGCCCAAGTGGAGAGTAGTGACTTGTGGCATTCGGGGGTCGCTGTTGGGACTGGCACTGCTTAACATCTCTGCTGGCATCATGGACTGTGGGATTGAGTGTACCCTCAGCAAGTTTGTTGATGACACCAAGCTGTGTGGGGCAGTCGACTCACTGGAGGGAAGGGATGCCATCCAGAGGAACTTTGCCAGGCTTCAGAGTTGAGCCTGTGTAAACCTAATGAAGTTCAACAAGTCTCAGTGCAAGGTTCTTCATCTGGGTCAGGGCAATCCCAAGCACAAATGCAGGGTGGGCAGAGAATGGCTTGAGAGCAGCACAGAGGAGAAGGAGTTGGGGCTGCTGGTAATTGAGAGACTGGACATGAGCCTGTCATGTGTGCTTGCAGCCCAGAAAGCCAGTTATATCCTGGACTGCCTCAAAAGCAGCGTGGCCAGCAGGTCGAGTGAGATGATTCTACCTCTACTCCACTCTTGAGAGATCCCACCTGGAATATTGCATTCAGTTCTGGGGTGCCTAACACAGGAAGAACATAGATCTGTGGGAGCAAGTGCAGAGGAGAGTCACGAAGGTGATTAGAGGGCTGGAGCATGTCTCCTGTGAACACAGGCCAAGATAGTTGGTGCTTTTCAGCCTTGAGAAGGCTCCAGGGCGTCCCTATTTCAGCCTTTCCATATCTGAAGGAAGTCTACAAGGAAGCTGGCAAGAGGCTTTTTACAAGAGCTGGTAATGAAAGGACAAGGGACAATGGCTTTAAATCGACTTTAGGTTGGATAAAAGGAAGAAAAATTTTACTATGAGGGTGTTGAGGCACTGGAGCAGGTTGCCCAGAGAAGCTGGGAATGCCCCATCCCTGGAAGTGTTCAAGGCCAGGTTGCATGGGGATTTAAACAATCTCGTGTAGTGAAATGTGTCCCTGCCCATGGGAGGGGGGTTGGAACTGGATGATCTTTAAGGTCCCTTCCAACCCATGATTCTATATTGGAAAAAGTCCCAGACAACTTGGCTTTTCACAGTATATTGTAAGAAGTGTTCTCATATTGCATGTGCAAGTTCTGAACTTTGTGAGCAATGCTTGCTGCAGTGTCTGAGCAGATAAGCTGATTTCAATTATCTTTCAGTTGATTGCTTTCTATTTGTTTTCAGCAGAGTCATTAAAAAAAAAGAAAGAAAAAAAAAAGGAAAGAACCCCCCACCACCATTTATTTAAGGTACCAGTACTGGCTTTAACTGTAGCGAAAGTTAAGTAAAGTTAATCACTGCTGGGGAGAATGGAGGTCTAAACTGACCTCACAGGAGCATAAATCAGGAACTGAACACAGATTTTGAAATGCCCTCAAGGGAAACAGAGGTTGCAGTACTGAGCTTGAAACAGTGCCAGCAGTGGGCTGACTACACAAAGGAGAGAGTAGTCCTGATTGCCCTTCTCTCAGTTGATTCATTCTCCTTTTTGCCAACTGTGCTAAGCGAGAAAAATGGACCAAGCTGAAGAACTCTTAGGCAAGCTTCACATTTGGAAAATCAGAGCTACATGAGGTTTCTGATGCACTGTCTTTGAGGCATTTAATCTCTGCAGACAAGGTAGGGTACCCAGGTGCCTAACATATTCTCGGAAACTAGTCCTTGCTTTGCATCTGTGTGGTGAGAATCAGGATGCTGGCAAGTCCCAGGTACATCTCCCCACTCATTCCTCCAGCTCAAGAGAATTTGAGCCCTGGATCCCTCTATTAGGCCTGCACAGATAAAGAATGGCACCAAACTGGAAAGTTCCCTTCACACTCAGTTACTAGTTTTAAGTATGTATTGCAAGTGACTTCTAATGTAAGTGTCCTTTAGCAATTTTTTTTCTAAAACTAGTTTCCTGCTGTATCATGGCTAGGCTTTGCGAACAAAGATTCTAGGAGGGCTTTACCCACGCTTGCTACAAGCGCGCTGATGGCTAAAAAGGCCAATGTGAGATAGACAGGTCCGGTTGCAGAAGGCACAGCAGAAAGACTCTCCAGGTGGTATCGACAAGTCGCGATCCTTTCTGCGTTGTCTTTT